>WNGS01004511.1:26618606-26637021 GCA_020271785.1 Procambarus virginalis | reverse complement strand
TTTGAACGCTTTTGTGGATTCTGGTTTACTCCTTGTACTTGGAAAGAGAGCTTTGAAAAGCTTCAATCCCATTGTTGAAAGTTTTTAATATTCTTACGTCAGCCCATTTCTTCTCAAAGGAGGTGTTTTTCTGCATTCTACCATTCCTGCATCTTGTTTGGAAAGGTACAGAGATGTCACGCCCTCGCACGATGGAGTGTGCCCTCAAATGAATGCCAAAATGTATAAAAGCGGTTGGGTGGGTGGGATGAAGTCTGTGGTTTATAAATATGGCCAGAGTGGGTGGGTGGGAAGGGCGGTGGTAGGGGGAGTGGTTGGTGGGCGTGGCTTAGGGCCAGCTACTGTTCTTCCTGCAACATTATGTAAAGTGTTGGTGATAGAGGTTTGTGGGTGGTGGTGGTATGTGGTGTATCTGATCTGGCGCGCCGCCTGCCTCACCCACCTCATCCACTCACTCAGTCACTCACTCACTCCTCTCTCCTGCCGCCCACACCCTCCCGTCACCCACCTGTCTCCCGCCGCCCACACCCTCCCGTCACCCACCTGTCTCCTGCCGCCCACACCCTCCCGTCACCAACCTGTCTCCCGCCGCCCACCCCTCACAAATTGTGTAGCGAGGGAAGGGTTGGAATCTTTACCTCTCACAGTTCAGTAGGTTAGTCATTTATTATGCATCCCATACCCAACCCATGGGCGGTGGTGGAAGGGGTTAAAAGCACATGATGGGTTCCAGGCACTGAACTCCACAGTTCATTTAGCTGAACAAGTGGCCGGTATGGAAGGAAATGCAGAGTATAACCAGTAAAGAGTAGAGTTGCCATGCACACTCGGAGAACACTGTGTAAACATCAGTTGTTCAGAACTCTCCCAGCAAATTTATGAAATATTGTCGGAACTAAAGTGGAGGCCGTCAAGAAGTTGCCGGACCAACCAGGCTGTAGCGGATATGTGGGCCTGCGGGCAGGTCAAAGCAACAGCCTGGTGGACCTAGCTCTCACAAGTCAAGCCTGGACCCCGGGCCGGACTTAGGGATTAGAACAACTCCCTGAACCCACTAAAGTACAAGAAAGAATCTTTTGAAGATAGTTACACAATTTTTTAATACACATACAGTATATATGTATATTCATACACAAATATATATATATTTTAGTCTCGTGAATCGACAATTGACCCAAGAAGTGGCCCGCGTCTCAGTTCAGGGCAGTCAGTCTAAGAAGCTAAGAACTGACTGCCTCAGTTCAGGGCAGTCAAAGGCTAGACATTCACTTCTTCCGCTCTACACTCACCCAGCTGGGCGGCAGCTTGACGTGCAGACTGCTGCACCTACAGCAAGCAAACTTTGGATGTTTGATGAGGATTCCTGGTGGTATCGTTAGCAATGGAGTACCTACACATTTTTAGAACACCACTGATAGCTATTTCTGAATTCCGCGAATTTTTCCGCTATGTAGGAAGGACAGTTTACAGTTGAAGTCACTTTAGCAGGTGGTACAGACTCCCAGAGTGCCTAGCAGTTGTATCATCGAAGTCTGCTAGCTTTAGTGGATGATTTATAAATGTGCTGTTCTTCCTGCTTAACTGAATGATAGATGTAGTAACTAGTGAGTGAGTTTTCTTCACTTTGTCTCAAGTCAACTAGATTTTGTTGCTGTTCCCGGAATACTGCTACCATCAAGCTGCTCAAATGCAATCCAAGATGGTAATAAATTCCCTCTTTACGAGCAAGTGATTCGTCTAAACTCATCAGTTCTATCATGCATTCCGAAGGCCAGGATGGGAAGGCATCAGCAGGAGTTCAGGGAGCACTGTAGAGGAGCTCTTAGTGTCCACAGCTCAGTCGTGGCGGTCATTGGGGACACTAACTGTTGTTCTGCACTTTTTTATGTCGACGATTTCCTCGGTCTTCAAAATTTGATGTTTGGGAATACATATGCCGCGAATTATTTAAATTCGAGTTAGCGTGTACTTGAGTGTGCGTGTGCGTGCGTGCGTGCGTGTGCGTGCGTGGGTGTGCGTGCGTGCCCGTCCGTCCGTCCTCATCTCCCCTCGTATCTCCCAAAATACGAGTCCCTGTTCTCGCGACTCGAAGTCGAGGTGTATTCCGCTCGAGGAAACACACCAGTGTGTTGCTCTTCCTCCGTGAAATGTTCCACCAAAACAGATTGATGGCTGTCCTAAAATGTACATACACTCAACACAGAAGAGAAAGGAGAGAAGTGATCACCACCTGCAAAATTCTCGGGGGAATTGACAGGGTGGACAAAGACAAACTATTAAGCACGGGTGGAACACTAACAAGGGGGGACACAAGTGGAAACTTAGTACCTAAATGAGCCACAGAGACATTATAAAGATTTTTTTGCAGTGTCAGTAGTTAACAAATGGAATGCATTAGGCAGTGATGTGGTGGAGGCTGACTCCATACACAATTTCAAATATAGATATGATAGAGGCCATTAGGCTCTAGAATCTTTACACCAGTTGACAATGAGAGGCGAGACCAAAGAACCAAAGCTCAACCCCCGCAAGCACAACTAGGTGAGCACACAGTGATGCTTCCCCTCTAGCAAGAGACCCTTCCACTCCCCCTCCTCCCCTCACAAGGGCTTAATTTAGACGGATGATTTTAAATTATGGCCGCGTGGTGTTGAGGTCCTTATTGCCGCCGCTCACTCTTTTCTCCCCGACTCCTTCCTCGGGCTTCCCGTATCCACCCTCCCTCCTTTCTTTCCCCCCTCCTTTCTTCCCCCCCCCTCCTTTCTTCCCCCCCCCCCTCCTTTCTTCCCCCCCCCTCCTTTCTTCCCCCCCCCCCTCCTTTCTTCCGCCCCCCCCTCCTTTCTTCCCCCCCCCCTTCCCCCTGTGGTTTGGTCAACATTACTTCACCCTCCCCGCCGCACTGCCTCGAGCCTATTATCCTTGACAAGTGCCCTGTCCAACATACGGATATAGGCAGAGAATACTGCGACATAATCGAGCAGTAATCAACATTCACGTTAAGGGCAGAAGAAACACGGCAAAAACAGTCGTAGGAAAAGTGATGGTCTGCCGTAGCCTTAGCCCCTGTCTCAGGGATGTAGTCCGGGCCGGCAGCATCCAGTGTCTGCCAGTGTCACTACATACTTTAATGACTTAGTAACACGCAGATTCTAAAACGGTGCCAATTTAGTTTAGAGAGCTGCCAAACACCATCCACCATATCACAATCCTGGGGATCCGTGAATTAATGACATACACATTTGAGTGCGTTGAAAAAAGTTCTACTACTCTCCAAGCCCGGCCTGAGGTCAGGCTCGACTTGGGGTCCACCAGGCTGTTGCTTGGAGCGGCCCGCAGGCCCACATATCCACTACAACGCTGATGGTCCGGCACTTGCTCTGATGTTCATACAGTGTTCTGTGATTGTGCCTACGGCACCTACTCTTCATTGGGTCAATTTTGTGCTCCTCGTGGCCTTAGGTGCCCCGGAAGACACACCTAAGGTGCTTGTAAGCATGCGATATCGGGAAACGCAGATGATTTTTTTTTTAATTTGCATTAAATAAAAGCAAAACACAAATGAAATGTACAGTCTCTGTTGACCAGACCACACACTAGAAGGTGAAGGGACGACGACGTTTCGGTCCGTTCTGGACCATTCTCGACTTGAGAATAGTCCAGGACGGACCGAAACGTCGTCGTCCCTTCACCTTCTAGTGTGTGGCCTGGTCAACATACTTTAGCCACGTTGTGACTCATCGCCTACATACACAGTCTCTGTAAAAGCCTTCGACAACTGTGGCCGTGGTGGTGGTACGCGCACAATATGTGCAGAAGGAATTACTGGCATACTAGGGAGATGGATCTTCAACTTCCTAACGAACAGAACGCTGAGTGTAATAGTCAGGACGGTCAAATCTGGATCATTTACTGTCAATAGTGCTGTATTCAAAAGACAATTAGATAAGTTCTTGCAAGAAGTGCCGGACCAACCAGGCTGTAGTGGATTTGTGGGCCTGCGGGCTGCTCCAAACAGCCTGTTGGACCAAGCTCTCCCAACTCGAGCCTGGCCCTCAGGTCGCGCTTGGGGGAGTAGAACAACTCTCAAACTCTCTCCAGGTATGCTCTAGGTAACCAGGCTGTGATTCATACGTCAGGCTGCGAGCAGCCGCGTCCAACAGCCTATTTGACCAGACGACCACTTGGGAGGCCTGGTTGGAGACCGGGCCGGTAGAGCTGTTGATCCCCTTAAGCTACACAATGTAGCCTATTGTATCCTTTGCTCCAGTATGTTATTTTGCTGTGCAAATTTGATACCTTTCTTGTCTCCTTTCCTGAGAGTACATTTTGAGAGCTTGGAGACGGTCTCAATAATTTAGACGTTTTATCATGTCAATGCGTGATGTATATGTTCTCTGTATTGCCTCTAATTCAGAGATCTCTCCTGCTTTGAAAGGGGAAGGAGTAGGGAACCTTAATCAATGCAAGACAGCTCAAGCGATTTTCATATCACTCAAGCGATTTTCAATAACAAATCCACTGTGAGAATTCAAGATGCCACAAGAACAATTACAGGACACACGCTGTAAATAAGAGGCCCAGGACTTGTCAATCTCTGCCCACATGTATAGAATGTTGTTGGACCAATAGTGAAAGCTTTCAAGATGGAACTAAAACTTCTACTGGAGGTACTGGGTCAGCCTGGCTATGATAGTAAAGGTCGGGTTGCGGGCTAGAGAAGACATCAGCCTCGCTGACCAATCGCCAGGTACTCAGAAGGGTGAAAAGGAAGTCTGGACTCAGAACTGTGGGAGCAGAACATCTGTCTGCCACACCTGCTGTAGGTAGGCCAAGTGTAGGCTGAATTTGGGTTCACGAGTGGCTTGGGGCTCCGAGCAAGGGCTAGGGTTAGTTTGTGCTTTATGGAGGGAGAAAAGTTTCAGAGAGGATTAACAGGAAACGAAGGTTGGCAAGTGTTTGACTCTTATCAGTCTGAGCATCAGCGCGCGCCTAATTGAAGGCAGAATTGACCCCTAGATAAAGACCAGAGATGGGCTGTGAAACGATGGTAAGGATGGGACACAGAGACTCGCCCAAGATGGGGGCGAAAGATTACAAGCGAGGTGATGGGTTACCAGATGACATAGGCCTCTCCAAACGAAGCCCAATATGCCATTCACTTGGGCTCTAGGAGACTCGAACCGTAGACACTCACGCTTGTGAGGGCGAAGCTCTGTTGACTGAGCTATTGATTCCGTGGTTCGAGTCTCCTAAGAGCCCAGGTAAATGGAATGTTTATTTCCACGGAAGTGTGGATGACAATGTATTCGAAGGCAAATAAACTGGGATGGTGCGAGGAGACGAATTGTGGTTGGTTGGTTGGTTGGTTGGTTGGTTGGTTGAGGGAGCGAGTTTGTGTGAGAGAGAAACTTACTCCAGCCATGCCACTTTTATGGTCAATTGTCAGCAACGTGTTTAGTGGCTTTGGTAGTCTCGTCGAAGGTACACCACAGAGCCAGTTGGTGTTTCAGGATTTATGAATGTTTATTTGCAGCTCCCGTGATGTCATCTCTCCCCCTATGCGAAGGTTTGTGCCCATGTCTTTGTTTATTGAAGGTAGAAAGTCGGATACCTACATGGGATACTAGATCAACCAGTCTGTGAAGCCTGGCCTCAGGCTGGGCTCAGAGAGAATAACAACTCCCAGAACCCTCTCCAGGTATGTTATGATTCATAAGTACAAGCCCCCCGTTTCTGGGGGTGGGACTATCCCGTAGCCAGCGGCGTCTAACACCACAGCCTGGTTGACCAAACCACCAACCAGAATGCCGTGGTCAGAGACCGGGGCGCTAGGACATTGATCCTGTTGAGACAACGCGGTGTATACTCCTGATAATTGTATCTTGAGTATACATCGTGTACATTCAGTACGTGTGTGTACTCACCTAGTTGTGTTTGCGGGGGTTGAGCTCTGGCTGTTTGGTCCCGTCTCTCAACTGTCACAGATGGGAGTTGTGTGTGTGTCTTACACGGTGGTACACGTATGGAAATGACATGGAGGATGACGTAGACCGTGAAGGAACAGTTGATGACGGGTTTTGTATTGTTGCCGCCGGAGGAGGAGGCTAGTTTATTGTGCACCCCATACTCATCCTGTGCATCTTAGGTGTCCTGGACCACTTGTGAGAGGCTCGGGAAGAGGCGACCGCTGCACAATGTACACATTTGGTGTTTACCAAGTCGTATAAAGGTAATGGGGTTTTGAAGGTGGTATTAGAGCCAGGCGGCGGGTAGCTGTGGTATTAGAAAAGTTAAAAGCAACAAGTTTCGTGATAGTTCTTGAATGTATTTGGAAATCTTAAGTTTTAGCAGTTTAAGGAATAATTCTGGTTTCAACGGAAGGTCTAAGATGGGCTAGGCCCATCACCACCAGTAGATCATCATAAGGAAACGTTTTACAAACTTATTACCTGACGTATTTGGGTAATTGAAAAATTAACTCTCTCCAAAGTTCATTTTCATACTTTCATTTATGGTCTGACGCCTAGAAGCGTTTCGCAAGAGACAAATTTTTATGTACTCAGTTTCATTCTTATTTTTTTGGTGAGGTGATAGAACACAAACCAATGGGTTATCATTGGGTAACGATAATCTTACTTAGTCAGAACATGAATTATTGCGTATTTTCTCTTGCTTCTGTTTTGGTTCGGGGTCTTGAAATGGGTAGAATGTAATTGTGTTAATTGGTTGTTGATTGCTGGTGTTGACGTTTTGATGTGTAGTGCCTCGCTTTTGGTTTGATTGTTGCCGCCGAAGGCGGCTAGTTTATTGTGCACCCCATACTCATCCTGTGAGCGGTAGCGCAAAAGCATTACAGAGGGCACAAAAGGTCTTTATCAGACCTCATCTTAGATTCTTGCATAAACAATTTCATCTATCCTTCACACCTTATAGATGACTCATCACAATGTCAGCTAGTTACAGAGAAAGTGTTATTACAAGAGTTACATATTTACAGTAAGTCGTCATACATTAATGGTAGGTCTTATCGCTAATACATAATAGTTTGACCAATGGGGATTTTACAGAGTCATAGGGGAGCTTCTGTTTATTATTAGTCCTCACAATACACTACTTGTTTCTGAATCTCATGTCTTTCATCTACTGGAAGCGAAATGTGGATACAGTGCAAGGATTTCAGGTAATTTATCCATGGTAATAAGATAGGTTGCCATATCATACAGAGTGAGCTTAGATTGATCTCTAAAAGGCTCAATTTTACTACAATCCAAGATATAGTGTTCGAGTGTGTGTCCCTGTCTTTGTCTACACACTTTACACTTTACTTCATCTAGATCCCTAGTGCCTCGCTGATGCCGAGTCTCCTGTTGTCGCTGTATCTATCGATAATTTCTGTGTTGCTTGTTAAGATTTCTCTGGTGATGGTCTTGTTGGGTGAGGAGATTGCATGCTCCTTGATGGAGCCCTGTTGTTGGTGCATTGTTAATCGCCTAGAAAGAGAAGCTATTGTCTTGCCTACATACTGAGATCTTTGAGGCTGACAGTCCCCAAGTGGGCATGTGAAAGCAGCCTTCAGGTAAACATGACAGGTAAACATCTCCCTAGTGTTGGGCGTGGTTTAAGAATTAACGACCGAGTTCCACCAGGTGTGGAAGGTAATTAGCGTACGGGTGAGAGGGGACAATAATGTTTACAAAGAAAAATCTGCTTTTTTTTAAGCACAAATTTAGTTTTTAAAATGAATGTTTTTCCTTGAATGTACATCCAAAAATCCACCTTATGAATTTTTTCTTGGTCAAAAGTTCCAGTGCAATTTTTTTCTCGGAAATGTGAATTCTTATTTTTCCCCTTATACAACGCAACGAAAACGGTTTCCATAAAGAGCAGCAATGAAAAGTTGTTATTATTATTATTATTATTATTATTATTATTATTATTATTATTATATTATTGTTATTTTCTACCACAAACGTGGCCACACATTTACAATGCTAACCAGCATATATACATTTTCTTCTGTCCTCCATGGACAGGGTTAGAGATCAGTTAAACATATAGTTCAGGGATTTATTGAACAACCAACCACAGAAGGTGATTCGGTACTTTTAAACGAGACATTGTGTGTGAGTGAGGCCACACCTGGCCTGGGTTACATGCTAACAAAGCTCCACACCTTTTGTCGAAACAGATAAGCTGTTAATCCCCCAAAATCACACGCTCATCCACCTTCAAAGTACCTGGGTGGAGTTTCCTCGCAGCAGCAGCCCAGCGGGGGTATTCATCCTGGACAAATGATGGACTTGTTCCAGTACTCATCAAGCATTTACTCAATCATTTACTCAACCAGTATATCTTTCTTCAATAGTGGTGTCTTTGTTACATTTTATTAAGCAGTTTTGAGCTCTCAAGCTATTCGAGATTGTTTATTGCAATAAGAGCCTTGCCAATGTAAAGCTTGCAAACTCGTAAACTGTCCAACAAGTGTAAACAGCTGTCGTGATCAAGGAAAGATGTACAGGTTTCTTAGGTGGCTGCATGAATACTTGAGGAATCTTGGTCGTGGCTCCCTCTGTTCATGGGGGTTACATTCAGAGCGCTGTATGGCGGTGTCAGCGGCTTAGCTCAAGACGGCAGCCTAGTAAATTTCTGCTGATTTTATTATTTTTAGTGCCAATATCAGGGCGACTGTGAGAGTGGGTGTGCGCAGCTTAAAATCCGAGGAGATCAAGAGCCCCGAGGAGCGCCGACATTGGTCTCTCTGGTGAGGTTCGAGGTTCTAATATTCCCTAATAGTAAATGCACTATACTTGTCGTTTGTCATGTCGAGTGTGTTTGAGTCACCTGCTTGATACCTGGTTGATGGGGTTCTGGGAGTTATTCTACTCTCCAAGTCCGGCCCGAGGCCAGGCTTGACTTGTGAGAGTTTGGTTCACCAGGCTGTTGCTTGGATTGTCTATCGTTGTCAGACATTAATATTTCTAGATCTTTTACCCATTTCGTCATTGCTACAAGATGTTACAACTGGCTGTATCCTGTGCTTGGTTAGAAGGTCACTTTGTTCGTGTTGAAGCAGTTGGAATGTGTCACCGTTGAATATTATGTCTTCTGTCACCATCGCAAGATATTTTCTCTCCATACAACACCGGTTCATAAATTGAGTGTCTGATCTCTGGCATAAAACCAGATTATTACATTATGAAACTAACATTGATGGTGCTTGTAAGCTGTGTAGCAAGGAAGAGTTACTCATTACACATGCTCCTTGGCTGCCCAAGTACTTCTGCAGAATATATATTATCAGCTATCATCATCTGGTCTTACAACACGCTCCTTCTCTTGACAATTACATACGCTTAGAATAGGTTCCGTTTAAACTGTTCTGAATTGGTAAAAAAATAACTGGCAACCTCTTTCGTGGGGTGATAGTGCACCCGTCCTCTTAAAAATAACGTCACTTTTCGCTGGTATGCGCGCTATGGCAAATTTGGACGTAATTTGAAATGAAATCGACTCACAAAAGTGACGTANTCTGTTTTGCAACGGGACTCTTATTGCACGTCCTTTCATGTCTTTTGGTCTCGTGTGGGGTGAAGATATGGAACCTGTCCCTCTAATATTTTCCAAATGTAAATTATGATGCACATGTCCGCCTGCGGTCTAAGGACTACAGGTTTAAAATTGTAAGCGGTCCCAAAAATGTTGACGTTTTATCGAGTGGATTCTTGCAGTAAAAGAATTAAAAGAAAAGGCCGGGCTGTAGTGGGTATGGGGGCCTGCGGGCCGCTCCAAGCAACAGCCTAGTGGACCAAACTCTCACAAGTCAAGCCTGGCCTCGGGCCGGCTTGGGGAGTAGAACAACTCCCAGAACCCCATCAACCAGGTATCAACCAGGTAATTTGAGCGTCCTCCAGGTCAGTAATTTCTCGGACTTTGAACTGAGGCTATTATAGTGCAACAGTATTCCACCCTAGAGAGCATCATGGTATCATCATTGGTCTGGCATCTCTGGTTTGATGAATGGTTCTTGTTATCCAACCTATCATTTTTCTTGCAGTTGTGATAGTACTTTGTTTCTTTAAAAGTGACGGTAAGGTCTTCCGATATGATTACTCCAGATCTTTTATGTTGCTTATGCGTGCTATAATATGGCTGAGCTGCGTTTTATATTTAATTTTATTTAATTTTGAAGACTAACAGTTGACCTGTTAGTCTTCACCCTCTGGTGGTGTCCGTGAAAGGTGGACGGCCTTCCCTATCCCCCTGGTAACATCTCTACCAGGCAGGCAGGCAGCTAATGGGAATGTGTTCGTACTGAAATCCGTGTTCGATCTTTTGAGTTTCGTAGTCAATTGGTGCTGGCTGGGGTATTGAGTCTGTTCTTTTTCTGGTCACTTTGTCTGACTTTGTATTTCCCAAGATCCCTACACGACTAGGGACTCAGTCGATTACCTTATGAATATTTTACACCTTAACCGAAAGTTGTGGAGAAGGAGTGCTGACTGAGGCGATTAACTAGACATTATCTGACGACTTTAGTGTTTCTTAGTGTAATTTCTGTTTACGAGTGTTAGTCATTACGTTTTTGAGTTAAGAGCTTGTTCTGGAGACGGCGACGGTATATATTTTGGTTTCAAGTAGGAAGCATTGATAGCTGCTGACTACTGGAACTAGTCGTGTAGAAAGTGGGTGCTTCTGCAAGGGTAGACTATTGGTGCAACCTGCCCTCCTCCGCCTTCCTCTGTTTCTACCTTAACGTGACCCGTGTGTCTACACTAAACTAATTTTGGCCCTTCCCCTGTGCTCATCTGTTGTATTACTGTACACGGTTAAGAACTCACATATATAACCATTCCCCCCACCTAGCTCAAGCTGTGATGGCGGCACTGGGGCTGTACTCGGCTAGTTTTTCTCGTTTGCATTTAAACCACTCCAGTTATTTACAACTTACACTGAAATTAGTTTTGGCGTGTGTGTAGATACATATTGGGGCTGGGGGTGTAGTGGGCAGGGTGTTGGGTGGGTAGAGTCTGTGGTTGGGGGGAAAGGGGGTGGAGGAGGCGGTGTTTGATGTGATATAGTGGGAGCTCATAGGAGGAATGACGGGATTAACCCAAGTTTGGCGCATTTATACAGGAGATGGTTGGCTGGCGGCGGGTTGAGAGGAGCGGCGCCACAGCCAATACCGTGTCTGCTGTGCACCTCTCCCGCCTTTCCCCCCCCCTCCTCCCCTCTCTGGCTTAATTGGTTGTATATGATTATTGATCTCAGAGAGAGAAGTCTGTGTGAAATAAGGTGAAATATGGAAGGCGCTAAAAGTTCACAAGACGGAAATAGAGAACAGGTGTAACAACCCAGGTCTGTGGTCAAGAATTTGTAATCATTAAATATTGAAAAATGTAACACCCTTAATCCGTTGGGGAAGTTCATAATAAATTAGGTACGCGTTAGCAGGAAGATGGCGGCGGGATAAGTGCGCTGTAGTGTCTAAATGCCTGTACTGGCACGGTACAGGCTGTAGGCTTTTTTCAGGCATGGTAAAAGGCATGGCCAAGCATGGTACCGTCATGGTGACGTCACAAACCTCACACCCCCCCCCCCAACACTATATAACCATGTTCTCTTATGTTTGGTTAGGTTGGGGTTATAGAGCAACGATGGTCTAAGCGGGGGTCTTGGACCCTACTGGATAAGTGAAGGTGTGCCCGAGATGATCCCGTCTTGATGTTCGCGGCGCGAGCATTACAATGTTTCTTCATTGGTCAAGATAATTGTGCGTACTTGTTAGTGCCTATCTTGAGGTTATCTTGACTGGACTAGTACTGGACACTACTGTCCAGTACCTAGTACTGGACACAGACACTGGGGTAGGTTATAACGTGATACAAGGACAGCGTAGAGGACCTGGGACTACTCTATATTGAGGACTCCCTCAAGGAAGTCCTTGTGTGTGGAAGTCCTTCCACACTCCCTCTTGAGGAAGCGCGCGCGCACACACATACGGCATACATAGACGCGATAAAGTATGGCTTTAAACTATTGGGATCGTCTCGGAGCTCTCCAGATGCACGCCCTAGAAAGGAGGAGAGAGAGGTATCAAATAATATATACATGGAAAATACTGGAGGTCAGGTCCCACATGTACACAACGCAGATTAGGACCAGTGAAGAGCAGGAGTGCCATAGGCACAATCACAGAACACTGTATGAACATCAGAGGTCCACGGTTGATTAACATCCTCCAACTAGCATAAGAAATATTGCTGGAACAAACATGGACGTCTTCATCATTATTATTATTATTAATAACATCTTTATTGGCAAAGTTAATTACAATTTTGCCTAATCTGAGTTCAATTAAGTCCTATTAAAGTGAGGATAAGGCTGGTATTCACTGTCACGCAGGACACGAGAGAAAACTGGACCCCTGGCAGTAAAGGAACCCTTGCACGCTCTCCAGGTGAGCAATTGCTTCAGCTGTGAATGGGGCCGTTAGTGTGGAACCGTATTCCACCCTAGAGAACACTGGTGTTAAACCTGGAGCATACCTGGAGAGGGTTCCACTCCCAGAACCGGCCTCAGGCCAGGCACGACTTCTGATAACTTTGTCTACCAGGCTGTTGCTTGGAGCAGGCCCACACATTCATCACAGCCTGGTTGATATTCATTACCATCGTCCTGTCCCAGGTCGCTAGGTGGATGTGATCAGTTGCCAGTTACTTGATCTTATAATATTATTGTCCAATTGACTATTACCATAAGGAATTTTCCGCTTAAATTCCGGCTAGTAATATTGTGATTTACAACATTACTATAGTTTTTAGAGGCACATCCCTATATTACAATATATATTCAGTGTGTGTGTACCCAGGTATGGCCTCGTGGCCGCTGTACACAGAGTATAGTTGTGTGAGGCCGCTGTACGAGTATAACCTCACTATTGCACTGAATTATACGTTCCAAATTTTCCACACGGCAAGTTCCATCACTGTAACCCTACTATGACCCAGAATATTATTATTATTATTATTATTATTATTATTATTATTATTATTATTATTATTTCTTGGGAGCGCGGAAATACAGGTCCCTCCCTCTCATTACTACGACGACTTTACAAGTATCATGATTGTATGACATCTGTTGTTTGAAAGGTTCTCGTTACCCAGTCTGTCGCATTTCTGGCAGTCGTGGGAGCTATGTTATTCTCTTCTTTAAAGAAAGATCTTCCAACATGTTTACTCGAAATCGTTTATATTGTTTTTTTAGTTCTATATTGTGACGACAAATTATATTTGAGTTGTATATGGTTTACATGTTTATTTGTATATGGAAAAAATGAGGGACTAGTTCTAAATCTGAACACTTAAATAGCTCATAGAGACGATATTGTCTGCAAACTTGTTCCCATTGAAAAGGGGGTTCAATAAAAATACACTTAAACAGTTTCGTAAACATCAAGTTCCCAAGGCTTTAGCGTACACTCCTAAATAGAAGGGACAATGCTAACTAACTTCTATTTGTGTTAGAAGTAACTTGATTAATACCAGTGAAGTGTACCTGATCAACTGTTCTGTGGTTGCTACGGCTGACTGAGAACAGCTGCCACCAACAGCTTCATTAGTCAGTCAGGATGCCTGGTCAGCGCCCCGCCGCAGGAACCCACATTCCTGAACCGCTTCAAGGTAGATGGACCTGACATTCACTGGTGACCGGTAACTTCCGTGATATTTAAGAGTTGACCATCTTGAGAGGTTATCCTGAAATGATTTCAGGGCTTTAGTGTCCCCGCGGCCCGGTCCTCGACCAGGCCTCCACCCCCCAGGAAGCAGCCCGTGACAGCTGACTAACGCCCAGGTACCTATTTTACTGCTAGGTAACAGGGGCATAGGGTGAAAGAAACTCCGCCCATTGTTTCTCGCCGGCGCCTGGGATCGAACCCAGGACCACAGATCACAGGATCACAAGTCTAGTGTCCTGTCCGCTCGGCCGACCGGCTCCCAACGCTCGGCCGACCATAGCTAAAGATTTGTAAAGTCGACGTGTCAAGTGTCGCTGTAGTATTATAGAATAGACGTGTATTATGTTGGACTCCGCCGCGAGGTAGGCAGACTCACTTTGCTCACCATGGCTTAGTATTCATTTATTGAATCTGTAGCGCGTTCAGAATTTCTTGTATGTGTAATGTATGTGGGTGTTTTGGGATGGGTTGTGGTGATTGTTGTGCACCGTGGGAAGATGCAGGGTTCTGCTTGAGTTTACCAAGGAAAATGGTGAAGTTGCATGATGCATGCAGCTGTTGTGGGCAGTAGTGGCTACGGTTGATGATTGCTCCCAGACCGATATTAGACGTTGACAGTTATTAATGTATGGCTTAGTATGTCTCATTTGTGCATTGTCTGCGCAAACACCTTGCGATGATTTCGGGGCTTAGCGTCCCCATGGCCCGGTTGTCGACCAGGCCTCCTCGTTGCTGGACTGGTCAACCAGGCTGTTGGACGCGACTGCTCGCAGCCTGACGTACGAGTCACAGCCTGGTTAATCAGGTATCCTTTGGAGGGGCTTTTCGAGTTCTCTTGAACACTGTGAGGGGTCTGCCAGTTATGCCCCTTATGTGTAGTGGGAGCGTGTTGAAGTCTCGGGCCTCTGATGTTGATAGTTCTCTCTCAGAGTACCTGTTGCACCTCTGCTCTTCAACGGGGGTATTCTGCACATCCTCCCATGCCTTCTGGTCTCATGTGGTGTTATTTCTGTGTGCAGGTTTGGGACCAGCCCCTCTAATATATTCCACGTGTAAATTATTATGCATATTTCCCGCCTGCGTTCAAGAGAATACAGCTTTAGGCATTTTAATCTTGTCCCAATAGTTTAGATGTTTTATTGAGCGAATTCTAGCAGTAAAGGATCTCTGTACGCTCTCCAGGTCAGCAATTTTTCCAGCTTTGAAAAGGGCTTTCATTGTGCAGCAGTGCTCTACTCTAGAGAGCACTAGCGTCTTGAAGAATGTCATCATTTGTATAGCATCTCTAGTGTGAAAAGTTCCACGTGTACACCTGCTGCACACCCCGTGTGCACTCTGGTCATGGGGTGGTCTGCTAGTTACACAAGGAAATCACAGTAACGTGGTATATCTGTGGTGTATATCTGTCTGTGATATATCTGTGCACCAGGACGGGAGGTGGAGCCAGCGTCCGAGCCTGGCCTCGGGCCGGGCTTGGGCAGTAGAACTCCCAGAACCCCATCAACCAGGTAATCAGGTGTCTCAGATTTACGTAGCCCTTTAAATTATTTGAATTATAAATCCTGACCAGGATTTGCCTCTAAAAGGGTCTATTATGGGGCCAACTGTGTACACTCTTACGTGGAATGTTTCGTTTTTAGATCATAGTTTTTCTTCATATTAATGCTGCTTTTATTAATACTTTTCACAATTTCGTTCCTATAATGTAAATACCGATCACTTTGCGTTCGCCTGCAAACGGAGAACCAACAGTGTTTTGAACCTTTTTCTTTGTGTAAACGTATACTCACCTAGTTGTGCTTGCGGGGGTTGAGCTTCGGCTCTTTGGTCCCGGATGTTAATGTGAGCGTGATATTGGGAGCTTCAGTTGTTCCCTCAAGGTCGAGGCTCAGCAGTAGGGGAGATCTCTCTCTTGGCCGTCCATGAGAGACACTCCAGGGACACTGGGAGTGGACTGGACTGATCAACCAGTCCAGCAACCAGGAGGCCTAGTCGACGACCGGGCCGCGGGGACGCTGAGCCCCGGGAGCGCCTCAAGGTAAGTTAAGGGAGTGGTCCTTACCCCACCTGGAAGATACTCCTGGCGGGGAAGGAGTATTATGGCGACGAAGACCCGTGACAACGGCCCCTCTTCAATAGAGTAGTACTCGTATAAAGACTTAAACATAGACTTTTATTATTGTTTCGAGACGTGTTTATTTCTAGTTCACGTGTGATTCATACGTCAGGCCGCGTCCAACAGCCTGGTTTGACCACATTACCAACCAGGAGGCTTTTGTATGGTACTTTGGTAGATGAAATGGCAGCGTGTACAGTAATGGTGGCTGGGCGGCATTATATCGGGGGAGCTAATTGTACGTTCTCATTCCAGGTATGTTGTGATGGCAGTTCGCTCTTGACCCAGTGAGCGTTTTCTTGTGTGGGGTGAACGGTGGCTTGACCTGCTCCATGATGCTGGGAGAGCAGGTAAGGACACCGGCAGGGAATGTCACACCATCACGCGCCACCCTCCTCCATTCATAGACCAATATATGTATGAAATAAAAGCGTAAACAGATCGTGGCGGTAGTGCCACGTTTACAGTCTCCTTACGCGTGTATTGTGACGTTGTGTAATACCTGCGGGCCGCACCCCTGGTCCCCCGACACACACCTGTCAGCGTGCCAGACGGGGGGGTGGCGGGGTTGGCCTCAGTGGGAGGGGGGGGGGATGAATCCTGTCGACTTGGATACCTTGTAAGTGATGGCAGGATATTAGTCTCTGCGACATTATCAAAGTTGAGGCGAGATTACTGCGGGGATTGGAATGCAGGGTAGGCGAAGCTCTTTGACTACAGTGTATCCCTGGGTTTACTGTGGGAGTAGGTGGGAGGGGAAGCAGGACAGGCCCGTGGGTGTGGAGGAGTCGGGGGGGGGGGGACTTGTGATGAGGGAATGGAAGGCACCAAAAGATTTCTGTCGTTTAGTTACCTTGCAGACGGGAATATGAAGTTGCTTCACCAGGGTACATTGGCTCTGCTGCTCCTGCTGCTGCTCCTGCTGCTGGTGCACTGGGGGTAGCAGGTAACAACTGGGGGAGACGGAGTGGGGGTGGCGTGGTGTTGGGGTGGCAACACGTGTGACGGGAGCTCTTCACCAGAGTAACAGGGCGGGTTAGTGTGCTTTATGGTAGCCATGCCTCCTCCTCATACTAAATAATATAAATAATAATAATTAAGAATAATTGTGTTCATCTGTCACGAAGGGTTCTTTAATGGTGATGACAAGTTGTTGTTAGTTTTGTGCTGGATATACTTCAGGTATTCTCTGGAGGTGTTTGTTGAATTCTTTCCTGAACACCGTGAGAGGCCGGCCACGTATGCCTCTTGAGTGTGGCGGGAGTGTTGAACAGTCTTGCGGCCCCTGGATGTTGATGGAGTTCTCTCTCAGTACCTATTGCACCTCTGCTTTTCAACGGAGGGTATTGTGCACATCCCGACATGCCTACTGGTTTTATGATGTAATCTCCGTGTTCAGATTTGGAACCAGCCCTCTGACCCAAAGCTTAGAGGAATATTTGTTTAGGTGGCACTAATGTCCTAGTTGTTGCTGTGCCAACTAATTATTTATCAGTCTACCCTCCGGCCTTGGTCATACTGTTATCCCTCCCCCCCACCTCGTGTTCTCCTCCTTGCTTTCATTTCGTGTCGTGTACACATGAGCAGTGACAGCCGTGATTTGCCTGGTGCTCGTAACGGTCCAATGTGGCGACGTGAGACGGCTAACGTCCTGCTGGTATTCTAATTGGCAACTATACGACCGGTGGCTAGGAGGTCGTCTGTCTGGTTTTCTCTATCCTGGCTGGTGACGTCGGCCGGTTGTTGGCTGGTGAAGGTGGTTACTTTGCTGGAAATAGGGAGGATGATCCTACCAGAAGCATCTAAAAAGCGACCCAGATTTAAACCCGGCTTGACAATGACGTCACATCTCGCGCGCACTATATATATATATATATATATATATATATATATATATAATATATATATATATATATATATATATTATATATAATATATATATATATATATATATAATACATCCTTCCCATTAGGTTAGGTGTTCAAAAAGCAGTGGTGACGTGGCTGACCGTTACTGTGGCGCGCACTTGTTTTTACTCGACCATACTGTAGTTAAGTAGTCTGATTGGACGTGGATTTAGCCGTACAGGAGTAACCGAGAGGTTGTTGAAGGGCCGTCGTGTTGGATGGTTCTGGGGGTGTAGGCCGGTATGGTAGTTTTACCATACCTACCCCTTGACCAGAGCGTTCATGAGGTGTGTCCTTTAATGACGTACTGATCAACCAAGCAGTGGTAGTACAGCTCACAGGAACGCACCCACACACACCACGCCTGGTCGACGAGCGTGTTGAGGTACTCTGCTAGTAACCTTTTGAACGCTTTTGTGGATTCTGGTTTACTCCTTGTACTTGGAAAGAGAGCTTTGAAAAGCTTCAATCCCATTGTTGAAAGTTTTTAATATTCTTACGTCAGCCCATTTCTTCTCAAAGGAGGTGTTTTTCTGCATTCTACCATTCCTGCATCTTGTTTGGAAAGGTACAGAGATGTCACGCCCTCGCACGATGGAGTGTGCCCTCAAATGAATGCCAAAATGTATAAAAGCGGTTGGGTGGGTGGGATG
>WNGS01004511.1:26591869-26608370 GCA_020271785.1 Procambarus virginalis | reverse complement strand
CCCTACCTTCTCTTCCCCCCGCTCCCTACCTTCTCTTCCCCCCGCTCCCTACCTTCTCTTCCCCCCGCTCCCTACCTTCTCTTCCCCCCGCTCCCTACCTTCTCTTCCCCCCGCTCCCTACCTTCTCTTCCCCCCGCTCCCTACCTTCTCTTCCCCCCGCTCCCTACCTTCTCTTCCCCCCGCTCCCTACCTTCTCTTCCCCCCGCTCCCTACCTTCTCTTCCCCCCGCTCCCTACCTTCTCTTCCCCCGCTCCCTACCTTCTCTTCCCCCCGCTCCCTACCTTCTCTTCCCCCCGCTCCCTACCTTCTCTTCCCCCGCTCCCTACCTTCTCTTCCCCCCGCTCCCTACCTTCTCTTCCCCCCGCTCCCTACCTTCTCTTCCCCCCGCTCCCTACCTTCTCTTCCCCCCGCTCCCTACCTTCTCTTCCCCCCGCTCCCTACCTTCTCTTCCCCCGCTCCCTACCTTCTCTTCCCCCGCTCCCTACCTTCTCTTCCCCCCGCCCCCTACCTTCTCTTCCCCCCGCTCCCTACCTTCTCTCCCCCCGCTCCCTACCTTCTCTTCCCCCCGCTCCTACCTTCTCTTCCCCCCGCTCCCTACCTTCTCTCCCCCCGCTCCCTACCTTCTCTTCCCCCCGCTCCCTACCTTCTCTTCCCCCCGCTCCCTACCTTCTCTTCCCCCCGCTCCCTACCTTCTCTTCCCCCCGCTCCCTACCTTCTCTCCCCCCCCTCCATACCTACCTTCTTCCCCCCGCTCCCTACCTTCTCTCCCCCCCTCCATACCTACCTTCTTCCCCCTACCTACTTCTCCCCCCCCCCGCTCCCTACCCTCCTACCTTCTCTTCTCCACCAGTATTGGACTCAAGATCAATAGAACAGGTATGCACATTCACGTCAGGATAGAATAAACAAGGCGAAAACGGCTTTAGGAAAAGTGAACGAGATTCCGTGCCTTAGCGCGAACATACAGCTGCACCTATACAAGGCTCTATTCCGGCCGCATCTAGAATATCCTCCAGTACCACTACACACCTTAAAGAAGAAAAACATGCAAAAACTGAAAGCAGTCCAAAATATGGCGCTAAAGAGAGCAGCAAAACACCGTCCACCATATGATCAGACAATCCAGGAGCTCCATGAATTCCTGAGCCTACAGCCACTAAACATCAGACTACAGCATCAAGCCATCAGGGTGTGGAACACCATCGAAATGTTAGAAGACCCAGTGTTAGAAAGGTTACTCAAAGATGAGACACCCCGCTCTCACAGCTGGTGGCCCAAGAGCCTCGATCTACTCAATGAAAACCTAACCCCACAGTACATAATTCCCAGATGAAATCCTGACAAGAAATCCCTTCCCCAACAAATGGTAAAAATAAAGGTATGCAAATGAATAGTAATTAAATATAGAGCCTTAAACAGAACATCAAAACGTGTGTGGATGTACAGGTATCGGAATGTGTAATATACTGTATATATATATACAGGGTATATATATATATATATATATATATATATATATATATATATATATATATATAATATATATATATTACAGTATTCGTCTATAGATATCCATAGTTGCTGAAATATATGTGAAGAACGCCTCGCACACGCACAGCTCCTTGACACGAGAGCAAGCTTACCTTACCTTGAGGTGATTTCGGGGCTTAGCGATCCCGCGGCCCGGTCCTCGAACAGGCCTCCTTTTTGTTACCCCCCCCCCCCAGGAAGTAGCCATTAGCAGCTGTCTAACTCCCAGGTACCTATTTACTGCTAGGTAACGGGGACATCAGGTTGAAAGAAACTGCCCATTTGTTTCTGCCTCCACCGGTGATCGGACCCGGAACCTCAGGACTACGAATCCGAAGCGCTGTCCACTCAGCTGTCAGGCCGCTCCATAACCTACATACCTTAATACCCCAGGAGTAATTACCCTTAATACCCTACATAACCTGAATAATTTGTAAATATGGCGTGTATACCAAGAGGTGTTATACTCGTATACTGTGGATGTTGTTGTTATAGATTAAGCTACTCGGAACAAGTTCCAAGTAGCACGGGCTATGGTGAGCCCGTAGTGGACTTACCTGGCACAGGAGCGGTGCTGTGTGTGTCTATACTGTGGAGTTAGCCAGAAAGTTAAATACACTAAAAGATGTATTCCTGGAAGCCACCTTTCCTCACACTAACACCGGAAGTTCATATGATCATAACATCAGCTGCATTTGGGAGGGAAGGGAGCTGGAGGGAGCTGGCAAACATAAGAACAGCATTTAGGAATGTAAATAAGGTCTCCTTAAAGAAAAGTTTGTTCTTGAGACCAATACCAAAATACACCACACCAGCATAGACTCTTCGCCTCGTGATGCACGAAGAAACTTGGTGCAAACTTTTATACTTTTACAAGTCTGATTAATAAATTTAGACTGAAGACAGGCTAGGATAACTAAATTCAATAATCCCTGCTTAAGAAGCAAGGAGCAACAGAGGTGGATAGGCCATTGATCACAGCTTTAAAAGAAGTCTATTCTCTTTAAACATAAAATAGGACACGAGTGGAAGATATCGAAGAAGCACAAGCACTTGTACATTTTATAGGTCATCCAGTAGAATACACCGACATGTGTCGACGTTGAAAGTCCTCTCCATTCACAACGTTAAAAGTATATGACACATGCGTCGACAAATTTCAAAACATTAAGTACCAGAGCAAAGAGGCGGGGCAGGGAGTTGGGCCCCACATCCCGTAGACACTGATGTGTAGGCACTAGCAGTACCTGCCTGATGTAGTGGGTCATGCAGGTGATCAGACTGGCTGTAGACTTACCTGGATCTTACCAGGGAAGGGTTCTGGGGGTTCTTATACGTCACAAGCCCCGCCGGCCTGGGCTGAGGCTTGACTTGTGAGAGCTTGGTCTAACCCTGTTGCTTGGAGCGACCCACATGTCCACTCCGTGCGTCCAGACCTCCCCCTCACTCCCTCCCACCACGTATGTTGCTCTAAATCAATTTTCAACCCTATCTTGTAACCCAAGTACTAATGTCTTATATAATTCTAAAAGTAATGACATTGGGCCTATGTAAATGCACTTAATCTGCCAGAAACTAGTACTATGAAGTACCTGTCACTGACATTGCCAGTGTCAGTGATTCTGGTTTTATATCTTTTATCTCGCTTCTTTGGTCTCTATATCTCACCCCCATTCTTCCCCCCTCTTCTTTCCCCCTCTTTACCCGATCCCCCCTTGTCCTCCCTCTCTTCTCTTACCCCTCTTCCCTTTATCTAAGTAAAGTTATTAATAATAAGTATTTAGAAATCTTTGTAGGAAACGCACCAACTATTTCAATGAAAATCGCATGAAAGCACCAAGTCATTACGACTATATAGCACTTGGAAGGGGTCAGGATAAGGATTTGGGATGGGACGAGGAGGGAAAGGAATGGTGCCGAGCCAATTGGACGGTCGGGGATTGAACGCCGACCTGCATGAAGCCAGACCGTTGCTCTACCGTCCAGCCCAAGTGGTAGGTAGCCCAATCGACTGAGCTACGACAGGGTTTAAGCTCAGTTGATTGAGGCAGTGTCTGGGATGCTCCCGGACGCAGGTTCGAATCCTCGTCACGGCCCTTGTGGATTTGCTCATTTGATACATCACGTTAGTGTGATCTGTGTGTGTGTGTGTAAACTATTAATTAAAAGGTTGGGAATATGAATGAACGAGACCTGACAGATGAACACAAATGTGGATTATAGTGTTGGAGACAATGAGGAAATGAGTGTTAATGCCACGAGGAGGAATGTATCCAATATTTGGTTAAGGACGTGAAGGAGTGAGAGAAGTTTCACAACTTTGTAGGAGAATGAGAGGAACTGCTTGGTGGGATGAGGTGGCAAGACCAATTACTAAGAAACGCCAGAGTTTATGTATTTGTATCTTGAATGAGAGGAAGCAGCAAAACGGGAATATGACCAGGAAAATGTGTGTGAAAATGATGTTAAGCATGACAAAAGACATTAGTGAATTGGGATACAAAATAAAAGGAAATTGCTCAGATAAGCTCTTTTGTTAAGTATATAGCAAGAGATTGGAGAATGTTTAAACGGAAATGTTACATGGAAGAATGTTGAATGAAATCTAGTGTGTGGAGGTGATGGGCGGCTAATGAGAACCATTATTGAGATGTTTTAATTTTGCTGTATCACGGGAGTTGTGGTGTAGGCGACAGAGCAAGAATTGTGGCACATTGCGCGAGAGGCTTCAGGCGCAACTCTGCACACTTGCAATGGGGGTTCAAGTAAGTTAGGAGATAATTAACTACGTCCCAAAAGGATAGAGTAGCTTAAGTTATTTCTTCCCCCTCATCTTGTATACTTGTAAAGACACTAGCACGTGTAGCGTTTCGGGCAGGGCCTTCATCTTAATTTCCCTGGAATACGACCAGCCAAATCGTTTTAACAACCAGGTACCCATTCACTGCTGGGTGAACAGAGGCTACAGTTAAGGGCCTACTTAAGTCCCTCAAGGGGGCTCTCAATTCCATACATAATATGACGTTACAAACACTTAATTCAGTAGTTATCACATAGTACATATTACAAAATATATTATAAGAATCTTGGTGAGCTAGCAGGTAGAGAATTGTGTATCCCCCCTTTTCCTCCATTTGTCTCCATAGGCCTATGTCCTTTCCTGTAAGGTCGTCACAAGCTCCATGATGACCAGACCACACACTAGAAGGTGAAGAGACGACGACGTTTCGGTCCGTCCTGGACCATTCTCAAGTCGATTCTCAAGCCCATGGTCCAGGATTCCGTCCTGGACCATTCTCAAGCTCCATGACGTCAGAGTCACCCTTGTCTGCCTCCCACAAGGGTGCGCAGTGCTACCAAACTCACCCTTGCCGTCACTGCTCATCACTGTGCCATCCACCTTAAAACATATTGACTAATTGATTTTTAATGCTGTTATGGAGGGGGGGAGGGAGAGAATTATCAAGGAAAATCGCCAAGCCATTACGACTATATAGTACTTGGAAGGGGTCAGGATAAGGATTTGTGATGATACGAGGGGTAAGGAATGGTGCCCAACCACTTGGATGGTCGGGGATTGAACGCCGACCTGCATGAAGGGAGACTATCGCTCTACCGCCAATCCAAGTGGTTATGAATCAAGTGGTGTAATTATATTGGAGCATTTGGGTATTTTTGGAATAATACAGTAGAGTGAACTTTGGTTCCAGGTACGAGAAATCTATTGTGTATATATGCTGTAGCCCATGTATGGGCAGTGCCCCCCTGCATATGTGGGCAGTGCCCCCCTGCATATATGGGTAGTGCCCCCCTGCATATATGGGTAGTGCCCCCCTGCATATATGGGCAGTGACCCCCTGCATATATGGGTAGTGCCCCCCTGCATATATGGGCAGTGCCCCCCTGCATATATGGGTAGTGCCCCCCTGCATATATGGACAATGCCCCCCCTGCATATATGGACAATGCCCCCCTGCATATATTGACAATGCCCCCCTGCATATATGGGCAGATACCCAATCTTACTTACATTACTGCTTACATTATACGCTTCCCTCTTCCTCTCATACAGGAGCAGCCCGTCGGCACAGGTAACCCATATCTCTTCCTACACACACACACACTCACTCCATTATATATTTGCATTTTCTTATACTCTGAGCTCTCGATTTGAGAAAGGATACATTTGTCTTCAGATAGTGTCGACACGATCCGCATTCAAGCGCAGATTTAATTCTTAAAAATGTTCTGCCTAAAGATAATTATATATAACGAACATTTTAAGAAGAGACTCCAGTTGGCTACATCATTGTGGTCTGCAGAGGAATTACGCAGCCAACCGCAACGAAGTTTGTACAAGCCAAATGCTTCTCCAGTAGTGATTTTTTGTTTTTTTTTAAATGATTCTTCACTGGACTGTAAGGTGAAATAATGATCTTCACTAGCAGCATCTTAACTCTACTACCTCACTGACATGTGGTTAAAAAAAAAAAAAAGAAATTTAAGTCACGGTGGCGTTGACACTTTAGAAAGTGCGACGGGGAAAAGAAAACGGAGCAGGGAAACTGACAGTGTACGCCAAGCTAAAGTGAATCTTGTTTGCAGAGGGATGTAGGTCGAGTGTGGAGTGGAGTGGACGAGTTCTTTGTTGGCTAAAACCTTGCACGATTATCGCCTCCATTCTGGGCCTTGTTTCCCCCGTTCCTCGCCGCTTGCAGTCACCATAGTCATTAGGGGCAAACCATTTGGCTGTGCTGTATAATGTCGTCGCAGTTGAGGAATACCCGTCATGTGTCGTTTGTAGGAAACATGGCATGGCAACACTGCTTTCAAGTCGGTGGTAGATTATCATTATTTGTGTGTGGGGAGGGGGGGGGGGTGTTAGGGGGTTGGAAGGCGTCAACATTTGCTTGAAGAGATAGACGTAAGAGGTGAAGGAGAGAGGAAGTACAGTATAGACGCGTTGGAGCAGTCAGCTGCTGGGAGACGACTCGAAGACACGCCCACAGGGAAAGCTTGTGGGTGGTGATGGGGTGGGGGGGGGGTGGTAAGGGCTGCCTAGTAACAGGAAGTGGCACAGCAGTCAGTGGTAGAATTGTATAGGGAGACGAGACAAGGGAGTCTGTGAAGCATACACGCCCTACCTACCCGTCGCCCAGAGGTTGAAGATAACTGGTGTCTATAACACCGGTTATCCCTCCTGTATTGTGACAGAGGTACCGACAGGCCCGGGGACCATTCCAAACTCTGGATATTCGAAGGGTACAAGGCTCTCGTTGTCAGCCAGTTGGCACACACGTTTTCTTACCATGCAGTTGCATTGGATAATAATTGAGGATAGAGTTGCTTCGGCTACACCAGAGAGCCCTAGGCCTAAATTAGGGCCGCAGGGTGGGGGGCTACAAGGCATAGCTGGGAACTCCTTAGGGGAAAGGGGTGGTGGAGGGTGTCAAAGGTATAGTTACTGGATGGGGAGAGTGGGTATCCTCAACGAGTTGCCATGTAGTTTGACAGTTCACTAATTTGATCATAACGGCTCACTATACGTGAATGACGGGGAAGGGTATGGTCACGCGAGCCTTGGCGCAGGGGATCACCCCCTATATATATTACAACTAATTCCTTGCCGTCGGTGGTTATTTCAAAACCTTCACGTACAGTTAACTTTGACAGTTGACCTTTGGTATATTCAAATGGTTGACACATGCAAGTGGAGAGGCTTCGTCGAGGCTCCAAAACGACTCCGAGAGAGGTTTCAGGACCTCGTTTTCCTGGACAAATGGGTGTTGGCCTGGGTATGTACTTGAGTTCCAAGGCCACCGTTGTTCCACAGTACTAAATGTTAATTATGTACACCCTGGTGTTCAGTTAATCTGTGATGCTGAGGGATCTTCTGTTAAAGAAGAACATGATCGGAGTTTTATGTCCGTGATGTCTAGAATCTGTGGACAGTGTAGCTATCATGTGGACGATCTATCCCAGGCTGGTCCTCCCCCCTCCCCCCCCCTCCTCAACTCCTCCCGGCTATGTATAATGAAAACCTGCCCCGGCGCCACTCCTCCACTCCCTTCTGTGCTTCTTATTTATTAGTTGTTATTTATCCTGTGTGTACGTTCGTCCCCCCTCCCCCACCCTCCCTACTTGTTTGGGCGTCCTCCCTCCCTCCCTGGTTGTGCGCCTGTCCTCCCTCCTTCCCCCACCCTCTCTCCTTCCCCACCCTCTCTCCTGATTGTGCGTCCTCCTTCCCTCCCTCGCTGATTGTGCGTCCTCCCTCCCACCTGTTTGTGCGTCCTCCCTCCCTCCCTAGTTGTGCGCCTGTCCTCCCTCCCTCCCACCCTCCCTCGCTGATTGTGCGTCCTCCCTCCCTCCCTCCCTCCCCACCTGTTTGTGCGTCCTCCCTGTTTGTGCGTCCCCCTCTCTCCCTCCCTGATAGTGCGTCCTCCCTCTCTCCCTCCCTGATAGTGCGTCCTCCCTCCCCACCTCATAGTGCGTCCTCCCTCTCTCCCTCCCTGATAGTGCGTCCTCCCTCCCCACCTCAGTGCGTCCTCCCTCTCTCCCTCCATGATAGTGCGTCCTCCCTCTCTCCCTCCCCACCTGTTAGGCGTCCTGCCCTCCTTCCTCATCCCCGTCCATCAGTTTGCGCGTGCGTCCACCAGAACTTGGGTCACTAGATCATGCTTGTGAGATGAACTATTAGCACCAGTGGTTGCTTTAGCACGAGGCACGACAGGACGGCCATGGTGGATTAGGCAGGCTCAGGCCAGGTAGGCCAGAAGGAATGTTGTGCCTAATGATATTACCAAGCTTTCCAATGACAAGGAGCGCTTGCCTAACGAGACTTAAAATCAAATTATTCCGTTTAAATTACTGGGCACTGTAATGTGTAGCTGAAAGTAATTCCATTTCGGTAATACCTGTGTTTATTTCTAATAGATTAGACGTGTAGTGAAGTCCTACTTCCTGAGTTAGGTGTACTCGCCTAGTTGTGTCTGCAGGATCTTGGATCCCGCCTTTCGAGCATTGGTTGTTTACAGTAATAACTGTGTGTGTGTGTGTGTGTGTGTGTGTGTGTGTGTGTGTGTGTGTGTGTGTGTGTGTGTGTGTGCAAATTCCATAAAGAACTCCATATAGTGATTATACAAGAGGTAGAACTAGGGCTGGCACTAGTGCCGCGGACTCTCGGAGTCGCTGTTTACAAGAATAACCGGTGAAACTATCATATGTTTGAGGCTATTTTGTCTAGCCGAGATTGGAGCAATTGTTAATCCGAACGACTTGGGAGTTGGCTCGTTTTCAGTAGGTGTTGTGGTTGTGTAGCATCGTGGCGAGACGGTCGGTATTCCTGTGTTTGGGGCTGTGAATGTGTGTCGTCGGGTGCAGCGTTGACGTTTTGCGTCTGATCCTCGTGGTGTTTATTTTTCTCCCATTGCATGTAGTTTGTTTCAGTGTTGGTTCCGCAGCTGTAGTTGTTGGTGTTCTTGCTGTAGTTGTTGGTGTTCTTGCTGTAGTTGTTGGTGTTCTTGCTGTAGTTGTTGGTGTTCTTGCTGTAGTTGTTGGTGTTCTTGCTGTAGTTGTTGGTGTTCTTGCTGTAGTTGAAGCATCCTACTTTGTTGTGGCTGGGCCACTAATCTTCTTGATGTTACTTACCGTTCATGTATGTTTGAGACAAAAAATACATCTTAAAGGAATACAGTAGCTTAGGCTATTTCTGCCACCCCCCCACCTGATTACTTACCGTATGTACTCACCTAGTTGTTTGCGGGGGTTGAGCTCTGGCTCTTTGGTCCCTCCTTCCCACCCTCCCTTGAGAGGGAGGACGCCTCTCAACCGTCAGTCAACTGATGTACAGATTCCTGAGCCTTACTGGGGGGGTTGCTGCATGCGGGCTGAGAGAGGATTCTGCTGTATGTGCTTAGCCTCTAAGGACTGGGTTCTCTCTTGATTAACCGGTACCTTTGATATGAGGGGGGGGGGTCGTCATGCTCGGGTTATGGGTGGGATTGACAGAATGGACGTTTCAACTTAATATTTTGAATAAGCTGAATGGTCTATCCTGTGGAAAGTAGTGTAGGGATCAGTGGCCACATTGGCCTGACAGCTGAGTGGACAGCGCTGGGGATTCGTAGGCCTGAGGTTCCGGGTTCGATCCCCGGTGGATGCGGAAACAAATGGGGCAGAGTTTTTCACCATGATGGGCCTGTTCAATTAGCAGTAAATAGGTACCTGGGAGTTAGACAGCTGCTACGGGCTGCTTTCTGGGAGTGTGTAACAAAAAGGAGGCCTGGTCGAGGACCGGGCCGCGGAGACGCTAAGTCCCGAAATCATCTCAAGATAACCTTAAGAAGAAGAAGGCGTTGACGTTTCTCCTGAGTTTTTTCTCGTTCATTCTGTTATAGATTGGATATCAGAGCTTCCCTTGATGCATTTGGTTCTTGTATGCTTGATCTCTGTGGTGCTTGAAGCGTGTGTTTAGTTCAGAGGTTAATACCTGGCGGGTGACACTTGCCGGGTGCCTGGCCGTCACGTGTCGGGTCTTCCCTTCCCTTGGAAGATATGACCCTATTCCTGAGGTTCTGATACTCTCCTGTTGTGCTTCGTTTGGTAGAGATCGTGTGCAGTCAACAGTATTTGTGTTGCTACACTTGCTGGGTGATCACGCCACCTCGAGAGGCTAGTCTCTTCATACTTATCGTTGTGGTCTAGTACTCTAGTTTAACCACTTTATGTACCAGTTCCTGAAAGTAATACTTAGTTTAGAGTGGTGGTTAGTACATGCTGTTGGGGGGTGGGGGCGGGGGAGGGCCTTTCTGTGAGTACTGGGACAGGGGGAGGGGCTTGCTGTGAGTACAGAGGGGGGGGGGGGGTAAGATAACCTTCTAAAAGTTAATCTGGCTTACTACACTTTCTGAATAGGTAATTACCACACTTTCCTAATCAATACTACTCGGCCACAGTAGTGGGCAATGTGGTGCTTGGGTTACCTCTTTCTCCTCCGCCGTGGTGGTGGGTGAGGGGCCCTGTCTAGGGCGCCCATCTCCAGGCATCACCGGGGCGAGTATACCCCAGCACACACCTGGTGGCCACACCTGCCCTCTGGTTTACATATTAAGGCACTATGATAGGGTTGGTGTGGAGCGCGTCACACCCAACACTGAGAGTGGAACAGGTGTGTAGCGGACCACTGAGCCGGGGTTGTCTTGACCGTGTTTTGTTTTTCTAAGTGTGAGGGGCAGAGGACTTGGGCAGCCCGGACTTGGACTTGAGTCTCGCGCCATCTGTCGCCATCACTCACGTGCACACGTGATTGACGAAGCTGGTGGGGAGAGGGTACAAATGCTCGCTTGTTTTGGGTTGTCCACGCCCGTCAAAAAAAAAATATATTTCCAAAGTTTACATAATGAAAGAGTATCATTTCAATATTCAATTTATAATTCATAGCGTTATTGTGTTGAGTAGTTGCGGTGGAGACGAGGCTGGAGAGGTTATCTTGAGATGATTTCGGGGCTTAGCGTCCCCGCGGCCCGATCCTCGATCAGGCCTCCTTTTTGTTACACCCCCCCAGGAAGCAGCCTGTAGCAGCTGTCTTACTCCCAGGTACCTATTTACTGCTAGGTAACAGGGGTGAAAGAAACATTTTGCCCATTTGTCTCCGCCTCCACCTGGGATAGAACCGGGAACCTCATGACTACGAATCCGAAGCGCTGTCCACCCAGCTGGTCAGACTGTGAGAGGACCGGCACGAGACCAGCCACGGTCTCTCGCCTCTACTGCTTCCGAGGGTTACGACCTTCATCCGCCGACCCACTGAACTCGCTGGATCGTTCAATGAACTCGCAAGATTTCTCGGCGAGCAGCCGTGTCACGAGGGTGTCTGCGTCGACCGCCGCCGCCTGCTGCACCTGCCGCAGGATTTACCATAAGCCATGGTTGACTTATGTCCCTGAGACTTGCTAATTAACATAAGTTTGTCTAGTAGGCTCAAGGTGTGACAAGGTAGATTTGTGACACCTTCAGTAACCTATTCGCCATCTTTCACCTCCTCCCCCCCCCTCCCTCTCCTTTCTTGCCTCGCCCTTTGTTTCTCTTCTGACTGCCTGCGTGTGTCCATCTGTTACTTAAACCCCCTCACCACCTCAAGAACTTTAGTTACAGATGATCAAGGGACGAGTTATGGCTGTAACTGGCCGAGACTGATAGTAGGGAGGGTGAGTGAGTGAGGGTGGTGAGGAAGGGTGGGTGAAAGCCTTGCTGTCCTCCCTCACCCGTGGACCACTTTTATTCCTAATGTCTAAGATTATTATCCGAACGATAGACTGTTCTGTGACGCAGTAAGCCCCTCTCGATTTGTCACTTAGCAAAAATGCAAGTCTTGTCTGCTTGATGGGGTTCTGGGAGTTCTACTCCCCAAGCCCGGCCCGAGGCCAGGCTTGACTTGTGAGAGCTTGGATCAACAGGCTGTTGCTTGGAGCGGCCCGCAGGCCCACATACCCACCACAGCCCGGTTGGTCCGGCACTCCTGGAAGAAAACTTCCTAACCAGAAACGTCGAACCTCGGCAACTACCCTAAGCTATCGAGGCCTGTGAATAGAAAGCGTCAATATTACGCCGCTTTAATTGTTTTGCTAATAGCATTTTGAATGGAATCTAGGCGAGAGGACTGGGTTCCACCCCGAGAAGCTTAGGGAAGTGCTTGCAAGGGTGTGGTTGCAGAGGAGCAGCCAAGGAAACCACAGGTGGAAAGGTTGTGGTGTGGGGTTGGGGGTGAAGCCCAGAGAGCACGGGGAAGTTCTCTGTATAATATGTATACCAGTGCACAGGCGTGCTCCGGTATACATATTATATACAGCATGTAAACACTTGGTGCGCCGGCGAGGAAAATTGTGCTGGTGGGGAAAAATGGTGGTTGTGTTTGAGCTTTCTCTATTTCCCCACCCCTCTTCTGTCTTTTCCTCTTCTATATTTCCCTCCCTCTGCAGTCTTCCAGGGAGCCGTGTACGCCGATAGCAGGTTTAACTTCAGCTGGCGGTCCACATGTGAAGTGTGGTGCTCTTCAGTCTGGAGGTGCCCCTGAGGACGGGCAGCAGCCCGCCCTCTGTGCCTCGGGGCTGTCTCCCACAACTGGTACTCGCCTAGTTGTATTTGCGGGGGCGCTTCTGATGTTTGCTAGCCTTGCATATACCGTTGATGATATCGTCTTGATGTGGGCTTTGAGACAGGTTCAGTGTGATATCAACTCCTAGATCTTACTTTCTGTCCATTTCGTGGAGAACTTCGTCTCCCATTCGGTACCCTGGTCTCCTGTTCCCTCCACCTGGCTTCATTGTTTGTCTCGAAGTAGAACTACTCCCGAAACCCACTCCAGGTACTTTATATATTTACAGAGTTGAACTTTAGTAGCCATTTTAGACCATTCCTTCACTTTATCCAAGTCATCTTATAGTCTCTTGCTATCATCTTCGGTCTTAATCCTTCTCATAATTTTTGCGTCATCAGCAAACATTGCGAGGAACTAGTTTGTACCCTCTGGGAGATCGTTTACATATATCAGAAACAGGATAGGTCCAAGGACTGAACCCTGTGGGACTCTACTGGTGACGTTTCGCCACTCTGAAGCCTCACTCCTCACAGTGACTCGCTGTCCTCTGTTGCTTAGGTATTCCCCCTCATCCATGGCAGTACCTTCTCCTTTATTCCTGCCTGCATCTCCAGCTAGTCTCCTATGGGGTAATGTCAAAGGCTTGCTGGCAATCCAAAAATATGCTGTCTGCCCCTGCCCTTCTTTTTCTTGTCTATTTTGTGTCGCCTGGTCATAGAATTCTATTAATCCTGTAAGGCTAGACTTGCCGTCTCTGAACCCATGCTGGTGATGTGTTACAATGTTATTTTATCTCCAGATGTTTTACTATTTTTTTTATTTTAATCTTTTCCATCACCTCGCATTGTATAGGAGTTAGGGATACTGGTTCAGTGCCTCCTGTCTCTCCCTTTCTGCATTTTGGGCCTACCTTAGTAGTCTTCCAAATTCTTGGCAATTCTCCTGTTTCAGTGACGTGTTATACATCATTGAGAGTGTTAGGCGGAGTGTTTCTGCTCTTTTTAGTATCCATGGTGAGACTCCGTCTGCCCGGGCCTATAGCCTTGGTTAGCCCAGACGGAATCCAGCTCGAGCAAATGCTTCCTTTCCTCTCCACTGTTAATCTGAAACTCCTCTAGTGGTGCCTGGTTTGATATTCCATCTCTTAGCTCAGGAACCTTTCATTGAGAAGTTCGTGAGTAGATGACAACGTGGTAGTGAATGTTAGGGAATAACCCACGGTGCCAGGTGTGTGGATGAGAACACAACTGCAGCGTTACCATGGGGGAGGCCATGGAAGACGCAGAGTGGATGGCGGACGGAGTAAAGGAGCGTGTGTGGCAATTTAGTAGGATGCGGGCAGACAGCTGTTGACGGGCACTACACCCTCATAGGAGGGGGGAGAATAACGGGTAGATGGAAGGGATAACAGATACACGATATGTGACGTATGCCTATGAACAAAAAGAAGGGAGGGAGTAAGGGGGGTGAAATCTGAAAAATAAATTGGTGTGGTGTGGGGGAGCTCAACACACCCGTGGGATTACTGGCTCCCTGGTAGGCCCAGGCTTCCTCCCCTGGCAACGCTCCTCACCCCCTTCCCCTCTTATGAGAGGGGTGGGGGGGGGCGTGGCAGATATACCATGCGGGAGTTGACGGCTGACTGTTGGGGCAAGAGAAACCAACCGGAGCAGCCATTTAAGAGTGTGGCTGAGCCAGAGAGGTCGGGCATGGTGGGCCTTGCCACGTTAATGGGAGAGCGTGTGTGGGGGGAAACATGCACGCCAAGCATCGGCAACAGTACGCGTAGTCAGAGTCGCTGGTACTCGGGGATAACAGAAGCTGCGACAACAGCTGAGCATCTTGATTTTTCTTAACAAGATGACGAGTAGTGGTGTGGTGGATGAGGTCACTATGGTGCAACACTGGGCCCCCCTGGCGCCGGCTATTTGGTTACATTATTAGTACCTTACTCAAGCTATGGTCACTCTCTCCTCTTAGGTCTTCTTTACGCCACTATCCCCGTTTTATGTAGATTCTAACGTTAAAAGATAATATGTAAAATAACAAATAAGCACAGCGTTTTACGATCTCACTACGCGTACATGCCCTCGTTTACGGCCCCTGGCTCCACTCTTGGCCATAGTGGCGATGACGCTGCTCTTGGCCGTTGGATTTAGACACTTGCTGTACTGTCGCTTGGCACAGTCTTACTCCTTGAATGATTCAGTTAAGAAAACATGTATGACATTCTCCTAGAGTGAGAATGGTTAAGTATTCTTTTGAGAGGATCGACCCAATGCATCGTGTGCATAGCACTTTGGTAAACCCCAAGTGGTGGTCTGTCACGAAGCTCTTGTCATTGTTGTCTGGCGGCTGAGTCAGTGGCGCTGTAGTAATTATTTGCTAGCTGTGCCTCTTCACCCTCTTCCATGGCCAACCCCACCCACTGCTCCAGTTCCTACTTGGCGTTCTAAGAACACAGTACGCCAACTGCTGCTGTTTGAGTAGATGGAGGGGGGGGGAGGGGGTTGATAGCTCGACCTTGTTGATTTCGTGGTCAGTTGAGTTTGTAGACGAGGGAGGGTGTCAAGGGCTTCATGCGAGTCCACACCACATGATGTCGAGTCCAATAACCCAACGCACTAGACCGGATTATTGGACTCTCCCGCTAGTAGGTTATAATACTCTTGGACTCGAGCCTTAAATCACTTGAATTTCTACTAGTTTTATTTAAAGTACTGCTCTGTGGCATGTATGAAAATTAAAAAGTCTCGTACAATTTATATGGGCAACGTTTGTGTTAGACATGGACCTGGAGAGCGTGCAGAGATCCTTTACTGCTAGAATCCACTCAGTAAAACATCTAAATTACTGGGACCGACTGAAGAGCCTAAATCTGTACTCTCTTGAGCGCAGACGGGAGAGAGAGAGATACCACCTTGATCAAGGGATAGTAGTAGAAATGAAAATATACAGTTGGAAAAACTACAAATTAAGACCAGAGTAACCTACGCGAAGACCATAATAATATAAATATATATATTATATTATAAATATATATATATATATACATATATATATATGATATATACATATATATATATATCTATATATATATATATATATCATTATCTAAATAATGATATATACTATGACGGTGACACTGAAGTGTTATAGGTCCATAGTTGTAGTGACGGACCTTCCTAAACCAATGTGAGGGTTACCTGGGAATGTGTCGAAATATTTATGGGAGCCAGGAGACGCTAATGAGTCGGAACATTATCGTAAATAACATTCAACCAGACACAAAAAGTGTATGAGAGAACTCTAGTGCCCATTTTGTTTTCATTATCTGTTGTCCGCTCACTCGCCCAACCAAGTGACTGGAACTACACTTATCATCGTTCATATGACTAAGGACACTTATCAGGATTTGATCTGCCGATGAGGAACAGGGTGACGTGTGTATAAACCCTGGCTAACACCTACATTGACCTCAAGTGTTGCACAACCAGGTGTCGCTGCCACCAACAGGGAAGCCGCCAAATCCCGTAGTATAGAGAACTTAGTCACCACTACAATTTTTGTCCCCCCCAAATTTTTTGCTTCTGAGCCACTCGGCGCCTGTGGGTAAAGTGCTACCAGTTTTTTTGAAGGAAACTGGGTTCTAAGCTCAGTGAAACAACAAGGGACCCTAGAGCTTAGAGCTGCCAGCTTTCTTTCCAGCGCCTCAGCGTGGGCGATACAGAGGGGGAAATGAGCACTGCATCCAGGGTTCCTGCCCTACCATCTGAGGAGCTGTGGGAGGAACTCGACAACCTATGATAACCATCTTGTAACCTATATGTAACCTCTTTTTGTAACAGTTCAAAATAAAGCAAATATATATATGTG
>WNGS01004511.1:26572837-26585147 GCA_020271785.1 Procambarus virginalis | reverse complement strand
TATATATATATATATATATATATATATATATATATATATAGAACTAATTGACGGTGACACCAGTGTTTAAGGTCATAGTTGTAGTGAGGGACCTTCCTAAACAATGTGAGGGCTTACCTGGGAATGTGTCGAAATTAATTATGGGAAGCCAGGAGACGCTAATGAGTTACGGGAACATTATCGTAATAACAATTCAACCAGACATAAAAAGTTGTATGAGAGAACTCTAGTGCCACATTTTGTTTTTCATTCATCTGTTGTCCGGCCTCACTCGCCCAACCAAGTGACTGGAACTACAGCTTATCATCGTTCATATGACTAAGGACCTTATATGGATTTGGATCTGCCGAGGGGGAACAGGTGAGGTATTATCCTGGTGGTCTACGGGGTAGAGGTGGCCCTGGTGGCGAGAGGGGAGGGCTTGGTGGCAGTAGTGACGGATAGGGGGGGGGGGGGGTCTGCATTGTTGGAGGGAGGGGGTACGGGTTTGTCCTGGTAGAGGGAAAGGAGGGGTACGGTTTGTCCTCATGGAGGGAGAGGAGGGGGTACGGGTTGGTCCTGATGGAGGGAGAGGAGGGGTACGGGTTTGTCCTCATGGAAGGAGGGGGGGGGGGTACTGGTTCTGGAGGGAGGACTAAAGCGGTTTGTCTTGGAAGGAGTGGGGGAGGGGGGGGGTTCTCATAGTAGGATAGAAGAGGTAAAGATCAAAATAAAATGTGAGAATTAATATCTTGTGGCGAGGTGCCGGGAGAGGGAGTGAGGGAAGGTTGAATAAGCAGTTATTTTCTTTTTTGCTTGGGCGGGTCTTGGGGAAGGGTAGTAAGGGAGGTTCATTCACCAGAGATGATTGGGCTTTTGACTATATAAAAAAAAATTAATGCCAATTTTCATTAGTGGGCGCCGTTTAAATGGAGCCTCTTGCCAGACTTACATGCAAGTCGGTCAATATAGTAGCTTTCGTGAGTCAAATGATATTGGTAGTTGGGCGACTTTAAAGAAATTGATAATAAAGAAACACTAAAAATCTACTGGAAATTTCCTAATGCCCGAGCCTGGGAGCGTCTTGAACCCAGTGAAGTTACTGTTTTTGAATGCCGTTTGCCCCATTGGCTGGGGCTAATTGTGACTCATCAGTTGTATTTTTGAATTCGTTGGTCTTGTAGAAGAAATCCAGGTTGCAATTCTTTTAACCATGTGGCACAGTTGACTTAAGGCGCATCTGGGAACATCCCGGGCGTAGGTTCCAACGGCCCTTGTGGATATGTTCATTTGATATATCACGTTTATTGTGATTTCTGTGTGCATTAGTCTTGTAGCGTTGGCTTTGGAAGAAAGATAGTTTGTGGTGTGCTGGTGGGTGGTGAAGGGCGTGGGAGTATGGCTGGTGGCTGGCGAGGGACGTGTGGGTATGGCCGGTGCTGGTGGCTGGCGAGGGACGTGTGGGTATGGCCGGTGCTGGTGGCTGGCGAGGGGCCATGTGGCTGTGATGCTGGTGCCTCAAAGGCCCGACTGAGTGGTTGTGGGCTATGCGTTCTGTAATTGGTTGCCACTTGCATCCCCTGAATGGGTCATGAATTATACCAGTCATGACCGGTGTGAGTTATGTACAAAATGTACTTTGGGTCGTGACTGCCCGATCGACGGCCTGTTGCCTCTTGGCAAAGACTAATGGCGGTGGATGAAGGCGTGATTGGTGCTTCTCAAGTCTCCGCAGGCTCCCGATTGCCGTCGGGTTAGCACCAGAATCCTGCTCCTCGCTAATGACTGGCTGCTTAGGTTACACCCAGGAGCGGCAGGATGCGCTGGCGCAGGGGCCACCAAGTTGGCAGCACTGAGCCTTGTAATGTAGTGAGAGGTGGGGGGAGGGCGGTACAGCACGGGGAGTGCTAGAGGAGCTAGTGGAAGAGCGAGGTAGCTTGGGTGATGGGGGGGGCCTTAGTGCTAGAGGGGGTAGCAAGGCTGTACAAGGTGGAGGAGGAGGAGGATGGCGGCAGCCCGCGGCCTGTTATGGTCAGCGGCTGGAGCCGGGTGGGCACGGAAAAGTTGCGACGCCCCTGGAATTTTTAATGAGCGTCGCACAGACAATGCATAACGATGTTCTAGGTTAGTGGATTTCAGCGGGGACTCCTCGGTACGCTGAACGAACAGATTGGTCGTTGTTGGTCTTGGAAACCTGAGGGCGCTACGTTGAAACTCTGAACACGCGAAGGAATGTATGAAGGCCTATAGATAGCTGGTTGGAGCTATGAAATAGCTGTTGGGGTGGGGTCAGTGTGTGCAGGTGTTTTCTACCTGGAGAACTTGAGGGGGTAGGGGAGGATTGAAGGAAGTTGGGGGGGGGGGAGATTCACCTGTTGGGGTAGCTACGTTAGTTGGCCGGCGTGTTGGGTGGAGGTGGGTTGTAACCTGTTATTCCAGGGAGGGGTCCCAGTTTGTCTGGGATGCTGCATGGGGTGCCTTGCGTTCTTGTATTTATAGGATGCCGTGTTACTTCATCCTTTCTCCGATGATAGTAGGTATATTAGTGAAAGTTGAGAGATGGCAAGTAAAAAGACAAGGACTCCCTCGGTTAGTCTCGTGACTTCATTGAGGTCCGCATTGTCTCCCTCCCTCCTCCCTCCACCTCTCCCCGGAACCCACATTTCCCCCCACCCTTCATCTTTAACCTTATCTCGATAGTTTTATTTTGCTTTCCTGAGAGCATTTGTTAAAATACTTTTCCTTGACCCACTTGTACCACTGTACTGGTTTTCAGAATTATTTATCAACGAGTGGAACTGATTGCAATTATTGGCAAGGTGTAAATAGTGGTTAGTGTGGAGGGGAGAGGTAAGGGAAGATGAATGTAGTAGTGAGCCACTCGTAACGTCCGCCACCCTGGCGCCATCCTCAAGTCCCCGCTGGAGCTCCACTTGGGTGTTTCACCACGCCTGTTTGATATGCGCTGCCACGCCCACACGCTCTTGCCTCTTGTGGACCAACACACTTAATGTGTATTATCTTCTGTCGCCCGATTTTCTCATTCCTCTGTCTGCTTGTGGCCTGATGATAACATTTCTTGAGGTTGTCTTGAGATGATTTCGGGGCTTTAGTGTCCCTCCGGCCCGGTCTGCCCATTGTTTCTCGCTGGCGCCCGGGATCGAACCCGGGACCACAGGATCACAAGTCCAGTGTGTTGTCCGCTCGGCCGACCGGCTCCCTCCAGTTTAGAGACAGTATTGTTACAACACTGAAGCTTTTAGGGGAAGTATATACGGTTTTGCGCCTATAATACAATACTTGTATAACTTCATGAAGAAAATGCAGTTTGACAGTGTGTGTGAATTTAAGTTACTGTATTTGTTCCTGGGAAATTGTTTAATGTAACTTTGATATTAATTGTTCCTTTTGCAATTCTTTGTAGAATACTGAATCAGATTTATGGGGGTTTTAATCTCCCTGCAAGACTGTTGGGACGTGATTGAGAACATCAGTTTGAAGAATTTGTTTTGCAATGGAGTGAGTCAGAATGTAAAGCACAATTTAAAAAATATATGTTAGGTATCCATAGCGGGTATTATGTCACCCCACCCATTATCCTTTTGCTCAATCTTTTTCTGTGACATTTTCTTTTGATAATGTTAAATCCATTATCATTATGACGTAAAATGCATAAGCATTCAAGAAAGGTAAAAATAAATCTTAATTATATTTGGCAGTGAATTTTTCTTTTTATCTCGAGAATGCTTCTTATTGTATTGTAGCCTAACGTTTGCATTCGTAGTAGTTTTAGATTTAGGAAGAATGTTAGGAAGAATGTTAGGAAGTAATGAGATGATAACAGGGTGATGGTGGACTTGGTTACCGGTCAACACAAAGGAAGATATTATAGCTAGCCTTAAACAAAGGCTGGTCATGAACAGGAATGGTTGAATGTAAATGGTTGCTGTGAATCCTCGTGTTCTTATAATGAAAACACAGCTTCCTAACGATGCTGGACTGTACTTTCAAGAGTCTTTTTTAAAATATCTAATATGAAAAATGTTTTGCTTATTGTTTATTAACCCCAGACATGCACTACCCGCCCACATAGGTTTACGGGGATTTAGAGGTTATAAATGTAATTAAATTGCATTAATAATAACTTTTATAAATAATATTATAATTCATAAATTGTTATGCATTGAAATGTATTCTAATTTTAAATCTTGTCATAATTAATTACCACACCATTTGTAGTACTGTAATTGTAACTACCGCTTGCCTTTGACGTTAGATTAATGGAGAATTTTCCCCAAAATGCAACTTAAGTCTAAGGTATGTCTAGTAATACTGCCAACACCTACCTACAACTTTCCTATCAGACGTAATTATTAGCAGAAAGCGCCAAGCCAGTATGACATTACTTGGAAGGGACACGAGAACAGAATAGGAGGGAGTGGTGCCCAACCTCGGACCATCGGGAATCAAACGCTGCCCTGCAAGAAACAAGACCGTTGCAGTACCGCAACCCGGCCTCGCAAATTCGTATAGTCAATATTGACTTATTTGTTACGTGCATAGGTGACATACTAAACATAATAGTTTCCCTTGAAAAGCTTCATAGAAAACACCGACCTTACCTAACCTACTTAGTATGTTAAAATTAGCATCTTATAGTTTCGTAATTACAATTGTTACTTAACCTATTATAGGTATAGGTTAGGTAATAATTGTAATTACGAAGCAATAAGATGCTTATCTTAACATACTAAGTAGGTTAGGTAAAGTCGGTGTTTTCTATGAAGCTTTTCAAGGGAAGCTATTATGTTTAGTATGTCACCTATGCACATACTTAATAAGTCAATATTGACTATACGAATTTGCGAGGACGGGTTGAGTACCGACCTGTGCAGGTGATTGGCCACTTCTTGAAGAGAACCTAGAACAAGTGACCTGATCGGTAACCAAGGACGGAAAAGGAAAGATGTGGAGTCGTGATTAGGTAGCACAGACATGGGCACCATAGATTGTTATTGGACATCGCTTAACTGACAATGTCTCAACACAGGCTAAACTTCAAGCTGTATTAGCGGGCTTAGGGGAAGTAGTTGAGTGGTAAAGATACCAGTTATTTTATTGACGGGCTTAGGAATCATTAAATAGAATAGTACTGTATGCCACATCAAATTGGATGGGCGTTTGATACGTTAGTAATTTACCAGATTGAAACACCACCAAAAATGTATCACTGAAAATCTTTTAATTGCACTATGCGACAACTGTTGAATTTATGGTAAATGTATTTGTAATTTAAAATATGATTATTATTTGTGTACTGTGTGGATTTGTGAGAGCCTCTTGAGGGACCTGTAATAGAGGATGGTAGAAATAGCCTAAGCTGTTCTGTCCTTTTGGGATGTATATTCTCAATAAACGTTCTTGAGCTTGTGACCTGACCTGATCTGTTGTCTGCAAGTTTACCGTAATCACCAAATTTATGGGTGTAGATAAAAAGATCCATTCCCTTGGGAAATTGTCCCCAATACTAATAACACTCAAACCGCGCCCCTATATTCTAGGGCGGCCATGGTTGCTACTTTGGATCATTTCTCTATGCATATATATATAAAATATTTGTATTGATATTTTTTTAATGCTTGAATAGAAGTTTCATGTTAGGATCTCGGGTAAACGGTGTAATCATACACTGGAAGTAGTTTGTAACTTAGGAAATGAAAATTACATATAAAGAATTGCTCGAGCAACCACATTTTGAAAGATTTAACTAATCAATGAACAAATGAACTAATGAACAAACTCGCAAGTCAAGCCTGGCCTCGGGCCGGGCTCGGGGAGTAGAACTCCCAGAACCCCATCAACCAGGTATCAATCAGGTAATGGAATGACTTGCTTATTTTAGTGGGCCATGAAATCCGCGTATACGGCATTGCATTCAATTTGGCCCTATTCTGTGCTTCACTAGTTCTCGACGTTGTTAGTTTATAATATAAAATACTTGGTGTTTAGATAACTTGTTAGTTCAGATAATATCAGACACAGCCAGATTTTTATCTGGCTGCCAGATAAAAATCTGGCTGTGTCAGTGCCCTTCCCCCTCCCTCCCCCGTCTCCCAGCATTCCCCTCCTCACCTCACTTATAACAAAAATATCTAGAAAGCCTCGCCGGCGCTAGCCACGTGTCTACCGAATGTTTACAAGAAGGCGAACGGCTAGCATGAGAGCCTTCATAGGAGGAAAGGAAGGACTCGCTTTTACAGACATACACATGATCCTTTAGGACAGATGATGAATCCTTATCACATATAGACCTACACACATTTAGGCATTTGCAATAATTAGTTTTATTTACGCTGTAGTTTACACTTAATGTCTCGTAGCACAATGGGATTGGTTCTGAACTCTCAAATGGGAAATTACAGGTTCCAATAGCTGGCGGGATAGAAATGGTTAAGTATATCTCCTTTCACCAAATGCCTCTGTTCGCTTAGCGGTAAGCAGGTACCTGGGCGTTAGGCCACTGTTGTGGGGTTGCATCCTGGGGAAGGTCAGAAGCTCGACTTTGGCGGGACCTCAATAAAAGCCTAAAGTATTCATGTATACACAGGTTTCCTGTCCCCGACAGCGGGAATTAATAATGTATGCGTGTACTGATCCGTTCTTACATAACCTACCAAATCATACCTGATAGTTCTTGCATAATAATTTTTAATACACAACTTCAAACGGAAAATAGGAACAAATTGTGAGATTATTGGATCTGCATCATTATGCCTACATAAGGTGCATCTCTCATTTCTTAAGATTTGTTCATAGCCTGTTGACCTCTTTCGTTGTGCAAGGTGTTAGTTCATTACTAGTTGTGGGAATGTTTGTATTAATATTAATTTGTTATATTTATGTAATATCTGAGGGAATTTAAAAATGCAGTCCTCGTGTTCAGTTCTTCATATGAAGTTGACGTTATTCTATTTACTTACATTTCGAGCAAGAAACTGAATGTTACAACACTGAGTACTGAACTCTCTGTATGAGTACTTTTTCATTTTTGACGCATATGTTTCAATCTTCGTGTAGAATGTCCTCTTGCCTGAAGATATTGAATATGAGGATAGTGCTGGTTGACCTTGGGTAACGGAAGACAACGCCCCACTTAGGCAGCTCTCCCATAGTTTTTACTACTGTACCGAACTAGTACGCTTAGAACATAACAGGCACTAGGGTAAACGCACGCGCTATTCTTGTGCGTTTACCAGCCCATCTCGACTCTCAAGTTAATGTGGCTAGTACGCTTGGCAAGAACTGCAGTGTCACGTGCTGGGTCCCCTCACCCCCTTCCCCAACGTCTTCATCCACTTTCTTACTGCGTGTGTGTGACCTTTAATCACCATACCCTACCTGTAGTGTGGCTCGTTCTGACCTGGTGAACATGCGATGAAAGCTATTTATTTCCTAGCAAGTCTTAGGGACTCTTAAGGTTAGTGATGTTACTTTGGATTTGGAGTGTTGAATTATTTTTTCTTTATTAAATAATATATAATATAAAGATCATATTTACATAAATTTTCAAGGGAAAATACTACTTTTCACTACAGCTTACAGGGTGGGTATGGATTAAATTTTGCTCCGAGGGACGAGTTTATTGGGCAGCGCCACTCATCTTGTGAGTAGACATACCGCCATAGCAGCATGTACAACACTCCCCAATAGGAAGAAAACCCGCTGGGTTGTTCATCCTGTCACTTGTACCTAGGCACAGCTGGGACTTGCTTAAATTAACTGTCTCAAGTGAACAGCTCCTCAAACAAGAAGATTAACATCTATCAACCCTTAAAAGCTTACGTTATCTTGCGGGTGCAAAATGGGGGAATCTTTTAAGAACAGTATCAATATTTGACAAAGTGTTTTATGGAGTGCATAATAAATTAACTAAACAAAATTTATTCTAGTGGTGCTGCTACCCCAGACAAACTGGCACATGACGCACACAAGTTGTACGGAAGCTGGAAGGGAAGTTGGTATAGTTGTATGGCACAACAGGTAGACATGTGTTCAGGTGTTATTGTGGATGGAGAGACGAAGGAGGCAGGCGGGATGAAGGCGTACGTGTGGTAGCGTAATGATGGTCCTGGCAGCCAGAGTGTGTTGGGTGAAGGCGGTGGCCGTGGGGTGGTGGAGCGGCGGCGGCCTGGGGGTCGGTGGGGGAGTTGGGGAGGGTTGGTATTTACCCCCCCTCCACCTCCTCCCCCCCCTCCCCCCGACCCCTTACCACTTCTCACTCGCTCCCGATTTTACAACCCCAGGCGGGTCCCCTGGCGGTCGGGACCAGTCAAACTCTGAAGGAATAAGTGTGGAATATAAAAGTGAACTTGACTTTTAGTGGAAGAGGGAATGAGCAGCGTACGCTGACAGCCGCCCACACCAGTGACAATGAATTGAGAGAGGTGGAAACTGTAATGTTTGCCGCAGTCAACAACCAGATGAAGGGGGATGGGTGGGTGTTGGGGTGGGGGTAATACCGACACAAAAAATGGGGTGGGGGTGAGAAGGGTTAAATGTTGAGAGAAGAAGTAAGGATAGTGTGGGGGGGGGGGTAACGCGCAGGGTGAGACAGCGTGAAGAGGTAGGGATGGGAGTTGAAATTTGTTGAGGTGGTAGAGATACTATTGGCTGGAGAATTATAATTGACGACTGATGATTATATGGTAATGGTTACAAAATGAAAGATGACTGAAAGCAAGATGGTTATGGTGAGTTGGTAAGGAGGAGGAGGAGACGGGGGAAAAAGATACTAGGGATGACATTGATTTTGGTAATAGTAAGTGGGATAAGGCTGGTGGGTGTGGTGGTAACGTGCACAGCCCATGATCCTGGGGGTGGGGCAGCGAGCCAGGCGACGGGCAGGTGCTTCCCCCTCCTTTTAACCACTCTTTCCCCCCCCCCCCCACCCTCTTCTCCCATTTGCCCACGCGTGCCCCTTCATTCTTGTCTGCAGCCCCTCTTGTCCCCCACCACTGTGATTTTTGAATGCCAAGTGTTCCTGTTGGTTATGGGAGGGTGTTTCCGGGTGGGGGCGAGACGTTAGCCATGGTCTCTCTCAACAAAAGGCTCAACTTTGTGGACACGCGACACGATATGTTCAGAGGTTTTGTCATGTAACAAATGACACATTAAATATTTTATCACGGTCAATCGAGAGATGTATCCTGGTCCCTATATTAATTAAGCACGTGTCGCAACACGTGTCATATAAATATTCAGAAAAACACACAAGACCACCGTCACCGGCTATATGGCACTTAAACTATATTTTAATATAGGGTTAATGTGGGGGTATACGTCCCTAGCTGTCCTTGAGCATTTAAGATTACAATTCTAGTTTTTCTGTCGTCTGGTATACAGGTTGGCGCGGTCATACGCTGGTGGGAGTGTGAACGGTAAAGTATTTGGGAGTGTCGAGGGGTGTGGGACACGTACTCACCTGGTTGAGCTTCGGCTCTTTGGTCCTGCCTCTCAGCTGTCAATCAACACGGGTACAGATTCCTGAGCCTATTAGGATCTATCACACACACAGAAATGACAATAACGTAATATATCAAAACATTTTTGATATATCACAAAAGGCTATGTTTTGATATATCACGATATATCAAAACATTTTTGATATATCACAAAAGGCTATGTTTTGATATATCATTTGATATCATTTGATATATCAAAACATTTTTGATATATCACAAAAGGCTATGTTTTGATATATCAAAACATTTTGATATATCACGCTATTGTCATTTCTGTGTGTAATGAAGTAATGGCGAAGAGGTAGAACGGCCTTTTGACATGGCTCGAGTGCATTGGGGGAGTTGTGTAAAACCCTGGTTTGTGTCTCTGAGAGGCTGCAGGATCCAAGTATGTTAGGTACACCTTCTGGTTTCAACTCTTGACCATGTAGCTCAGTCGATTAAGGCAGCGTCTGGGATATTCTCGGACGTAGGTTCGAATCCTCGTCACGGCCCTTATGGATTTGTGCATTAGGCTCTATCATATCTACGTTTGAAATTGTGTATGGAGTCTGCCTCCATCACGTCACTATTTAATGCCTTGTGCATTCCATTTGTCAACTACCTTGACACTGAAAAAAAGTTCTAATATATCTATGGCTCATCTAGGAACTCAGTTTCCACCTGTGTGCCCTTGTTCATGTGCCCTCCCCTCCCCCCGTGTTAAACATATGTGGGGGAGGTACACATGTTTGGTGTAATGTGATGTAGTTGTGGGTATGAGTACGGATGTGGTCTTGCGTGTTTAAGGAAAATAGAGGGAAGAAAGGTTGAATGGGGCCAGCTAGTGTAAGCAAGGTTGGACTTTGGGGGCGGGCCTTCCGGTATTTATTTGGTGGGGCTGGCGGGCAGGTGGCGTGTTTAGGGGTTGACAACCTCACGGGCGATATTGCTCTGGGCTCAACCATACTAAGTTACAAACGTGTATCTCCCAAACCTATATTTATATTACTACAATAATTGACATTGCCCGATAGTGAAAGCAAGCCTAGTTTTGTTGTAGGTTTTGGGTCAATGTGTGTGTGTATTTCAAAAGGTAGCCTACTGTGGATAGGTTATAAGATATTTATCCAGGTAAAGGTACATACATTGAAAATGAGTCGCAACCATAATGTCGGATTAATAGATAGAACTAATACATACAATGCCTGAAGCCACTAATATGCACAGCGTTTTGGGCAAAAAAAAAATCTAGGTCTTGCCAAAGTTGTGGCCTTAGCCACTGACCTTGACTGTCTAAATCTTAATTAGTCTTATACTGAATAATGTTTGTATATATTAATAATAAGGTATGTAATGTAGGTTATATATATTAATGTAATAAATACCTGATGTCATACTTTCTGATTTATGACTGAATCCCGGAGGCAAGTATATTTCGCAAAGTAAAGAAGAAATTTGGTTAAGCTGAACTACAGGCAAGTCAGGCTGGTTTGGAGGAAGTACACGTCAAAACTAAAAGGATGTTTTTGTATTTGTCGATAGCCAAGGAGCTCTTGATTCCTTACGGTCGAAAACCAATCTTCATGTCCATCATTGAGGATTGTAAGAAAAAAGGATAAATGAGATACTGTACAGCTGAAAGGTCAAAGTGAAATTCACGTGGATTCCATCTTATGTTGGAATAGTGCTCAACAAGGTGGCGGATGACCTGGCCAAACGTGCCGCATCAGGACCACAAGTTGACATTGAACGTGTTTTAAGAATGAGACAAATAAGAAGCAAAACTAGAAATATTCAGGCACAGGAAGAAGTGGCGAGACGTATACTGTATGAGAGAAGCCAAACCATGTAACACACTACATGTGTGCGAGTCAAAACGCCCATTTCTCTTATGGTAAAAGGAGAAATGCTTGGAGTGACTGTGCACATGCGGCTCAGGCTTGGGTACAAATAATATTGGGAATATGGGATAGGTGTTAATGATGATTAAACGTAATGTAAACTGGTATGTTAAGGTCTCGCGCCTTCACTCATTATGTTATTGATTGCCTGCTGATTAATGTACTGTATATAGAAACACTAAGATAAGGACTGTTCCTGAACAAATAGTCTGGATGTGTCAGAACTGAAATATTGATGATAATCTGGCGATATATAAGAATTTTGCACTAAGATTGTAACTGCTGAATTGTCTGAATATCTATTTGCAAATTGTCCTGTTTACCCAGTGATAAAAGTATTTGTATGTACGTCTGGTAACATACTACATGTGTAAAGGACGGAAATGTGTATGTTTATCACTCAGAATGTTGGGTAATATGCGTATTGTTTGTGTGTCAAATGTATGAACACGTTGTACTCAACGGGGTGAGAATAGCTTGAGCTTCCTCATCCCTTTGTGTGTATTTATACCCACAAATACCAGCATTACTCACTTTAATAAGACTTCATCGAAATCCTAGATTAGGCAAAATTGTAATTAATTTTGTCAATAAAGATGTTAATAATATACTACAATAAACTTATTTTAATTCAATTTCGGTCGGGTTTTCCCGCCCCTAACTTGGGGTGAAGTGAGCTTGATGAATTTAGTGGTGATGGCCGCCAGATGAACATGTAAGGTGCAGCTGACGTCATCCTCCCCGCGGACCTCGACCAATGCTGCTCGTGTTGGTAATTATTTCCCCGCTCACAGGTTGAGGTTCGGGGCCTTTTAAGGACCTTGGGCATCGGATATTTCACTATCTGTTTGGGCCTTTTACGGCGTACCCAAGGTGGCGTTGACCACAGTCCAGTGGTGGCGTTGACCTCGGGTTGTGCTCGAACCG
>WNGS01004511.1:26547142-26561387 GCA_020271785.1 Procambarus virginalis | reverse complement strand
AATGTGATTTTATATGTTATATAAATAAAAATATATAAATATATATATATATATATATATATATATATATATATATATATAGATATTTATTATATTTATATATTTTATATTTATATAACATATAAAATCACATTGACCTCTACGACGATTTTCGGCACTTCCCACCAGCTACAGAACTAAATATTTGAAAAACGTTTGATATTGTGTGTGTTGTAGTAATATATGCATAACTATTACTGATCACAGGGACAATTAACCAATTCTTGCTGTGCGTAATTTGCCTGTAGTCGCATAAACAGACCGTCCTCCACAAGCTTCAAAGGTTCTAAAGCCATGCCCTTTTCTTGGAGTAAATGAGGTAACTATTCAATTGTTCAGTATTTCACGCGGCTCAACCAACGACCACCCACACGCCGTGGTCAGATCATTATATTTTTATAAGAGGAAACTGGAGGGGGTGGATGAGGGAGAGGGAAAGAGGGGACGGAGACCTTAGTGGATGGATGGACGGACGGATGGATGACAGATGGCGGATGGATAGTGGACGAATAGAGGGGCAAATAGATAAATGGGTGATGGACGAATAGAGGGGGCAGATATATAAATGTATATATAAGTATTGACGGAAATAGTGGATGGGTAGATAGATGTATACATAGACGGATAAATAATTGGATAAATGTGTATGGATGGATAAATGTGTAGGGATGGGTAAATGATAGATGGATAGGTATATGGATGGATAGATGGGTATATGGATGGATGGATAGATGAAAGGTATATGGATGGACAGATGGATGTATAGATGGATGGATAGATGAATGGGTATATGGATGGATAGATGGATGGTATATGGATGGATAGATGGATGGGTATATGGATGGATAGATGAACAGTGAGATGGAAATTAAGTGCGTGTTACCAGATTCCATTTCTTCTTGATTTTATTATATTTTTTAGAGGAATTAGGAAGTTTTGATTACCTTTCATTAAAGTTACAATTCTTCAATTACCTGGTTAACTCTGACCTTATCGCTAATTTATTAATTAAACCTGTCTGGTGCAGCTCAGTTAACCTAAGATAACTTAGGCTAACTATGCTAGTTTTTTAATCATTCTTAATTACCAGGGTGTATCTAACAATTAAATTTGCTTGAGAACTGAAATTTTGAATACAAAAATGTACAGCTAGAAGAAAGCTATGAGCACCCCTTTTTTTTTAGAAGAGGTAATTTTCCTAGGCATGGAGTGTGTGTAAGCGACAAGAATATGCCAGTTTCCGGTGATATTGGACTCAACGGTATGCACAGTATCTACTCTGACCGTTAGTTGCCGATCTGACTTTTCACAGTAATTAATTACTGTACTGTAGAATGGTTTGCCATTTTACTCTTGATGGGGGGGGGGAAGCTACCAGACTGCCTTAACCTTCACTAGAATATACTAATTATTTGGCTACTGCGATCAGCTTAGTAAATATTTATCACATAGTTTCTTTTAACTGTCAGGCGTATCTACTCAAATGGCATGTGGCATTGCTAACACATTTAATAAGATTTGGTATTTCATTATCACATAAGGGTGGACTGTGGTGTAACATTTTACATATGTCCAGTCAGATTTGTAGTAATGTTTGTGGGAAGAAGAATATTTAACATCTTCCCACGTGTGTAAGCAATGTTTTTGTTGCACTATTAACTATTCATTATGTATCTATAATATTATGCACTATTTCACTATTCTATGTGAAAGGTACAAATTCAGGAGTGAAAGTCAATGTAGTTATATCCGGTTCATGGGTAGAAATGAGTACGATATATTAATGCTTAAGTGTGCTGGCATAGTGACTCCCTATTTCCTCAATAATGAATTAGGTTCAATCAAGCCATCCTCGTGTTTAATGCTTCAGGTTCAATCAAGCCATCCTCGTGTTCAATGCTTCTTGTAACACTGTGGATCATCGTACATGTATTGAAGTAATGGACACTTAGATACAAGAATTTGGTGCTATTCACTTTATGGAGTCCCGGTTAAAAAAAAAAACTAAAACCCAGTCTTAAATATTCCTAAGTTTAATATGGCACATATGTACTATATTAGGCCTGAAATGGTTAGGTTAGGTTTTATTATAAAGAAATACATAACCTTCTTCCGGTTTGCCCAAATTCATTAGTACCAAATTCTACTTTCAATTTGACCATTACATCAGTATCTACGATGGTCCACTTCGATGCTACAAGTACAGACACAGGAGGATGGGCTGTGTTTAATTAGTGTAAAGCGTTTTTCATTGCTTTATATTTCAATAGTTGAAAACAGTGCAGTTAATTTTAAAGTTAATAATAGTTAAACTTTAGATTACAAATTAAATTTGAAAATAAAATACATCCCAAAAGATTATAGTAGCCTAGGCTATTTCTGCGCTCCGTTGCCACTTCAACGAGTGTAGGGAATCGGCGCGGGGATTCTATTCGTTTTCATTTCCGCATTATGATCTTTGTCTCTGTTTTTCATCACTTGACAAAATATTCAGATAAATTATGCACTCGCAAGAGTTCCAAAGTTAAAAAAAAATGTTTGTAAAGCTGCAAAATATTAATTAAACGGCCTGTATTTTGGTGTAGATATTGCTTATTGTTTAATAATTGAGAAGATCCTGCATTTTCTTCCTGCAGAAGAAAATGCAGGATAGAACCAGTGAAGAGCAGGGATGCCATAGGCACAATCAGAGAACACAATAAACATCAAAGGTCCACGGTTGTTCAATATCCTTCCAGCGAGTATAAGAAATATTGCCGGAACCACCGTGGACATCAAGAGAACAAGATAATTTTCTCAAATGTGTGTCTTGACCAACCGGGTTGTGGTGGATATGTGGGTGGACCTGCGGGCTGCCCTAAACAACAGCCTAGTGTACCAAGCTCCCACAAGTCATGCCTGGCCTCTTGCCGGGCTTGGGGAGTAGAACTATTCCCAGAACCTCATCAAGCAGTTGTCAATTAAATAGTGCATTCAAATTACACATTCCCTTAATGAATTATTTCATACACGTAGTACGAGTTTGATAAAATTATCATTCAGAAGATTGCACAATTGTTTTAGTATGCACAATTGTTTTAGTATTTTGTCTCTCATTTAAATCTTCACAGGCAGAACAATGAATTGCAAGTCACTCCCGGCCAAATTTGACCAGTCCTCCGATGTATGCTGTATCATTACGTTATATAGTTTCGTCAACGTAATAAAATACATTTGTTGACACTGACTGCATATTACCAAAGGGAATGTCAGTTTCATTTCTTATTAATAGATGACGATTTACAGTTAAGTTTGAAACAATTTACGAAACGGCGTATAAAGTTGGATGACAAGAAGTGTCACAAGTGGCTAAATACTTATCCTTATCTTCCGGAAAGAAATGCGATGTAGCGACAGTCCACAGTCGTTAACCGTAAACTTCCGTAACAATATGTGGCGGAGCGAGAGATTGTGTAATGGAACTGTTGAGCTCCCGTGAGCACTAACCATGATAGTCATGAGAAATTTGGAGGGGTGTTAGGGACTAGCGGAGTGTGGTGGGCTCGTTTGACAAAGCTTTGGGATCACGCAGTGCTACACCTAGTCACGAAGACTCTGTAATGCTTCTGTTAACGCAGTCGCCTGGAGATGCACTATTTGTTAAACTTTTAACAAAGATGCGGATTTTACATACCATGCACGCCTACATCCAATGAACACGGCCGCTTAGCCGTTTCTCACACTCAACCTGGAATTGCAGCCTTTCAGAACATTGACTTTTTGTTTTGTAAGTGTGCGGTCGTGTATTGTAAAGTGGCACGCCATACAGTGGCAGAGTGCCTATTGCAACATCTAGAACAGAGGCAAATGTTCTACCACCTTTTGAAATTATAGTCATAATCATTATCTTTATAAATGTGTCTTCAATCTGACTAAGAACCTCCATAACGATAATAGGGCTAGGCTGTTTTGAAATTGTGCGAAAGTGCTTTTTGAGCCATATAAGGCGTGTCATGTGAACGCTGGCTGGCGAGGGTTAGTGATCATAAAGATTCCCCAATGGATTCGCGGCATGGTGGCTTTTTAGCTATTTACGTGAGATTTATTTATTTAGAGATATATAATGTCTTCATAAAACGTACATGTTCATACGCACGATTTTATATATAATAAAATTGTGTATGTATATAAATATGCACATTTTACGAACAGATACGGCGAGGTTACTGGTTGAAATGTATCAAGTTATCTGGACCGATGGGTCAGCTCGTTAATTTTTGCGCAGTGAGCATGCGTGGTGGGTGTTTAAGGGTGGAGCTACTAGGGCGTGGATGGAAGTCGTGCGAAGGTGTGGGCATAGGAGACGGTGTTCAATGGGTGGAGGCTCTCATGAAAGTTTAATGGTTGGCATGTAGGCCGTTGGCAGCTCTAGTTGAGGTATAATTATAAATAGTTTGAGCAAATTATAATGTCCGGAATTCGGGTACGTACTTGTGGTCATTAGCGAATGTGGATTTGGGTGCGTGGGGCCATTTATGAATAAATTCTTTGATTTTGTTTGAATGGGCGATGGTTGAGGATGTTTGGTGGAGTGTCTCCTCCATTTCAGAGTAGTTTACTTTTTAAAGACTCGTTAATCAGCCATAGGCGAAAAGCGATTGGCTAGCTAGAATGATCAGACTTATTAGTAATGTTTGAAATTACACTACCCGGTATTATTTAATGTAGTGTATGTGTATATGTATTTCTATGCAGCTTCTATTTAATTTTAGTTCTCACCGGATATAAATAACTTGCCTCTTCAGTGATGTCACGTTCAGGTTTCAGTGTCCCAACAGCGTACTGAGCCTCGACTATACTTTTCCTATGTCTATTCCGTTAGGGCATATTTTTGTTAGCTACTGTATTTTCTAGGTCTGCAAAATCGTGGTGTGTATAGGTTATGTTGAAGTTGCCAAATAAAATGATTCAAATGTTCCTGTTCCCATGGTATTATCATGTATTTTTTTTTATACAACCTGAAGTAACTTTTATATGGGACGGATTGTGTGAATTTTTAATACTGTTAGTGAAATGACCAAATCCACAAGGGCCGTGACGAGGATTCGAACCTGCGTCCGGGAGCATCCCAGACGCTGCCTTAATCGACTGAGCTACGACATGGTAAAGTGAAACATTTAGTGAAACTGTTAGTGAGACGTTTAGCAAACTAGGCGATGTGTAGCGATTTTTTTGCAAGATATTACGTGACACTAACTCATTAAACGTTTGAATGTAAAAATATAAAGGCATAATACATTATTAATTCATCACGTGCATTGTCTCTGTAATTCCATTTGAGAGATGGAAGAGGGTGGTTCAAAGCTAGTGCACCACACGCGTCAGTGGGCGCGTCCTTGAATGGAATTATACACGTCAATACGCCTTTAACCATTCTCTTTATAAGTACTAGTTACTTTTTTGTAATGCTCGTGTAGTCTTTGATTTACTTACGGTTTCCTTCAACATGCAAAGGCAGAAATATTTTTTTGTTTACTGGCGTCAGCAGAAAATTCATCCCTGATCATTTAGCACCTTCGGTCTTGTATGAACTACAGTATATTGAACATAGTAAGATGGAGTGGCTCACTTAGTTACAACACATCACATCTTGTTCCTCGTTGTTGGCCTCGGGCCGGGCTTGGGGAGTAGAAGAACTCCCAGAACCCCATCAAGCAGGTAGGAACACACATGTATGACCACAACCTAAATATTCTTGGAGTATTCAATTACCCATCCTTACCGTTCTGTTCCGTCCTGGGACCCGACCTTGTATCTCGGCGGAAGCACGAGGCGCGAGACACTCAAAGAGGACGAGTTAGCAGTTTCATACTAGGATAACTTTATAGTTTCGTGATAATGCAAACTGCTGCCGCTACTTGTAATGGTGTATAAGCACGGTCAATTTCCAACTGAAATTTGCCGAAAGTTAAAAAGTTTCAGATAGCTAAGCTAAATTTAAAATACTGTAGTTTTAATTAAATTTGTGGAATTCAATTATTCTTTTGTAAAACTTTCATCCTGAAGTAAATAGTAAGAAACAGTTTGTTTTTATACCTCATTGTGTTAAATGCTAACCAAGATACCTACATTTTGCTTTGTCCTTCATGAACTGGATTATAGATCTATTACTACATATAGGATTGTGTAACATGTTATTGAGCACTCAACCGCAGAGGATGATTCTATTGTTTATGTAATGGCGGTTCAGTTAGTGTTAAGCAAACAAAGAATACTGTTTCCATTTGATCTTCCTCCATGGAGAGGGCTAGAGAACTGTTGAATTACATAGTGGGCTAGGTATCACACGCACTGCATAATTATTCAGTGCCACCTTGCCTAATTATACAATGGCATTACACATTGCTAATTATTCAATAGCATTACACATTATATAATTATTCAGTGCCATTTCACAATATAATTTATCGATTGCAGTCTTGCCTAATTTTTCGATTGAAGGCTTGGTGCTTTCTTTTGATAATTGCATAATTATTCAACTGCAGTCTTGCATAATTGTTTAAGTGCAGTATTGCATAATTATTCAACTGCAGTCTTGTATAATTATTCAACTGCAGTCTTGCATAATTATTCAACTGCAGTCTTGTATAATTATTCAACTGCAGTCTTGTATAATTATTCAACTGCATTCTTGTATAATTATTCAGCTGCATTGTGCAACCATTTTTGGTTGGGATATGATATTTACAATGGAAGAACATTACTCGAAGTGGAATCGTAGGAGAGGCCTTGACATTAATAGACGGATGAGGTGGACAATTAACCCCATGTAAAATAATATATACTGTATAAGCTTTACATTGATGCAGGAAAGTTTTGCTTGTATCCTAGGAAAACTATTAAAATTAGTGTAGCTAAGGAAGCCAACCTAAATCCTAAAGTATTTTTCCAGTTACTCTGTATTGATATAAATTTTCATTTGCATAAAGTTCCAGTAACATTAAATTTTATCTTCGGATCCCCGCTGAGGGTACAAGGTAACCAATTACACACAGAAATCACAATAGCGTGATGCCTCAAATGAACAAATCCACAAGGGCCGTGACGAGGATTCGAACCTGCGTCCGAGAACATCCCAGACGCTCTCGGAGAGGCTGCAGGATCCAAGTAAGTTCAGTAGAACTTCTGGTTTCAACTCTTTTTTACCATGTCGCTGCCTTAATCGACTGAGCTACGACATGGTAAGAGTTGAAACCAGAGGTTCTACTGAACTTACTTGGATCCTGCAGCCTCTCCGAGAGCGTCTGGGATGTTCTCGGATGCAGGTTCGAATCCTCGTCACGGCCCTTGTGGATTTGTTCATTTAAGGTAACCAAATCTGAGCCTAATACAACATAAACCTAGTTTAATTAAGGCCTGATTCGGTTGGGTTATAATTTTACCTCTTCCCCCCCCCCCCCCCCACCAACCACTTGGGCTGGACGGTAGAGCGACGGTCTCGCTTCATGCAGGACGGCGTTCAATCCCCGACCGTCCAAGTGGTTGGACACCATTCCTTCCCCCATCCCATCCCAAATCCTCATCCTGTCCCCTTCCAAGTACTATATAGTCGTAATGGCTTGGCGCTTTCCCCTGATAATTCCTTCCTTCTCCTGCCCCTTTACGTTTAATCTTTTTCTCGCACCTTTAGTCCGTTTCTGAGCTAGGCTTAATTGTTGAGTTACAAAATGGTCTTCTCAATATGTGCATAACTGTAATATATTATTATTAAATCCTATATTTAGTGTGGTCCTGTTTGTGAGAGGTTTAATATTCTTACCGCGAGACGGCGTGCGGGTGGTGGAAGGTTTTGTAGTGTTGAACTGAACGGGTCTGAACGCGCCTGTCCTCGCGGTGATGGATGGGCAAATTACTGTGACAGAGAGGGGTCAAACAGCCTGACTGAGAAACGACATTGCTGAAGGAATATATATTTTTGCAATGTACAAATATGAAGACTAATTGGCGATATAAATTGCGCAAATGCTATATAATTATTAGGAAAACGCTGTTGTGGATATTATGCATATCGAGTTTTCTATGGAATTTGATGGTGTATATAAGTATATGTTTATACCTTGGCGTATGCCCGCGTGGTTGGCGACGGTCATTACCTGGTGGGAGTGTGCCTGAGGGCATATTCTAGGTATTTGTGGTTTTGGTGGTGCGACCCTCTTAATGTGAGGTGTTGGGGGTGGGGGGCTAGGTATTTAAGTAAAAACATTACACTTTTAAGGCAGCCCCCCCCCCCGCCCATTCTCCTAAAATCCAAATTAATAATAATGAATGTAGTCCTCACGGGCTCTAAAAATGGGATTACAGTATAGTGAATTGAAAGTGTGTTGTGTGGGAGAGTAGGGTGCGAGGGGGCTGGCGTGGGAGGAATGGTGTGGGTGTCTGGGTAGTGTCATGCTCACCCTAGAGGGCACCGACGCTCGTGGGAGCGGGATAACACTGGCCCACTGTTGCTGCGTCAACGGTTCCTCTCCACCTTGATCAAGGATCTACCATCGGCAAGTTAAAGTTTGCACTTACGGGCCATAACACTGATTTAGATTGCTCAGGGCACGAGTTTGACCACTCGAGCGAAGGACAGACGCCAAGCAGAAGTTTAATTTTTTGTTTCCAATACGGCAAAATAAATTTGATCTTGGCTGCTTAGTGTGGCTGGAGATTACGTTATTTGTTAATCATTTGTATTTATTCATATGAATGACTATTGACTATACCTTCATGTTGCCCAAGTTTAATTTATAACGTATGATGCTTGGCGTGGAGTTGAGCCACGCTACCAGGATTTGAGGCTTCCAGACACCCGGTAATTGGTATCAATGAAAGTACGGTTTAATACAACCAGCCACTTTACGCTGTAAGAAGATAGACATTACATATACAGTACGTCTGCACAAGCACGCTGCCTCTTCCAGTGTGGTGTACAGAAAAATGAGGAGCCATCCTTTTTAAGTAAGGAGTATTTAAAGAGGTCTTCTTGAATTTTTAGTATTCTTTACTGAAAGGGTTAAGGCTAGAACATTTAAATAAGCTACTCGCGCAACTGGTGGTGGTAAATAACTTTCGATATGGGGTGTTATATCACCATTATCTAGTGGCAATATATGGAGTTTATACCTGGCCTAATAGTGCTGGAGGAGTAGGTCAAGAGGTAGTGGCAATACCAACCAGCTTACATGCTTCTTTTTTCTTTGATTCCATCCTTAGGTCACTGAATCTCCCCCGTCATCCTCCACCCAGCAAGGGCGTAATTGTGGGGAATGTCATGACTTCATGTCATTGTAATTATTGGGACCGATTAAAAATTATTAATCTGTATTCTCTAGAGCGCAGGCGAGAGAGATGTATAATAATCTACACGTGGAAGATATTAGAGGGACTGGTTCCAAATCTGAAAACAAAAAGAACATTACATGAGACCAGTAGGCATGGCAGAATGTGCAAAATACCCCATTGGAGAGTAGAGGTTCAATGAGTACGCTCAGGGAGAACTCTTATCAACATCAAGGACCCAAGACTTTTCAACACTTCCGTTGCACGTAAGGAGCATAACTTGTCGTTTCTCTGTGTTCAAGAGAGATCTTTACAAACACCTCCCAAGAATACCTTATCAACCAGGCGGTGACTCGTACATCAGGCTGCGAGCAGCCACGTCCAACAGCCTGGTTGACCAGACGACCAACCGGGAGACCGGGCCGCTGGGCTGTTGATCCCCGGAAGCTTCACAAGGTAGACTCAAGGTAAGGAATGTGGTAGAGTGGGCGTGTCCCTCCGCCTCCAGTAAGGGTGTGCCCGATAAGCTATGGTCGACCCTTCACTTTACCACTTTCCACTCCTCTCCTCTCCATCACCTCCCTCCTTATGGCCAGAGTGTAAAGCTTGCCACATATTATCCTTCCATTACTTGCTTCTCGACGGACGGAGGGAGGGAGGTTCTTTTTAATGCTCCTGCAAGGCTGTCGTGCCTTACGGATGTCAGGAAGGCTTGAAGTGAGGTTTCTGGAAAGGTTTGCTCCTAACTATACAAAGTCAATACGCGTTGACACGTGAACATCACAGAACGCTGGTTCAAATCACCTCATTGCCTCAAATGATCTTCTCAGCCTGAGCATCTTCTGTGATAGAAACAGCCTGCCCGTGTTCAAGAGATGAGATTCAGCGTTGCAGAAAGAGCGCACAGGCTTTATCTAGACCGTTATCATAGAGGATTATACAGGCTAGATGTGCATAATGTTCATGTAGATTTAAATTAGTTGATATGGGTTTACAACAAAGAAATAAGAAAAGGTAGAAACTGTTATATTAACCCATTATGATTGAGATAATTGTTGTGGACCCGAAACATCAGGTTGACTAAAGCAAATAAATGGTAAATATTTAAGTATAGTAAATTTAACAAGGTAGAGGATTTTTGTGTGCTGAATTTAGTATAATTGCATCTATAGATTGAGAAAGGTGGACTCCCATGGTCACTGATACAAAATGAAGGAATTTAGACTAGTTCACCTTGATCAAGGGATAGTAGTAGAAATGAAAATATTGCATTTGGAAAAACCTACAAATTAAACCAGAGATAACCTACGCGAAGACATTATATATATATATATATATGAAAATGAAAACTCACACCCCAGAAGTGACTCGAACCCATACTCCCAGGAGCAACGCAACTGGTATGTACAAGACGCCTTAAACCACTTGACCATCACGACCGGACATAATGAGGTGATAGCCGAAGCTATTTGAACCACCTCACCGCCGGCACTCGGATGGTTATCTTGGGCATAGCATTTTACCAAATCACCTCATTCTTTGGGGCACACGTGAGGAACACAAATGCGAACAAGCCTGAATGGTCCCCAGGACTATATGCGAATGAAAACTCACACCCCAGAAGTGACTCGAACCCATACTCCCAGGAGCAACGCAACTGGTATGTACAAGACGCCTTAAACCACTTGACCATCACGACCGGACATAATGAGGTGATAGCCGAAGCTATTTGAACCACCTCACCGCCGGCACTCGGATGGTTATCTTGGGCATAGCATTTTACCAAATCACCTCATTCTTTGGGGCACACGTGAGGAACACAAATGCGAACAAGCCTGAATGGTCCCCAGGACTATATGCGAATGAAAACTCACACCCCAGAAGTGACTCGAACCCATACTCCCAGGAGCAACGCAACTGGTATGTACAAGACGCCTTAAACCACTTGACCATCACGACCGGACATAATGAGGTGATAGCCGAAGCTATTTGAACCACCTCACCGCCGGCACTCGGATGGTTATCTTGGGCATAGCATTTTACCAAATCACCTCATTCTTTGGGGCACACGTGAGGAACACAAATGCGAACAAGCCTGAATGGTCCCCAGGACTATATGCGAATGAAAACTCACACCCCAGAAGTGACTCGAACCCATACTCCCAGGAGCAACGCAACTGGTATGTACAAGACGCCTTAAACCACTTGACCATCACGACCGGACATAATGAGGTGATAGCCGAAGCTATTTGAACCACCTCACCGCCGGCACTCGGATGGTTATCTTGGGCATAGCATTTTACCAAATCACCTCATTCTTTGGGGCACACGTGAGGAACACAAATGCGAACAAGCCTGAATGGTCCCCAGGACTATATGCGAATGAAAACTCACACCCAGAAGTGACTCGAACCCATACTCCCAGGAGCAACGCGAGTTTTCATTCGCATATAGTCCTGGGGACCATTCAGGCTTGTTCGCATTTGTGTTCCTCACGTGTGCCCCGAAGAATGAGGTGATTTGGTAAAATGCTATGCCCAAGATAACCATCCGAGTGCCGGCGGTGAGGTGGTTCAAATAGCTTCGGCTATCACCTCATTATGTCCGGTCGTGATGGTCAAGTGGTTTAAGGCGTCTTGTACATACCAGTTGCGTTGCTCCTGGGAGTATGGGTTCGAGTCACTTCTGGGGTGTGAGTTTTCATTCGCATATAGTCCTGGGGACCATTCAGGCTTGTTCGCATTTGTGTTCCTCACGTGTGCCCCGAAGAATGAGGTGATTTGGTAAAATGCTATGCCCAAGATAACCATCCGAGTGCCGGCGGTGAGGTGGTTCAAATAGCTTCGGCTATCACCTCATTATGTCGGTCGTGATGGTCAAGTGTTTAAGGCGTCTTGTACATACCAGTTGCGTTGCTCCTGGGAGTATGGGTTCGAGTCACTTCTGGGGTTGTGAGTTTTCATTCGCATATAGTCCTGGGGACCATTCAGGCTTGTTCGCATTTGTGTTCCTCACGTGTGCCCCGAAGAATGAGGTGATTTGGTAAAATGCTATGCCCAAGATAACCATCCGAGTGCCGGCGGTGAGGTGGTTCAAATAGCTTCGGCTATCACCTCATTATGTCCGGTCGTGATGGTCAAGTGGTTTAAGGCGTCTTGTACATACCAGTTGCGTTGCTCCTGGGAGTATGGGTTCGAGTCACTTCTGGGGTGTGAGTTTTCATTCGCATATAGTCCTGGGGACCATTCAGGCTTGTTCGCATTTGTGTTCCTCACGTGTGCCCCAAAGAATGAGGGTATTTGGTAAAATGCTATGCCCAAGATAACCATCCGAGTGCCGGCGGTGAGGTGGTTCAAATAGCTTCGGCTATCACCTCATTTGTCCGGTCGTGATGGTCAAGTGGTTTAAGGCGTCTTGTACATACCAGTTGCGTTGCTCCTGGGGTATGGGTTCGAGTCACTTCTGGGGTGTGAGTTTTCATTCGCATATAGTCCTGGGGACCATTCAGGCTTGTTCGCATATATTAATATATAATATATATATAACTGAAAACTCACACCCCAGAGTCCTGGGACCGTTCAGGCTTGTTTGCATATATATATATTATATATATATATATATATATATATATAATATAGATATATATATATATATATATATATATATATATATATATAAACTAATTGACGGTGCCACCAGTGTTTAAGGTCATAGTTGTAGTGAGGGACCTTCCTAAACAATGTGAGGGCTTACCTGGGAATGTGTCGAAATTAATTATGGGAAGCCAGGAGACGCTAATGAGTTACGGGAACATTATCGTAGTAACAATTCAACCAGACATAAAAAGTTGTATGAGAGAACTCTAGTGCCACATTTGTTTTTCATTCATCTGTTGTCCGGCCTCACTCGCCCAACCAAGTGACTGGAACTACAGCTTATCATCGTTCATATGACTAAGGACCTTATATGGATTTGGATCTGCGAGGGGGAACAGGTGAGGTATTATCCTGGTGGTCTACGGGGTAGAGGTGCCCTGGTGGCGAGAGGGGAGGGCTTGGTGGCAGTAGTGACGGATAGGGGGGGGGGAGGTCTGCATTGTTGGAGGGAGGGGGTACGGGTTTGTCCTGGTAGAGGGAAAGGAGGGGTACGGTTTGTCCTCATGGAGGGAGAGGAGGGGGTACGGGTGGTCCTGATGGAGGGAGAGGAGGGTACGGGTTTGTCCTCATGGAAGGAGGGGGGGTACGGGTTTGTCCTCATGGAAGGAGGGGGGGGGGTACTGGTTCTGAAGGGAGGACTAAAGCGGTTTGTCTTGGAAGGAGTGGGGGAGGGGGGGGGTTCTCATAGTAGGATAGAAGAGGTAAAGATCAAAATAAAATGTGAGAATTAATATCTTGTGGCGAGGTGCCGGGAGAGGGAGTGAGGGAAGGTTGAATAAGCAGTTATTTTCTTTTTTGCTTGGGCGGGTCTTGGGGAAGGGTAGTAAGGGAGTTCATTCACCAGAGATGATTGGGCTTTTGACTATATAAAAAAAATTAATGTCAATTTTCATTAGTGGGCGCCGTTTAAATGGAGCCTCTTGCCAGACTTACATGCAAGTCGGTCAATATAGTAGCTTTCGTGAATCAAATGATATTGGTAGTTGGGCGACTTTAAAGAAATTGATAATAAAGAAACACTAAAAATCTACTGGAAATTTCCTAATGCCCGAGCGTCTTGAACCCAGTGAAGTTACTGTTTTTGAATGCCGTTTGCCCCATTGGCTGGGGCCAATTGTGGACTCATCAGTGTATTTTTTGAATTCGTTGGTCTTGTAGAAGAAATCCAGGTTGCAATTCTTTTAACCATGTGGCACAGTTGACTTAAGGCGCATCTGAGAACATCCCGGGCGTAGGTTCCAACGGCC
>WNGS01004511.1:26451262-26543427 GCA_020271785.1 Procambarus virginalis | reverse complement strand
GATCTCTGCAATAAAGGAAAACAAATTAGTCTACAACATAACCCAGCCTCCACGCGTCTTGAAGACTGCTTCGCGAGATGCACTCTCTCCTGATCTTATCTATAATTTACAAGGAAAGTCGTGTGGATTGCAGAGTGAGCTTGACAGACGGCAGCTACCAAGAGCAAGGCTCGAGAGTGCCACACGAGATGAAGCAACTGCTGCTTCTTGGTGTTTCAACACATTATCAAGGAAATACAGAAGGATGACAGATTGATTGATTGATGAAGATTAAGCCATTCAAGAGGTGGCACGGGCAGGAATTGAAGTGGTTGATTTTTTTGGAGTGAATGTGATCTTTGGTCGTGAAAAGAACATTATGCGTGCTGTGCTCGCATTTAAATCGTCAGTCCTTAGTATGTGGCTGTTATCGCGGGGGAGGATACTGCTTGACAGTATTTACGAGGGTGTCCAGCTGCTGGACACCTTTCATTACCAGAAGAGTGGCGGTGTTTATGACTTCAGGCTGGTACTGCAAGATTCGGGGACTCGAAGCTTCTAAGCTCCTTGGTATACCTTGAGGTTACCTTAAGGTGCTTCGGGGCTTATCGTCCCCGCGGCCCGGTCATCGACCAGGCCTCCTGGTTGCTGGACTGATCACCAGGCTGTTGGACGCGGCTGCTCGCAGCCTGGCGTATGAGTCACAGCCTGGTTGATCAGGTATCCTTTGGAGGTGCTTATCCAGTTCTCTCTTGAACACTGTGAGGGGTTTGCCAGTTATGTCCCTTATGGTAGTGGACGCGTGTGAAAACAGTCTCGGGCCTCTGATGTTGATAGAGTTTTCTCTCAGAGTACCAGTTGCACCTCTGCTTTCAACGGGGGTATTCTGCACATCCTGCCATGTCTTCTGGTCTCATGTGATGTTATTTCTGTGTGCAGGTTTGGGACCAGCCCCTCTAATGTTGCTTCACATTCCACGAGGCGAGATGATTAAGTGGACATTAACAGGGTATTCCTTCATTCATTTATATTTATACTAGTTAATATCCATTTTAATCCCCAGTTATGTCCTTAATCATCTCGCCTCCATTAATCGATGTTTTAGCTTACGGTTCTTTGTTTCGTCAGGTGTAGTTGAGTACATAATCCCAAACTTTTGTCATCCTTCAGTCACGGGAGACATCTCCCGTCACGCAGGGTGCAGCCGCACTTCCACAGATCTCCAGTATCAGCTCTTGATACAGGTAATGGCTCAAAAGGGCCACCACTTACGGGCTATTCATGCCCGTGCCACCTCTTGGGTGGCTTAATCTTCATCAATCAATCATCATCCTTCAGTGTCCAGCAGCTGGACACCCTCAAAGACTGAAGCAGTATCCTCCCTGCGATAAACAGCTTGGTTAATGCAACCTCAGAATACTGAAAAGAATTACCAAAAAAAAATTGTACCACTTACGGGCTATTCATGCCCGTGCCACCTCTTGGGTGGCTTAATCTTTATCAATCAATCAATCATCCTTCTGCATCCTTGATAATGCACTGAAACACGAAAACGTTCGTAATATTCGTTTCATTTTCCTAGAGGATACTTATGCATAACAATCACATTTTGTGATTATTCTGCATATTATATATAATATATATATATATATATATTATATAAATATATATAATATATATATATATATATCTATATATATATTATATATATATAACGTATATGTATATATTTTGTAAATACACACACACACGATATAAGAACATAATCAAGGAAACTGTAGAAAGCCTTTTGCCCATACGAGGCAGCTACGAGTTATATCCACCCAAACTTATTCATATATATGACTAACCTACGCTTGAACTAATCAAGGGATATATTTATGAGGCAGTAAGTACTAAAGTTATTATAAACTGTTTTTTTTAAGGTTATCTGGAAAACGCAACCCACTCCATTGATATCCATCCCAAAAACTTTACCTAAGTGCGTCCTGATGGGAGATGCTATCACATTTCTTGACACCGTCTCTTGGATCTTACACACACTTGTCTGAGACCCTTGGGTTTGCTCCAGTGTGACACGTTGATGCATGCCAACACTAAAATCAACTCGGAAATATATATATTGTTAATATGAAATTTAAATCTTTCTCCTTTATAACAAAAACAAAGTTTTAAGAGATGCTAGCCGTGCCCAGATTTTGGGGGACATGATGAGAGGTAAGTAGGAGAAGGAGAGAAGGTGGCGGGCATGTACTCCAGTGCTACGAGGGTGAGGCGGGGGCCCCAAGACGCAGCCACGAGTTACAAAGGAAATACTGAACCCCCAACAGTTACCCGTCCCACCCCGCCTTAGTGATCACCAAGACACTAGTAACATTTCTACCACATCCCTTGTTCAAAGATAGTCCTACGAGTCATGGAGGCACTTGCTAATTCTAAATTTACGAGGCTGGGGTTCTTCAGCAACAAGAGGGTGGTTTGTGTGGGGGTAAGATGTGGTTGGGGGTGGCATTCTGCTGGAGGGTGAGATGAGGGTCTGGCGGGCCGCTGCACCTGTGCCCCCTCTACCCTCCCAACCTCATCCCAACACCAATTCTCTAGTAATCTCATTTATAACCCACATCTCCTGCACTCTCATTAATACCCACACCCCCTCCTCCACTCTCACTATACCTTTGCGCTGTTAATTACACACATTCATAGCATAAGAGCAGCGTCAAAAGCTTTCCATCAAGTGCAACAGTGCAAAAAAAAACGATCTAATGCTTGTTAAAAACAGTCTACAGGACCCCCCTGGAGTTAGCTATATTACGGGTTACTGTTAGTGTAGGAGCAGCAGCGTAGCCCGAGAGCCCCACCTTAGCAAGAGCCCTGGCCCCCCACCTTAGCAAGAGCCCTGCCCCCCACCTTAGCAAGAGCCCTGGCCCCCCACCCCTAGCAAGAGCCCTGGCCCCCCCCACCTTAGCAAGAGCCCTGCCCCCCACCTCGCAAGAGCCCGGGCCCCCACCTTAGCAGAGCCCTGGCCCCCCACCTTAGCAAGAGCCCTGGCCCCCCACCTAGCAAGAGCCCTGCCCCCCACCTTAGCAAGAGCCCTGGCCCCCACCTTAGCAAGGCCTGGCCCCCCACCTTAGCAAGAGTCCTGGCCCCCCACCTTAGCAAGAGCCCTGGCCCCCACCTTAGCAAGAGCCCTGGCCCCCCACCTTAGCAAGAGCCCTGGCCCCCCACCTTAGCAAGAGCCCTGGCCCCCCACCTTAGCAAGAGCCCTGGCCCCCCACCTTAGCAAGAGCCCTGGCCCCCACCTTAGCAAGAGCCCTGGCCCCCCACCTTAGCAAGAGCCCTGGCCCCCCACCTTAGCAAGAGCCCTGGCCCCCCACCTTAGCAAGAGCCCTGGCCCCCCACCTTAGCAAGAGCCCTGGCCCCCCACCTTAGCAAGAGCCCTGGCCCCCACCTTAGCAAGAGCCCTGGCCCCCACCTTAGCAAGAGCCCTGGCCCCCACCTTAGCAAGAGCCCTGGCCCCCACCTTAGCAAGAGCCCTGGCCCCCCACCTTAGCAAGAGCCCTGGCCCCCCACCTTAGCAAGAGCCCTGGCCCCCCACCTTAGCAAGAGCCCTGGCCCCCCACCTTAGCAAGAGCCCTGGCCCCCCACCTTAGCAAGAGCCCTGGCCCCCCACCTTAGCAAGAGCCCTGGCCCCCCACCTTAGCAAGAGCCCTGGCCCCCCACCTTAGCAAGAGCTCTGGCCCCCCACCTTAGCAAGAGCCCTGGCCCCCACCTTAGCAAGAGCCCCATGCCCCCACGCTGCTAAACTATTTTCAGCGGCGAGGTTTGAGTGGGCCGCCGCCACCACCAGGGCCCGTCAGCTGACTACCCCCACTGCTAACTCTCCACAACGTGTTAATGGCTCCACAACCTCTCTCACCGCTTAACTAAACCCTTGAAGCTCCTCACTGTTACGCCGACTTCCACTAACATGCAGTGTACCCGCAACACTCGAAGAAGCTCCTGCTGCTACGGAGGTGACAACGTTAGAAAGTATTTGTGTGTGTCTTACCTTCATCGAGAAGTCTTTCGACGTGCATGAATACACTGGGGAAGGCTGCGAGCTGTTTCTTATCCTTTAAGAGTTGGGCTAGGTAGTCCGCAATGCTAGTAGTATTGTTAGAGTCACCCATTGTGTCAGTCGGTGTGAGTAGGCTAGAAGACGAGTGAGGTAAACAAGAGGTTAGTTGACACTACGGAGCAAGAGTCTACAGTACTGTACCTCCATGAACAGTTCCTCACTCACCACTGCCGCGCAGGCGCACGCCGCCCGGGACCGTCCACTTGGCCACGGGGGGGAGGTCGCCTCGCACACTGCACGTTTTCTCTAGTCTAACTCCAGCCAATACTAAAATATATCTGACTAGCCTTAGAATATATACAGAATTACATATATTATATGTGTTTTTTTATATATTTGTTTTTTAATTATGTGGTATATTTCATGTAGTTTTCGTCAACGCTTCTTCCTGTACCCGTTTGGTAATGTAAACAGTTAATAAATAATTTGTAATAATAGATTTATTTATTTCTAGGGTACGGATATATTTATTAATTTAGGAAAATATGTCGGCAAACTTGTTAGTTAAATACAATACACAACACACATTATAAGGGAATCCTAATATAAAACAGACGTACATCAACAAATGTAAATCTTCGAGGGATACAATTAACACACACACACACACTTGTTATTTATTTATAAGAGGGGCACATTGGGTTTGTGAGAGTATATAACATTCGTGCTCTTATATGCTGTGCCGGGCTAGCAACACAGCCACTAACACCCATAGAGTTTCGTGCACGTATATAAAGTGTATCAAACAAAACATGTGTACGGGGCAAGTAACAACATCAGCAGATTAACAGACGTTGTCACAGCTCGAATAAGACTTGGCTACAGGTGTCTCTGGCAGTTGGGCTTGTATAGGGATCTAGATTAAGTAAAGTGTAAAGTGTGTAGACAAAGACAGGGACACACACTCGAGCATTATATCTAAGACTGATAAAATTGAGCCATTTAGAGATAAATCTAAACTCATGCTGGAGGAAATGACAAACCATCCTTTTACTAAGGTTAAAATATCTGAAATCCTTGCACTGTATCCATCTCTCGCTTCTACTAGGTAGTGTGAAGACTAATAATAATAATCAGCAACTTTCCTATGACCTGTGATACCTACATAGCTAAACCAGTTAAGTATTAGCGTAAAGACCTACCATTAATGTATAATTGTAAATACATAGTTATTGAAATAGTAAATTCTCTGTAACTAGCTCACATTATAATTATAAGATGGGCAGGATAGATGCAATTGTGAATGTAATAATCTCCGTTGAGGTCTGATAAAGACCTTTTGTGTCACTTGTGACACAAAAGATTATTGATGTGTGTATTTGTGTGGGTGATTAAATATGTATGTGTATGTATATATGTATACGTATGTATATGTACATGTATGCATGAGTATGTGTACATGTATATATAACATTAATAGTTTTGTATCTAGCGTCAAAAGATTGTTATTTGCTTAGCTAAACGAACTAGAGGGTTCAGTTCCTGAACCGATTATGTGCCTCTGTAATCCTTTACACCACCGCCCACGGGATGGGTATGAGGTGCATAATAAATTTAGAATTAGATTTATTTATATATAAATAAACTGAATTGCCCTCTATAATGTTTTTTGAGCTACCGTCACAAGATGAATATGGGCGTACACAATAAACTATAGCCGCCTCCGTCGGCAACAATCAATCAAGCTTAGGCTAAGTTACGTTATTTAAGTTTTAAAAACTGTACTTGACGAATTGTCTTAAGTACAAATTGAATTGTAACAGGCACGTTCAGTTTCGTTCTATGTAGGCCTATTCAAAAATTATGTCTATATATATTTGATCTGCATATTATGAGTATCTCACTTGACTGAAACCATCATCGAATCAATTAAGAATTCTACTTACAGTAGGTGATTTATTTGTTGTGCCTAGATCTAGATTAAAATTTGTTGTATTAATTAACCCATTAATACTAGGAATGTATATGACAACTAAATAATACAAATACAAAGGTCGATCTTTCGTATAGCAAATAACAAACTTCTTTTTCATTTTATTTTATGGGATCATGCACTATATTAACTAAAGTTACGAATTACGATTGGTTAGGTTAGTATAAGTTAGGTTCAGTTGGATTAAGTTTTGTTAGGTTTATCGGAGTGCAGCCATTACCATTCCTATAACAATAGAAAACGAGATTTTTCTATATCTACATAACACAACAGTGGATGAAATATTTATCTTAGAAAGGCTGCCGCCTTATTTTCCATATAATCAACCTCATTATTGTTAAAAACAATATCACAATTTTAGCGTTAATATATATATATATACACTTTTTACACTAACACAACTCACGCACCCAATCTATAAACACAATACAGATAATTTATACTAGAGTGGGTTTAGTACTGCCAAAGAAGGGCTTGGCTGACGTCATTTGAGCGCCATATTGAAATTCCTGTCGTTAAGCTCCTGCTGAAATCGAATTTAAATTCAAAACTTTATCCATAAATGGTTAAATATTTATAACTGAGTAAATTTATACAAATTCAGTACATTATTTACTAAAAAAATCATAATAATATCAGAAATCGTAATTATTATAATTATATATACTGTGTAATTTAGATTTAGATTTAGAAGCCTTATTTGTCAGTGATTTATACAAATCATTACAGTGGTGGCTATAGTGAACAGATGCATTGCAATAGAAGACTGTATAGCTTATTAAACTGTGAGGCTTATATTGTCAATATATATACAGTATAGCATAAAATTAGAATGATAAGACAAGCTGAAGGATTTCTAACATAAACTATAGTTACTCCATGGATTTAAAAATAAAATAAAATAAATTATTAACACATTTAGGTACATCTGTATTTGTACAGCTACCATAGACTATATAAAGGGGAGTACAGCGTGCAAAAAATTAGCTACGTGATGCTAAAAATCCTCATCACGCAGGATGGTTAGTCATACAGAGGCATATGATAAGTAGTCTACACTGGCAATGTTGTTGTTGTTATAGATTCAGCTACTCGGAACAAGTTCCAAGTAGCACGGGCTATGGTGAGCCCGTAACTTACCTGGCACAGGAGCTGGGCAAGAAGCACGGGCTATGGTTAGCCTCGTGGACAGGAGATGTCTCCCGTGGCACTGGCAAACTCTGAGTGCATTATAAGGATATCATGAACACAAGAGTGCATAAGATAGTAGTGGTACTAAAAGTCCCCATCTTGCAGGACTGTTAGTCATACAGGGCCATACGTTCGGTAGCCTGCACTGGCAAATTTGGGGTGCAATATAAGGATATCCTCAAGAACACGAGAGTGAATAAAGTAATTGCAAAGCTCAGGTACCCCATGCCAACGGGTCTAAATGGTCTGATAACTGGGCATTCGGTGATTTAGTGTGGGAGGGAGGGAATTATCACGGAAAAGCGCCAAGCCATTACGACTATATAGTACTGGGAAGGGGTCAGGATAAGGATTAGGGATGGGACGGAGAGGAAGGAATGGTGCCCCAACCACTTGGACGGTCGGGGATTGAACGCCGACCTGCATGAATCGAGACCGTCGCTCTACCGTCCAGCCCAAGTGGGTGGGTACTGTATTGTGGGAGCTTATGCCGCAGTTCCTGCTCACAGAGTTTGCACCTGGAGTGCTCAGGATTGGGAGATCGTCACCTGTAGCCACCTGCCACAGGTAACGGTAACCCAACCTGATCCTGGCAACCACGGTGTCACACAGTCTGGTGGACGTTTTGTGCTACCCATAAATATAGGTTTCAGATCTGAACAAATCATAGCTTTTAATACTAGTACTTTCAGGTCGTTGGGCGTCAGTAATTTCTCTCCTATCAAACCTAAGTATTTCGTACAATATAGTTTTGACAGCAGAGATGGGGATTCCTAGGTCTAATGCAACTCCATCTTTGCTACACGCTAATTTGGCTGCAATATCTGTGTCATTATGATGGGTTATATTTTGCGTGATGGTATCCATACAAAGGAGATTCGAAACCCTTTACTCTGTGCAGCAATTAGGTCAGTTATAATTGGTAGTATGAGGTTCTTGCTGTCGATCTTCCAGAAGTTTTCGATTGCTTGAAGAGCAGATTTTGAATTACAAAATATTATTCCTCCTCCAATGTTTTTTAATGTTCTGGTAGCTGGTTGTAGTGCCAGTGTGCAAATATTATTTCTATAACACCTATATGCTGCTACAGTCCGCCCAGTAGAAGCTTAAACAGCCAACCTACGGTCCGAAATGTCGTCAATTCCTTATTTTCAGACGTGTGGGCTGGGCTTCACGTTATTGTGATATTGTCTGCTTATACAAATTTGCTCACCCTCGACTAGTTCGCTTTTTACTAGTAGATCTGACTAAATGTACAAAAAACCACTCTATCAACAAAACTGTTCACATAAAATAAAAAAGTGTGTTTCATTAAAATTTGTGTTCTATTATGCATCTTAGTCAAGTATTCCAAGTTTGCATAATGACGGTAGAGGCCGCGGGTAATGTTACTGCATGGGTGTTGAGCCCAAGATAAAATGATATATAACTAGCTCATAGGAAATGTATATTGCTTAACTTATAGATTGTTGTGATCTAGCTCTTGGACCCATTATGGGACACTCGTCCACGAAATGGATATATATGAGGGGGGGGGGGGCAGGGTGGAGGTTCCATAAATCACTAATTAAAACTAAAACTAGAACTCACTTGTTGTTTTAGAGCCTCTTAATGGGGATCACAATTATGTTAGTTTCATAAAGTGTGAATAGGCCGTTAAAATATGGTAACAAATTCTTTAACTAGCTCATCAATGCTATAACTTGCTTATCTAAACGAATATTGGGAGTCAGCTCCCGAGTCAATATGGTCTTCCACCACTGGTCGCAGTGTATATGGAGTGATTAGTAAATTAACTAAACACATCTCCAGGAGTCACTGTTGCCCATGGGCACTGTTCAAGAAGCCTTAGGGACAAACATTAACTGTTGATTAACAAAGGAATTATTTCAATCATCCTAATCAAATAAGGTAGATGTTCTCTACGAGAGACATGTTAACAATTAATGTTAAAATATGATAAATTACTTATCAACAAGTTTTACAAATAAAAGAAGTATATACCACATTTACGCATATAAATGACTTGTTTTATATTTGTAGAGGCCTGAAACCCCCCACAGAGCAACCGCAAGCCTCATATAATTACATGAATAATACAAATAAATTTATTCATACACAATAATACATCGTATTATATTATTTACAATATAAATTTTGATATTTTGTATGAAGCTCATATGAAACATAATATATTAATGAGATACGGACCATTAGCAAACTTTTTTCACCAATTATGTATTTGTATATCCGACACGGGACCATGTCAGAGATTCGACTATGTAGCGATCTGGGACAATATAGTATCATTTGAATTATGAATCTTGACCTAACATTGGGACTGAATCCGTAGGAGCCGTGAAGAGGAATCGAACTTATGCGGTATGTAGTCCCACGCACACGCCCTTTCTAAAGTTTAGGTTCGAATCCTCATCACGGCTTCTAGGAATTTACTCATAGATGCAGTCACGTTAGTGTCGATTATCTAGGTGTATTAGGACTGATGTTAGCCTATGACGCACTGTGCTAATTGGATACAGGTCCATGGGTACCGTACTTCCACCCAGTAGACACAATATACAAAAATAGTATCAATTCAATGTTAAATAAATTTTACTCTTGTATATTGTGCCCACTGGATAGTAAGACAAGTTGGCCTGATACTATAATGTAAATGCTGGTTACTCCATCCTAATTTATACTGTGTCTCTATAACACAACGATACAATTGTACTTAACATACACATAAACCTTAGATAAGGTATAATTAGGATTCATAGTTCAGCCAATTCTCAAGTTACTCCTTTATACAAGTACATTTTCCAATTGTTCTATAATAAATAGGCAATAATTCATCCACAGAGATTGACGAGGTGTGGCGTCTGGGAAACCCGACTAGTTAAAAAAATATATCCTAATTTAACTTAAACTTAACCCAAAAGAACCAAGTGTAAGTTGTTGTTATAGATTCAGCTACTCGGAACAAGTTCCAAGTAGCACGGGCTATGGTGAGCCCGTAACTTACCTGGCACAGGAGCTGGGCAAGAAGCACGGGCTATGGTTAGCCTCGTGGACAGGAGATGTCTCCCGTCAGAGCAAGTGTAAGTCAAATGTGACACATTTATAATACCCAGGAAAAATATGGCAAAATAGTGGCAGCAATTCATTAATGGATCGACGTGATCGATCAATTACTGATGCTCATAATAATAATTGCTCAATTAATAATAATTCACTGTGTCGGGGGACAGGACGCCAGGGTGTATATAAATGTTAGGCTTATATCGAGAACCTACCCCCACCCTCCAAGGTCGTATTACTAATCCGTTCCCTTCACCCACAATGACAACCCGACAACAAGCTGCCTAACTCATTGGTGCCTATTTACTGCTAGGTGAACAGATGCATTAGGTGAGAGAAAAACGCGCCAAACTATTTCTGTCCCGCCCGGAATTCGAACCCGGAATTAGCAGCACCCAACAGTCATTTTGATCAAGGCACTATACCTTTAACCACTTGTTAATATGCAAATAAATCAATTGGTGTCGTAACAATATATTTGAACAATGCACTGCATGACTCGAACCAGCTGATAGACTGTGTTAACACCAGCTGATACACTGTGCTAACACCAACTGATGTTCTGTGTTAACACCAGCTGATATACTATGTTAACACCAGCTGATATACTATGTTAACACCAGCTGATAGACTGTGCTAACACCAGCTGATACACTGTGCTAACACCAGCTGATATACTATGTTAACACCAGCTGATACACTGTGTTAACACCAGCTGATACACTGTGCTAACACCAGCTGATACACTGTGCTAACACCAGCTGATATACTATGTTAACACCAGCTGATAGACTGTGCTAACACCAGCTGATACACTGTGCTAACACCAGCTGATATACTATGTTAACACCAGCTGATAGACTGTGTTAACACCAGCTGATATACTATGTAACACCAGCTGATAGACTGTGTTAACACCAGCTGATAGACTGTGCTAACACCAGCTGATATACTATGTTAACACCAGCTGATAGACTATGTTAACACCAGCTGATAGACTGTGTTAACACCAGCTGATAGACTGTGCTAACACCAGCTGATATACTATGTTAACACCAGCTGATAGACTGTGTTAACACCAGCTGATAGACTGTGTTAACACCAGCTGATACACTGTGCTAACACCAGCTGATATACTATGTTAACACCAGCTGATATACTATGTTAACACCAGCTGATAGACTGTGTTAACACCAGCTGATACACTGTGTTAACACCAGCTGATATACTATGTTAACACCAGCTGATATACTATGTTAACACCAGTTGATAGACTGTGTTAACACCAGCTGATACACTGTGTTAACACCAGCTGATATACTATGTTAACACCAGCTGATATACTATGTTAACACCAGCTGATAGACTGTGCTAACACCAGCTGATACACTGTGCTAACACCAGCTGATATACTATGTTAACACCAGCTGATATACTATGTTAACACCAGCTGATAGACTGTGTTAACACCAGCTGATAGACTGTTAACACCAGCTGATACACTGTGTTAACACCAGCTGATATAATATGTTAACACCAGCTGATATACTATGTTAACACCAGCTGATAGACTGTGTTAACACCAGCTGATACACTGTGCTAACACCAGCTGATATACTATGTTAACACCAGCTGATATACTATGTTAACACCAGCTGATAGACTGTGTTAACACCAGCTGATACACTGTGTTAACACCAGCTGATACACTGTGTTAACACCAGCTGATAGACTGTGTTAACACCAGCTGATAGACTGTGTTAACACCAGCTGATACACTGTGTTAACACCAACTGATAGACTGTGTTAACACCAGCTGATAGACTTTGTTAATACCAGCTGATAGACTGTGTAACACCAGCTACCCCCTCTGAGAGGGACAGCCTCCCCTCCCCCCTGTGTGGAATAGCCACCCATGGCTCTGTGTTCCCAGGTGAACGTTGATCCACAACGAGAAACTGACTACACCACCTGTGTAAGTACAAGAAACACATTAGGTGTGAACTAGATGATACATCACTGTCGCCTGGGAGCTTAACGTCTCCTCCATGTCATCCAAAACACCCTAGGAGCAGTTGAACAAATTAGGCTACCGTATGACTTTCAAGAACTTGAGAAAGAGTACAAGTTATTTTCAAAGAAATTTGGAAAAAAACTCAAGTACTGCGCATAGGCAATTTTATACAAACGCAATAAAGCTTTGTATGAGATAACTGTAGAGTAACCGTGGTAGACTTCGACGGCAGCCAAGTATAGTGGGTCCAAATATAGCCTCGTAATGTGCGGAGAGACGGGCAGGATCTCGCGTGGGGCTTCATTCCTATTTTCTCTACTTTGAGGGTGACTCGCTACAGCATCATCGCCCCACCTCGGTTTTATCTGTCATCTCCACCTTCCTTCACTTGGTGTGTGTACAATGTGAGACTTGTCTACGAACCTCATAACTGGGCCACATTTGATCCTAATAGCAAAATCCACCTGCTTTGGTATTTGTAAGCAATAGAAATGAGCTCAACATTATGTTTGTTGTTAGATAATTATACACCGTTTCAGTGACTATGTTTAACATTGTAATTATTCCCCATGATGTCATTATATGAGAAGAGCTGCATGATCTGAAGAGAGTCTGCTGGGGTTTAAGACTCTTAACCATGTTTGGCTTCGACTCTGAGAACCTACATACATAAGACTTGTTTTTCAATTTATAATCATAAGATATGAATGAATATTCAAAGGAAATAAATATGTATATAAAAGTCGACCGCTTTTTGCTTGGTAAACAGCCACGTTGTTAAGGGACAGTAAAATGTATTTATTTGTTTAGCAAACAGCTAGGAGTCTCATGCTCTAGCAGCTTCTGGTGTCGTAAGTTTCCATTGGGAAAAACATTGCACATTTGTGACCATTATAAGACATCCCGGTGGGAGGGTCGCCAGAAGAGTCGCAACATAAATGATTATTAATCTACTAAATCGGTTCATTATATAAAAGCACCGAACCAACACAAGTGTTGTGCAACATCGTATATATAACGTCAATAATTAGTGCGGCCCTGAATGAATATATTAAAAAACCATGCCATACCATTTTATTATTAATGATGGCACTATATTTGCCTGAATTTACCTGAGCGGCCACACGGGAGACATCTCCCGTCACGCAGGGTGCAGTCGCACCTCCACAGATCTCCAGTATCAGCTCTTGATACTGGTAATGGCTCAAAAAGGGCCACCACTTACGGGTTATTCATGCCCGTGCCACCTTTTGGGTGGCTTAATCTTTATCAATCAATCATCTGAGGGGCCACTATCTCTTTAGTGGCTTCGACGAGGACAGGATGAAGCCGGCTTGTCGAAGGTCTCCCAATTGTTCCTGGGGATTTTTTTCCAACTGTCTTGTCATTTACGATTTCGGCAGGTAGGCGGTTCCGTGGATTTATAATTCTATGGGTGAAAAAGCATCTCCTGTTTTCTGTCCTGCATTGTGGCCGTTACTCCAGTTTTACTCCTTGTATGTGTTAGATTAGACCTTTTAAAGACGTGGACTGGATTAATATCCTCCAACTTGTTCAGTATTTTAATGTTCTCGATGAGATTAGCCTTGTCACGTCTGGTTTACAGTTATCATTTTTTTCTTAAACTTACTTAAACTGTTGTACAACAATTTAAGAAAAAAACTCTGATAGGGAGGGTTACGATTTCTCATTACAATATTACATTCATATATTGTGTTCAGTGATACTTTTTCTTTAATCTTTCATTCTTATTCTCTGACCGCTTAATTCTTTTGACTATTCTAAGCTAATCTATACCTGTTTCGGGGTAATTCTTTCCCTGGGGATGGGTGGTCAGGTTCTAGTTGTTGGCCTGTACCCTCTTTTTGTTTCTTTTAGTCAGTCTGGTGTTGATAACGGCTTTGATCGGCCGAACCGATCAAAGTCTCCATCGGCCGAAACGTTCATCTTCCTTTCCTATTTATCTGTGCATTTTCCGCATATTATATATATATATATATATATATATATATATATATATACATATATATATATATATATATATATACATATATATATATATATATATATATATATATATATATATATATATATATAATATATATATATATATATAAAGGGTATTCCACTCACGTGAAATTCCCTTTTTATGGCTCTACATGAAAGGGTTCCACATATTTTTATACCACATATTCCACACATGGAATACCCAAAGTTCCACTCACCATATTTTAGTTAGATTAATTTTCATTTGGGTCAACTCCTGTTTTTTACGATTTATCCATTTTGTTATTTTACCATTTATTCGATGTTCGTTGTGCTTGTAATTTCCTTACCAGTGTTTCACGTGGTATCTTATCGAAAGCTTTAAGACGTCCACGTATACCACGTCTACTGGAAGTTCTTTGAATTGCTGTTTACCGTTTCCAGGAATGTGAGCATGTTTGTAAGGCAGGATTTATTTTTATAAAATCATGTTGTGTTGATTTTATTAGATTGTGCACTGTGAGATGGTAAATGATTCCCTCCTTTAGGATTCTCTCCATGAGCGTGCAGATATGTGAGGCTAGGCTGGTTGGCCGGAAGTTTTCTGTTGGGCTTTCGAAAGTCCAGCAGAAATGCGAAGTAATTACGAGCGAAAATCGACGTAATTTGTAAGAGGACAGGTTGAGTCTGCTTTTTAAAAATATAGGGATGACATTTGCATATTTCCAATTTAGGGGGACTAGCCCTTGGTCCAGAAACTTTGTGAATAGAAGTTTCGGTGGTAGACACAGGTCATCAGCCAATTCAGTTACGATTTTGGATTGAATTCCATCCACACCTGGGGCTTTGGATTCTTTACATTTTGTCGATCGATACCTGAGAGTGTGTTAATAAACCTGAGACAGTTAGGTAAGTCTCAGTTGTGTCTGGGTAGAAGTAACAGTTTGAACCTAGCGAGTTTTTTTCCTACGGGGATGAATGAGTTATGCTGCCAATAAACTTGCCCTTTGGGTCAAAATGAAAGTTGTCAATGGTCTTCCTGAATGTTCCGCACGTTATAAGTAATGTCCTTTAATTAATGGACGGACACTGGTCACGTCAGCGTTAATTTATTAATAATGGCGTTTGTGACTAAGTGCGCGGGTGGTGGAAAATCACTCAGAGGTTCAGCTCACCCTAAGGCGCTCCTCCCAATTTGGGAGCAGATGAAGGTCAAAGGTCCAGCTCACCAATTACTGTGGGGCATTAGGTATTCATCCTTTGTAGTCTGGAACTGCATCATCAAAGACTGCATGATCGAACCAGTCAGTCATTTTCTTGCCAGTGACTAATAAAGTCACGAGTTCTATGTAATGCAGAGAATTTTTGTTTGTTAATACATTAGGTACATCTGCATTTGTGCAGCTACCCTAGACTATATGAAGAGGAGTACAGTGTGTCAAAAAGCTAGCTATGTGATGCTAAAAATCTCCATCACACAGGATGGTTAGTCATACAGAGGCACGTGATATGTAGTCTGCACTGGCAGACTCTGGGTGCATTATGAGGATATCATCAATACGAGAGTGAATAAGGTAGCAGTGATACTGAGTCTCCATCTCGCAGGATGGTTAGTCATACAGAGGACTTGCAGCCTTACTGCAGACGGCTACTCTAGGGGGAGGGAACCTGCAACTTTCCTAAAGGATATGCATCCGTTGCAGAGAACATCAAGCTTCTCTGCATGCGATTCCATTTGTGGAGGGAAAAGGTAATTGTCATGAAAAAGCACTAAGCTATTGCAACTATATAGAATTTGGAAGGAATATGAGGATAAGGATTTAGAACAGGACGGAGGAAAGGAATGTGTCTAACCACTTGGACGGTCGGGGATTGAACGCCGACCGTCTTGGTTCTCATATAAATTAATAGATGGAGGCAACTATTATGCCAGGGCTTCTCTTCCATCCCCAGCTCCTATATCCACCCTCTATTCCAACCTCTCCCCTCTTCTCTCCTATCACCCCTCTCTTCACCTCTCCTTTCATTATCTCTCACCTCTCCCTTCACATCTTCCACCCTCTTTACCTTTCTTCATCCCTCTCTCCTTCCCTCTCGTCCAACATTCTCTCCTTTGCCCCCTTCTATTTCAGAAAGTGTAATACTATGAATTACTGAAAAACTGCTAAGAAGCTCAACAGAAACAAACCCCTGATTTTAGACATCTAAATTGCAGTGGTCGCTACAGGAGCCGATATTTCCTAAAAGATGGCACTGAGGCTGACTCCCGACTGTCCTGTGACACTGCAATCATGTGTCATCTTGGAAAGTTGGGTGAGGATAACCCCCCAAGCATCTGACCTCTTGCATTAGACGGATAAACAAACAGTTAAACACAGAAAGATAGACATTCTGTTTGATAGATAAAGATATAAATGCCCAATAGCAGTCTTAAACGAATTTATGAAATAATTTATTAATTAGCCGCCTCCGCGAAATAAGACTTACACTTAAGCAAGAGAAGATCTTCAACTGCGTCACTGATGTTATTGAACGTTGCCATAAGCAACGGCAGGACATAACGTCAGCTGCATCTTACGTGATGGAATACAGCGAAGCTACGAATGTAGAAGAGTAACGCGCAAATGAAGCATGAATCATCATGCACCGTTTTCTTAAGCAAGGCAAGAAGAGAGCGTCAACTGCGTCTCTGGGCGGCGCTGTTGTCATGTGAAGCATTCTCTCCAAGATGACTCTTCCCTTCCCTCTCCTCTTGCTGTCTCTCCATCTAGTATTTAATTCTGCAATTTAATTCAATAAATAAATGTTTATTATAAATTTTATTCTGAGATAACTAAAAATAAGGTTTATGGTGCCGTCACCAGGTGCGAATGATACATGCCCACGGGGCACTAAACTGCAAAGATTGTCCCGTGAAGAAATGCGCAGTTCAATTGCAAGCCCGTGGAGAGGTGCGCAGTTTAGTTATAACCCCATGCAAAGAGGAGCAGTGCAGTTACAAACCCATTAAGAGGTACGCAATTTAGATTTCTGAAGGATGGCAGAGGATACAGGGCCACGGTGTACTTACCTACAAGTACTTATCTACCAGTGTCAACGGGGAGAGTGAGCTCTAGCTCTTGATGTCCCTCCTACTAGCCTTATTGTACATTTTCAGTTATAATTTATCTATCCTAATGTTCGAATTCCTTGTCGAATCTGACTTTAAACTTGTTGATGGAAATGACTTCCAAAGCCTCTTCTTGCAGTGCATTCCCCATGTTGACCACCCGTACTGGGTACGAGTATTTCCTTACATTTATTCCTTCGGCTCATTTGTTGCGATCTCTACTAATGTCCTCTTCTCACATTTTCTTTCAATTTAAAGAGACTGTTCTTATTCCACCTTGTCTATTTCCCCTCAGTATCTTGTATGTTGTGATCATATCCCCTCTATTTCTTCTACCCTCTAGGGTTGTGAGATATAGTTAAATTAATAAATTCTCATAGCTGAATTAACCTTGGCTCTGACACCAATCTCTGTACTTTTCAATTTGGTTTTATGCTTCACACGGTGCAGATTCTTCGCTGCTGCATAATCCAGTATTGATCTAACATCTGACCTGGTCAGAGGTGTATGAGCTGTGTATAAAGACCCATGGGCAGCTGTATATAAGGACTTATGGGGAGCTGTATATAAAGACATGTAGAGTTGTATCATTTGGATACAGGTTATTGTAGAGTTATACCTCAATATGACGTGCCCTGAACATTCGACTTGAAGACAGCACAAAACACTAAGATACAGCCTGAAGAAGAGTAGGTGGCGTGGACGAGTGGTTTTCCTATTAATGAAAAAAGAAATTATCTCCATTAATTAATCATCACCTAAATTATCTCCATCACCTAACCTAATTACCATAGCCTAAGCCAACTAATCCAACCGAATACTGAACATTATAACAAAAATATGAAGCAAGAGCTTCCGGTCCATGTTACGTCACTCGCTTGGTCAATATAATTCGTTACCCTTTAATTCCATCTTAAATTTACTTTTGTATTTGACTTCCCGTAAAAGAACTGGTGTTCGGTAATGTTTGACTCTGGTTATAACACGTTCTGAGGGAACTGGAGATGAAATTGCTCCCTGTGTGTGTGTGAGAAAAATGCTAGTGTGAGAAAATAATGAGGTATTTACATGGGATCGAACTCGCCTCCAAGAGCTCCCCAGAGGTGCACACTACTGACTGAACCCTGATGAAGTACACCACTATAATATGATCTTTATTGTGCAAAGTGAATGTGCTTGGGTGTGGGTGAGGAGGCAGGATAACTCTGAGGGTGTAGCGGGCCTTAGCTTGGGTGTGGGTGAGGAGGCAGGATAACTCTGAGGGTGTAGCGGGCCTTAGCTTGGGTGTGGGTGAGGAGGCAGGATAACTCTGAGGGTGTAGCGAGCGGGGGCAGAACACCGGCTAGTGACGTCAGAACTCACACTGCCTCATACCTTCAATAAGTTCCTATAGGATATGCAACCATTTATGTATAAGTACAGTATTGCAACAAAATAATAAACAAATAAATGTATGCCAAAATTATGCACTCAACTGTTGAATATAAACAGTCTTATACTAATTTAGCTCAAGGCCTCTCTTTTTGTCATCGATTGAGATGCCAAGTTGGTAGACACAGCTTAGCACTGTAGTGTGCTTGACCAGGTGTTGCAGACATCCTGCATGCAACGTCACACATCTGACTGTTCTGCACGTCATGCTCAACGGATTTACCTTATGCTATACGATGTATTAGGAGACAAATTGTCCCGTGGTGACTAACTGATGTGATATCAATATGTATAAATAGACAAACGAAAGTCTGGGTCATTAATATTTCTGTAATGTTGCATGAATTAGGTAACTCTACAGGTTATCGTGTACTACCGGTGGGCGCTCACTATACTCATCATGTTCCTGTCAACTCATCATTGTCTCGACCTGGGTATCAAAACTAAAAATTACTTCGTATCTATGTTTTATAATCAGCTTCAACTGTCTAGTATGAGCAGGAAGTTGTCTCAGTGTTGCAGGATGGACTCCGCGCCTCCTGCAGTTGCCACACCCAAGCAAGGGGGCGTGAGTCTGGCCGGCGGCGTCAGGTGAAGTCTCCGGCCCGCACACTCCTCACTTGTCTTTGTAATGCTTTAAAAGTTTGATAACTCGTCAATAGCATTCGAATCGTCTGTTTATATGTGAAATATTTCATTAATTAGCATTGTGGCGTAATTATATATATATAACTCAAAATTTCTAGGTAGTGCTCGTGATATTTTTAATTAAAAACGTCGAAAAACAACAAAATGCGGCCAGCTAGCCTACTAACATAATTAAAGACAATTATAAATACAAGAGTAAATTACAGCCTCGGCAGAGCATTGTTGCAGACATAATCTCTGACCCTTGCAGATATAACCTCTAACCTGTAGGAAACACGACCTTCTCTCCTTGCAGATATTGTAACAATGAAACATGGTAGGCTCTTCTCTCTCTCTCCCTCTCTCCCCTTCTTTATTTATTCCTCCCTCCTTCCCGCATTCTCTCTTCTTCCCTCTTCTCCTTCCCTTCCCTACATGCCCTGTCCACCACGGATATTGGTGCCATTTGCCTATCCTCTCCTTGGACAGTCGAGGGTGTAGTTTACTGCTGTGTCGAATTACAGAGAGGCCTTGTCACTCTTCCCTCACGGGTTGAGCCAGAAGTCAGTTTATTCCAGTTTCGTGAAAAAAACCTTCTTAGATTTAGTACGTCCTCATTGGCTGAGAGTGGCAGGGCCTATGCTTAGTTCAAATTAGCTGGATATACACTTAGAGAGGGCAGAGATTTCTAGAGCAGGAGATCCTGAGTGAGGTGGAGCCAGGACTCCACCTTGAAGGATACAAAACAAAGTATAGTCAGTGTGATCTTGGGGGTGCTGAGAGGGGGTGGCTGATCAACCAGGAGGTCACAAACACTGGTTTAGAAGCAGAATAAAGGTATTTGTCTGCTTGACTTCCCTGTACAATTTGTTGTCCATTATCCATGCCTCTAAGGATAGGATGTCTCTAACTTAGGGATTAATCTATTTTTACATTATTAAATAAAGTTGTGTTAATTATTCTCTTGTGTATTTTGTATATTTCCCTTAATTAATTCTGAGACTTAGATCTTAAATTGCTTTGGACATCACCTGTGATCTGTTGATAATTTTTATGAGTAATATTTTCCCCCTTGTTTTTCATGAAATTAACTGCAAAAGGAATTCTATTCACCCAGTAAGTATTAAAAGATCAAAGTTCCCTAGCACTCGGCATTAGTTGACTGGTCTCCTCCTGAGTTAATTAGCCTTATCCAAGTTCCTGGAGAAGTGGTGGAGACATGATTTGTTTATGAGTGACCTTATTTTTTCATCTGGTCTGTAAGAATTGTAGATATTTTTAACATCTTGGTCATTTCTCCTCCATTCCCGTGATGACCAGATGAGCATTTTTCTGCTGCGAGGGCGGACTCTTCCAGTTGATTGGGGTTATATCAATGTAATTATTACAGGCTAAAGGGTTACATACAAGTTATAGCAACCATTACAGTGAGTGTTACCATACATGTACAATAACAGCAGTACTTGGTGGTCAGTGATCGTTCAATGGTGACATTCAGTCGGGCTACAATGGTAACAGGAATGATTGTTGCTAGCGTTACAATATGACCTCCACCCTTTGGGTGGAGGTCATATTGTAACGACAATCATATATATTGATTATATTGACAATCATATATATGATTACATTGCAGACAATGTAATCATATATTGGACGTTTCCTTAACAAACCGGAAGCTTCCTTTACAAAATAAGTTTTCCTTTAGAGCGCTATTACCAAAACAATATTTTATTAATATTCCTTGCTACCCTATATTTTATCAATTTAAATCTATTGTTATATGATAATTCTATCTTGATATGTGTTCCCATACCTTGTTATATATCCTCTAATGTTTCTCACTCATTTGCATGTATTCTTCAGCTGTGCCTTCCTCTCAAGTCCACAAGAATATTTAGAGCAGTGTTGACTAACGAAAACCAACTGAGAGAAATCGAGCAATGACAACCTTATTGCTAATCTAGTATTTTTCCGTCTTTTTTATAATTTAAATTTTCCAGTTAACATAAATTATTTTGTATTGCTGCATTTATTATTCTAAGAGCTATTATATTAAATATTCAGTGGAGGTGGACGAGGTATTCGATCGAGGTTTCATTTGAGTAAAGAACAACTTGAGTAAAAAACAGGTTGTCTTCAACATGAAGAAGGGAAGCCTATGGAGGTGGACGTCTGTTTTTTCGAGTTTATTTTCTGCCACAGATGCTGCTAAACGTTTACAATTTTAAACAGCAATATATATATATATAGATATATATATATATTATATATATATATATATATATATATATATATATATATATATTACTAATATATATACATTTTCTTCTGTCATCTATGGACAGGGGCATATATTTATGACTGTCGTATATAACATGGGTTCGAAATATGCTTCCTTACACATAGTACAGTTGTTATTGAATACTCATCTACAGAATGTGATTAATGTGTATTTACAAAAGTGAAACACAATGCTTATCCAATTTTCACATACATACATACATACATACATACATACATACATACATACATACATACATACTACATACATACATACATACATACACTACATACACCACACGTGATGGACTTCATCACACAGAAATGTAAGGAGGCAACAGACAAGTTCGTCCCAGTCCAAAAGGGAAAAAAATGAAGTGCAGGTGAGAAACCCCATGGTTTAATCAGAGATGTAAGCTAGCAAGCAACTAAGTGCAAGGGCATGGAAAACTATAGAAATAATAGGACACTAGCGAGCAGAGAAAGGTACCAGAGTACCAGGAATGAATACGTCAGGGTGAGAAGAGAGGCAGAAAGGCAATATGAAAATGACATAGGAAACAAAGCAAAGATTCATCCTAAATTACTGCACAGTCACATCAGGAGGAAAACAACAGTGAAGGAACAGGTAATGAAACTGAGGATGGGAGGCAGACAGATTCACTACAAACGACAAAGAAGTGTGTGAAGAACTCAATAAGAAATTCCAGGAGGGACATTAGAGCAAGGAGAAGTTCCAGAGATAAGAGAGGGAATAGATAACAAGGCACCGCTAGAGCACTTTGGGATTACCAGTGAGGAGGTGAGGAAGCTTTTGCTAGTGTTGGATGTGACAAAGGCTATAGGCCCAGATGGAATCTCACCATGGATACTACAGGAAGGAGCAGATGCACTGTGCCTACTACTCTCCATAGTGTATCACAAATCACTGATAACAGGGGAGCTGCCAAAAATTGGGGAAGATTGCTAATGTAGTCCCGATATACAAAAAAGGAGATAGGCAGGAGGCACTAAACTACAGACCAATGTCCCTAACTTGCAGATCATGCAGGTTGATGGAAAAGATTGTACGAAAAAAGCTAGTGGAACATCTAGAGCGAAAGAACTTTGTAACACAACATCAGCATGGGTTCAGGGATGAAACATTATGCCTCACATGATTAACTGAATTCAACGACCAGGCAACAAAAATCAGGCAAGAAAGAGAGGGGTGAGCAAACCGTATTTTTGGATTGTAAGAAAGCCTTTGACACAGTACCACACAAGAGACTAGTGCACAAGCTGGAGATGCAGGCAGGAGTGAAAGGGAAGGTAGTCCATTGGATAAGGGAGTACCTAAGCAGCAGAAGACAGCGAGTCACTGTGAGGGGCGAGGTCTCAGATTGGCGAAGTGTCACCAGTGGAGTCCCACAGGGTTCAGTCCTTGAACCTATACTGTTTCTGATATGTGTGAATGATCTCCCAGAGGGAATAGACTCGTTCCTCTCAATGTTTGCCGATGATGCAAAAATTATGAGGAGGACTAAGCCAGAGGAAGGTAGTATGAGGCTACAAGATTATCTAGACAAACTGAATGAATGGTCCAACAAATGGCTACTACAGTTCAACCCCAGCAAATGTAAGGTAATGAAACAGGAGGCCAGAAACAGGATACCGAATGGGAGATGAAGTCCTCCATGAAACGGACATAGAGAAAGATCTAGGAGTTGATATCACACCAAACCTGTTTCCTGAAGCTCACATAAAAAGAAGAACATCGGCAGCGTATGCGAGGCTGGCTAATATCAGAACTGCTTTCAGGAACCTATGTAAGGAATCATTTAGAACCTTGTATACCACATATGTAAGACCAATCTTGGAGTATACGGCCCCAGTATGGAGCCCGTACCTTGTCAAGCACAGGACTAAGCTGGAAAAAAGTTCAAAGGCATACCACTAGGCTAGTCCCAGAACTAAGAGGCATGAGTTATGAGGAAAGGCTGCATGAAATGAAGCTAACGTCGCTGGAAGATAGGAGAGTTCGGGGAGACATGATCACTACCAACAAAATTATAAGAGGAATCGACAGGGTAGATAGAGATAAATTGTTTAACATGGGGGGGATACTCGAACAAGGGACACAGGTGGAAATTGAGTACCCACATGAGCCACAGGGACGTTAGAAAGAACTTTCTCAGTGTCAGAGTAGTTAACAGATGGAATGCATTAGGCAGTGATGTGGCGGAGGCTCCATACACAGTGTCAGATGTTGATATGATAGAGCCCAGTAGGCTCAGGAATCTGTACACCAGTTGATTGACAGATGAGAGGTGGGACCAAAGAGCCAGAGCTCAACCCCCCGCAAGCACAACTAGGTGAGTATATATATATATATATATATATATATATATATATATATATATATATATATATATATATATATATATATATATATATATATATGGTACCACCTATAATCTCTCAGAGACCCACAAAACGCACTTCAGGATGTTACACACTCAAAGACCACATTCACTCCGAACATCTACCATCTACGGGCTATTCAGGGGCATGAATATTAAGCGTCTTTATTAGGTTATTAAGCCTCTTGTGGTGGCTTAATCTTCATCAATCTCTCTCTCCCTCACTTACGACTTGATAATGGTCCAGGACGGACCGAAACGTTGTCGTTTCTCCATCTTTATGTAGTGATAAAATTTTTGTATTCTTTCTAGCAAGATAGGATTTCATAGGATTTTATAAAATTAAACTATAATGTGGAGGGTTATGTTGCCCAGTAATACTCTCTAATGCTTAAGTGTACAGCGTGGTGACGGTATGTAACGTGACCTCCGTCAGAGTACCTAGTATGACAGACATACAGTATTATATCATGTAAGCTGACCCGATAGAAAGTGATGTGACAATTTTCAGGTCCGGTCACGCGGGACGTGTACTCTATGTCTCAAATAAGTAGCTGTATAGAGGGTAGTAAAGTTTAACACTATCTTGATCTTGAGTACATTATATTTGATAATGCTACATTTCTAAGACTGATGATAAGCATGCTTACATTTTCAAGCTATTCATCAGGTTGGTGGAGCCAGAATAAAGTAAAACTAATTCTTTTAATTCTCCAGACTCATTACTTTAATTAATCTGCCATATATTTATTAGTTTTCTTTCACTTTTATTGATTTGGAACGGCTGAAATCCGTCACATTAGATCTACGACCCCTGTCGTCAAGCTGGAAGGATGGTAATGACTTCCTTAATTGTATACATAACAAAAGCAACGTATGAAGCGCATACAGATAAGAGCGGCTTATCTTCATGTCCGTAAAAGAAGGTGGTATTTGCATCATTCACCAGGAGACGGTGGCTGTCGACTTGGAGTCTGGCTGGTAGCCACGCATCAAATCAGTCAATCAGGATTCAGAACGAGTACTGATTCTTAAGGGTGACAGCAGCCGGCACCTGCTGAACTTGTGGCCAAAAGCAGAACTTATTCTTCTCTGAGCTCCTGAAAAAATACACTGTAATATCGACATTTAAAAATAAGATTGACTAGAGACAACGTAGACCGCTTGGAAGAAATTGAATTCGCCACGGAGCGCCAACAAAGGTTCGCTTAACCTAACAGAATTTTGCGACAGGATGAAGATTATGTAAGAAATGGTGGAGTGCATATTCCAAGACTGCCAGAAGGCCTGAATTCAGTGCATCACAGTTGTAACACGGTTAATCATTCTAGAGTGTCTGCGAGAGTACCCCCACTATAGCATTAACTTTAATATACGGGTGTACTCCCACTCGAGTAATTGGGAGGACACCCCAATAGAGCATCTGGGAAGACACTCCCACTGGATGATGAAACACTTGACAAACGGCAGACACAGTGAGAGAGAGATGATATATTAATTAATAATGAATTAGGAGGTGGAGCCATCAGGGGCCAGTCCTTGAACCCACGATGCACTTAATATATGTGTAAACGACCAACTTGATTATAATATTGGTTGAGACAGCTGTCAGGTACAAATGAAAGCAAAGGGTACTAAGATGCCTTTTCAAGGCTATCACCAGGACCACCATTATAAGAGCAGAGGGTACTAAGGTCATTCACAGTGTCACAGTTGCTGCTCTTGTGTAACGGAGCGTTACTAGTGGCACAGGTGTTGCTTTAGGTTTGTGTGTGTTAATGTCTCAGGTGTCACTAGCACCGCCATCAGGGTAACAAATAGAACTCCCATCATTCAGAAGGATATGGCTTTGACAGATCCCAGTAGAAACATATCAAATTGGTATAATTCTCTCCATTAGAAGGATCAAATTTCAGAATACATCTGGCGAATCTGTGAAACTGTAAGAATACCTCTCAGATGATGAAATTTCCTGAACTACAGGACCGCTGTATTAACAGACCAGCCCCATCTTGAGGTTATCTTGAGATGATTTTGACTTTTTTTTTTTAGTGTCCCCGCGGCCCGGTCCTCGACCAGGCCTCCACCCCCAGGAAGCAGCCCGTGACAGCTGATTAACACCCAGGTACCTATTTTACTGCTAGGTAACAGGGGCATAGGGTGAAAGAAACTCTACCCATTGTTTCTCGCCGGCGCCTGGGATCGAACTCAGGACCACAGGATCACAAGTCCAGCGTGCTGTCCGCTCGGCCGACCGGTTCCCTGGATAGTCTGGATGAACGGAAATAAATTGGATGCTATAAATTAAACCAATCCTATTGTCTAGATAGTGCTCTTTGTAACAATGTGGACCATCATACATATATTGACGTAATGTACAATTGATAGTAACTTTTTGTTTATTTTATAATCCTGAAAAATAAAGCTAAAAACGAAACGATATTTCTAAGCACATATAAGTACTATAATAAGCCTCAGATAGCGTGCATTAGGCCTAGGATGGTTAGGGTAGGTTAGGTTTAATTAGCAACAATTACAAAACCTTTTCCGGTTTGTCCAAATTCAGTAATACCAAATTCTACTTTCTAATTGTCCATTACGTTAGTATATGTACGATGGTTCATATCGTTACTATAAGTTCTATTTAAACACGAGACTGGCCTGCTTAAATTAAACTTCTCACTAACGGAGTCTCGAATAAGCCATGATCAGTATAATTTAATAAATATAAGGAATTATTATAAATTGGACCATAACTCTTTATGTATAAATCAGAAAATATGCTTGGGAAAGAAGCATGTTCTTAACAAACTGAGAAAAACTTTATGAATTGGGTAAGAATAAGCGAGTGAGCAAGGGGAGGCATGTCATCCTGAGTGAGATTAGGCTGTCTGTCCTCAAGGCTGCAACACGAGTGATGCACCACAGGTGGTTCATGGACCACAGGCCTTCGGAAAGCGGTGTGTAAGGCAGGTAAGACATATGCACACAAGGCGAGGAAGGACTCCACCGATTAGATAAAGATGGCCATACAATAGCTGAAAGCGCTTATGTTCAGAGTAGAACAAAAGCGCCTGCTTCTGCCAGATGGTACACGCGGCAAACTGGATATCTGTCAGTAAGTCCCTGTACGGTAGTGGCTGATTCACCGGAGGGTAAGAGGGAAGGGGGGAGTGATGCAACAGACCTTGCTGCCTAATTTGTCTCCTCATTGCCTCACCATACAAGGCCCGGTGTCCAGCGAAACAACTGAGGCCAGCGTCCTACAAGGATCTCCCCTCTTAAGATATCTAAATCAATAAGATATATAAGGTTAACTAAAGCAAATGTATCAGGCTAACTAATATAATTCTACAAAAAAATACATTATATTAGAATATGGCAAATAAACACAAGTGAATTATAATATATAATAGTATAGTATAGACTAATAATACACCTGACTGCTTAGGAGTAGTGACAAGTTCGTAAGGAAATGTAGTGTAGTGTAATTATAAGGAGAAAGCGCACCAGCCTAAGAGGAAATCCAGTAATTAAATTTCCTCAATTGTGTGCAGCGGTGACAGTGTTTGATACACACAGACTTGATGTTTCCTTCATATACATCATATGTTGTCTCACATATGTGACGGAGCGTTATTATAGGATCACAGATGTTGTTATTGGTCTATATGTGTGACGGAGCGTTATCATAGGGTCACATGTTATTAGTCGATAGTGTGACGGAGCGTTGTTACTGTGTCACAAATGTTCTTGGTCTACGTGTGGTGGAGCATTATTATAGTGTCACAGATGTCTGATCTACACACGTGACTGAGAGTCATTATAGTGTGACAGTTGTTGTTCCAGTGGTCCACACGTGTGGTGGAGCGTTATTATAGTGTCACAGATGTCTGATCTACACACGTGACTGAGAGTCATTATAGTGTGACAGTTGTTGTTCCAGTGGTCTACACGTGTGGTGGAGCGTTATTATAGTCACATATATTGTTCCTGGTTACGCCAAAATTAATCTCGTAATATACGGCAACATATTTCTCATAGATAAATATATTTCTGCAAATAATATATGGTTGCTAGTTCTAGTATTCTGCATACTGCTCTCTCATTTAAAAAAAAAAAACGTGAATTTTGTTCAACATCTACTATGACGCGTTTAGTGTCTAACCTTTCAAGAAATATTTGTGGTGATAGCTTTCAAAATATATTCCTGAACTTCCTTGTAATTCTGTCTGTTGATCAAACGTCGGCATTTAGTGGTCAAGTTTGAGTTCAAAGGGTGTTTTACACTCTACAACTTACAAATTAGATCAACGATTAGTGCTCGCCGCTAATTTGGGATACTTCTTCATATAAGATAGGACCACAATTCTGGCAAAAATTAAACATGTTCCACTGAATCCAATGTCCTACGTACTCACTTTCTCTTTTCAGCTCTTCTTACATTCCTTGGTAGCCTTTACACTACTCACAGAGGAACCGTGTAAAGCACACTGGCAGACTTCACCTTCCTCTCTACCTGCACGTCAATACTTTAATTTTAGGTTCCATCATTTTAAACGTTTTAATTAAGATTATCGTACACCTGGAGCTCATCCTCACGCTTTTACATGCGTCAAATTTGAAGTGTTTTCTTAACCAGAAGCGTCCCCACCCCACCCAACCTGTCGAGGCCCGTGTTCATTAGCCGTAGTGATTATAGTGTAACCAATATTACATTGTTATATTAAAACACTAGTTTTGACGCTGTGGTCGATAGCGTCATAATAATAAACACCAGCTGCGTGCAACAACCTGGTTGACCTGACCACCAACTGCAGAGGGGAGCGACCGGTCCGCGGGGACATTGATCCCCGGAACCAACAACATCGGAAACAGGTAGACAATTGCGGTGCATTAAATGTGAAAGCTAGGTCAAAATCTAATCACTGGAGTGTCACACGAACAGTTTTCACAGCCCATTGGCAGGGGGTGACTCGCCTCGTCAGAGTCTTGCAGCTCTGCTAGTTTTTCCGTCGTGTCTATGGCCACAAATAACCCCAGAGCGCGCCACCACAACCACCTCCCTCCACATCAACTCCTCGTCCGATCTTTTCCTCCAGAACTCTTCCCGGTACCAAGGTGACCTGTTTACCACTTTCTGCTGCTCTCATTGTCCTCCCGAGCGCATGCGCGCATATTTTGGATTTTTTGGTTTGTTTCCTGCAGGATTTTCCTAACATGGGCATCTTTTCTACCCACAATACACCGTAGACGCTCATAGGTAATTACAACGGTGTAGTTGTGTCGTGGTACTCTTACAGTCACGTGTCGAATGTGTGCAACCAACTTACAGATTATAGTGTAACCAAGACAGCAGTTTGTCCTCATCAACAAAGGCCAAATGCTCGTTAATCCAGCCGCCAAACCCCCTGTTTAAGAATGAAAAACAGTTTACACACGACTCACAACTGATGACGTTCGAACACTTCTCGAACAGTGCTTCACTGACTTTTGTTCGAACCGCAACCTGTAAATGCTTCATCCACGTATTTCAAATACAAATAAAGAGAGCAAGGAAGTAAGTTTGATACTCAGACGAGCCATACAGAGGTTACAAAGTTTTCTTTAGCGTAAGAGTAGTGGGCAAATAAATGAAGTAAAGGAGAAGGCAATCGTAGAAGCAAACTGCATTCACAATTTTAAAAGTAAATATGATAGGGAAATAGGTCAGCAGTCATTGCATTAGACAAACAGACGGATAGAAAGGCGGGGTCCAAAAGCTAAAGTTCCTACAGGCGCAAATAGGTGAGAACATACGCGTTCGCGCACGAGAGAGAGAGAGAAGAGGAGAGAGAGAGAGAGAGAGAGAGAGAGAGAGAGATGAGAGAGAGAGAGAGAGAGAGAGAGAGAGAGAGAGAGGTGAGGTAGTCGTGAGTGAGTGAGTGAGTGAGTGAGTGAGTGAGTGAGTGGTGAGTGAGTGAGTGAGAGAGTGAGAGAGTGTGTGTGTGTGAGGGGGAGGAGCGCCAGACCGGCATATTTGTAGTATGGTTCAACTTATCGTACCTATATTTGACAACAATACCGGGTTCACTTTGTACCAATAGCATAACACTGCGCTCAGTAACGTTAATCGAAATACCGTAAACAAATAATTAATCACATAGGCTTTTAGCCAATCCAGAGGGCCGACCACAGGAGCTGCTGCGGGGCCCAATTGGCAACATTTTTGGCGGGGCCTTCAGCTTGACAGCCAAGGTCGGTTTTAGTGAAACCATTTATTAAACATAAAAATAATAATTATTATTATTATGAATTAATTATATTTTTTGTTTTTATAAAACAGCATTAATTGTAAACTAATTATCTAAACTTATGTAAATTTCTAAACTTACCTTTATTATAAAAAAAAACTTATCTTTCTTACATATATTGACTACAGTATGGAAGCCTACAGCGTACATAAACATTAGCTTGGAAGTTTGTGTTGGTTTATGACAAGCGTTTACGGGTTCAGCTCTGCCAGAAGGCAGTTTTTCTTGGCAAGACTCGAGTATATTACTCTTGCGCGGGGCCCAATTGGGAGCAATAAATATACTCACCAATACGTGACCTTTAATTCATTACATTTGGATTACATAGGCGAACTCGAAAATACAGCTGAATTAATATGAAAATGAGATAATTGAGATGTTAAAATATACAGTGCTAAGTAATTATCAACAGAAGGCGCCAAGCTGGGAAGGCGGCAGCATTGTGTGTGTCGCGGGATATTCAAAATGCCCGACATTACTCTTGACTAATCACGAGGGGTAGACCGCTCTTATGGGTCGATTGACAATACCATCTGAACTCTAAATCAAATCGGGAAAACAGAATTTTTCCGATTTAGTTTGCATAAAATTACGGTAGATTAGTGTATTTAAAATTTTACTAGACGATTGAGATAATCTAACTAAAGCAATGTACAATTCAAAGTGCTACACTTTTCATGTGTCAGCAACCCGTCCTCTTAAAATTACGTCGTTTTTCGTCCGTATGCGTCGCTATGGCCAAAAATGGACGTAATTTGAAGTGAAATCGGCTTACGAAAGTGACGTACTGTCCCGTTTTCTGTTTTGAGTCCTCCAGCTCACTTGGTTATATTAGCAGAGGAGATTAGGATACAAATATATTTGGCAATACGGTGTTGATGTCAATGAAAAAGATAAGGAGTGTAAATTGTGTAGTATGCCGCACGCCCACACCTTAGAACATTATGTATTAAAGTGTCAACTTATTGATAACTATAGAAATAAGGAAATAAGTAATGTACCACATCAAATTGTTTGGATGTGATAATGGTATGATAGCATACTTAGGAGCTACAAGAATTTTGCCCCAAGAGTGTACTTATATGCGGTGCTTACTATATTAACCTGCAATGTTAAATGGGATTCTTGTAATGTTATTTGTCTATTTGTACTCACTGAATATGAGCGCCCTGGTTGATGGGGTTCCTGGTTGATGGGGTTCTGGGAGTTCTTCTACTCCCCAAGCCCGGCCCGAGGCCAGGCTCGACTTGTGAGAGTTTGATCCACCAGGCTGTTGCTTGGAGCGGCCCGCAGGCCCACATACCCACCACAGCCCGGCTGGTCCGGAACTCCTTGGAGGAATAAATCTAGTTTCCTCTTGAAGATGTCCACGGTTGTTCCGGCAATATTTCTTATGCTTGCTGGGAGGACGTTGAACAACCGCGGACCTCTGATGTTTATACAGTGTTCTCTGATTGTGCCTATGGCACCTCTGCTCTTCACTGGTTCAATCTTGCATTTTCTTCCATATCGTTCACTCTAGTACGTTGTTATTTTACTGTGTAGATTTGGGACCTGGCCCTCCAGTATTTTCCACGTGTATATTATTTGGTATCTCTCTCGTCTCCTTTCTAGAGAGTACATTTGGAGAGCTTTGAGACGATCCCAATAATTTAGGTGTTTTATCTCGTCTATGCGTGCCGTATATGTTCTCTGTATTCCCTCTATTTCAGCAATCTCTCCTGCTCTGAAGGGGGAAGTGAGTACTGAGCAGTATTCGAGACGGGACAACACAAGTGACTTGAAGAGTACAACCATTGTGATGGGATCCCTGGATTTGAAAGTTCTCGTAATCCATCCGATCATTTTTCTGGCTGATGCGATATTTGCTTGGTTATGCTCCCTAAACGTTAGATCGTCGGACATCATTATTCCCAAATCCTTTGCATGCTGTTTTTCTACTATGGGAAGATTTGATTGTGTTTTGTACCCTGTATTATGTTTCAGATCCTCATTTTTGCCGTACCTGAGTACCTGAAATTTATCACTGTTAAACATCATATTATTTTCTGCTGCCCAATCTTAAACTTTGTTGACATCTGTTTGTAGTTTTTCAATGTCTTCAGCAGAGGTAATTTTCATGCTGATTTTTGTGTCATCTGCGAAGGATGACACGAAGCTGTGACGTGTATTTTTGTCTATATCAGATATGAGCCCCTTGAGGGACTTGAAGTAGAGGGGGGGGGGGGGTAGAAATAGCCTAAGCTACTCTATCCCTTTGAGATGTATTTCTTTCTTGTCTCAATAAACATACTTGAACTTGAATTAGTAGAGGAAACTCAATTGACGGTTTTCATGACGTTTTGAAGTCCTAGGAGAACTTCCTGCCCTCCTAACCACCAGAGGTACCCTAACTTGCTGTTTTGAAAAAAAAAATCAAAATTTATTTTCAAATATTTTTCATTCTCAAATTACGTCCATTTTCGGCCATACAGGCAAACGGCCTAATTCAGACGTAATTTGTAAGAGGACAAATGCGTCTCAAGTATAGTGGTCCAAGCTGTTTCCTTATTTTTATTCTCGCCGCCGGAGGGTAACTTATTATTCAATTAATGTCTTGGACCAGTATCAAGTCGAGTTGTTCGTCTTCCCGGGAATTTTAGGGAGAAGGAAAGTCCCTACAAGAATAAACAGTTACAGGGAATATATACAACAGTAAAGGATCTTGAGGTGTGCGAACAGCAACACAATGCAACCACCAATGAGCTATGGGGATAAGATCAAAATTATAAAAAGTCAGACAATTGAAAGAAAAATCTTATATATATCCAGGTACTCGTGTCACTTTCTCTTAAGTTATCAAGGACGGCCATTACCAATAAACCCACAGAAAAAAGTATTACTTGTGTAAATGTTAATCCTCAAGTACTAAGTAAGTACAGTACTGTAATTATCAAAAGGCCACCAAGCCGGGAAGGCTATGTAGCCCTCAAGTAATAAACAAATCTTTCTAAAGCTAACGATATGGACACTATCCACATACATTCCCTTAGTTCCCCATAGAGGTCTGAAATACACTTGAATAACTCCTCATATTTTGATTTGTAGTATTTTTGTTGGGGTTTTCGTAATGAACAGGGTAGGGGAGTTTTTTTTTTTACTGTATCAACAAATTAACAAATTTGTCCTATATAAGTGGATATATGTTTCTGCCTTTTCAGACATGCAAATATAAAATCAATTGTTTAAAGTCCTTAATACCCATTGTTTAAAACATTCTTTAAGCTGCAGACTGTGCCACAAACAGCCAGCCCTAGTTTACAATGCTGCATTAATAATTGGTAAACAGCATTATTGAAATTATGCTTGGAAGGTTTCAGTGGTTTTTGTCATTTCTCTCACAACTATATGACTTGCTGACTTTGCTACTTTTGTTAGAAATAACACTAATACCAAAACTATACTCCTCCCTAGCAACAGTCATGTTTTCTATTAATTGTACTTTATAATCCCTATTAAAGAAATTAAAAAAAATCAATGAAAATGTATGAGTAATGAATGAGAGGTCAGAGTGCTTGCCCACGAAGGGAATACACAAAAATAATAAAAAAAGAGAGAGAAAGAAAGAGAGCGAGAGATAGAGGGGGGAGAGCTGTTACACAAAGGTTGAAGTGAAATGAAAATACCATAAGCTAAGTGGATGAAAATCTTTGAGTAAGGTTACACCATATGGGCAGAGGGAAAAGTGCATGTCCATAATGTGTCCAGCTTGCAGTAGGGCAAAGCATACTCTCAGAAGAAAAAATCCCACTTTATAAAATTTGTAATTAATGCACAGGAGTAAACCTTTGATGCAAATAAGCTGCTTTTTGTATTATTTAAAGCATAAGAACAATATATATCTGGAATAAAACGCTAGGCCTACAATTTATGTTACAGTATATTGTTTCAACACACACCCATTTTGTTGTATAAATAATAATTCTTTCAAGAATGAACTTACCTTATCTGTGTAGCTATTGACAAGAACACATCAAATTTCATTGTGATATATATACATACAGGGATTTGTATACAATCTAGACTTACCTTGCGAAGATTTTAGGGCTCAACATCCCCGCGGCCCGGTCACCGACCAGTCCTCCTGAACAAGGCTGCTCGCAGCTTGATGTACGAATCACAGCCTGGTTGATCAGGGATCATTTGGAGGTGTTTATCAATTTATCTCTTGACCTCTGTGAGGGGGACAGCCGGTTATGCTCCTTACGTGTAGTGTTGCACACTCTCAGGTCTCTGATGTTGATAGAGTTGACTTTGAGTACCTATTGCACCTCTGCTCTTCAAAAGGGGTTATTCTGCACATCCTGCCATGCCTTCTGGTCTCATGTGTTGGTTATTTCTGTGTGAGCAGATTTGGGACTGGCTCCTCTTAATATTTTTTTGTGTAAATTATTATGTCTCTCCTGCCTGCTCTCCAGATAATACAGATTTAGGCATTTTATTCAGTTTCAATAGCTTAGATGTTTTACAGTGTTGATTCTAGCAGTAAAGTATCTCTCTACGTTCTCCTGGTCAGCAATTTCTCCAGCTTTGAAAGGGGATATCATTGTGCAACAGTATTCCACTCTACAGAGCACTAGCATCTTCAAAAGTATCATTGGTATAGCATCTCTAGTTAGAAAGGGTCTTGTTATCCAACCTGTCATTTTTCTTGCAATTGTGACACCTTATTGTGTTCTTTAAAGTTAAGGTCTTCTGACACGAGTACACCCAAATCCTTTACATTGTTTTTTAGTTCTATGGTATGATGTGAGTGCATTTTGTTCAGTTTCCATTTTTATATTTCCATAGCGCAGGAGATGTAACTTATCTTCATTATATATCATATTTTCTGTAGCCCATTGAAAGACCTGACATCTGATTGAAGGCTTGCTGTGTCCTCAATGTTGTCTACTCTCATGAAAATCCTAGTGTCATCTGAAAAGGATGATTTGGTACTTCTTGAAATTTTCCCATATTTAAATAATAATTTCAGTACTTTGTTATTCAGAAATATTGAATATGTGCAGAAATGTCACCTTTAAGCAAAAACAATTTACAGTTGCATGCAAGGATCAGCCTCATGTAGTGAATGAAAGTTAAAGTTTTTTAGTAGTTATTTAAACAATTTCAGAGTTTAGGATTTTATTTGTATATACAATTCTAGGCCGTTTATACAGTGCACATGACACACGAGCCTCTGCTCTACACACTGGAGAAGGTGCACCACCCACGTCCCTTTCATTACCCCATTACCTTCTGAGGACCTCTGCAGTACTTCCATTATACAAGGCCTCACAGAGTCCTAGAGAGGAGGTATTTTGACCTGCATTTTGACCTTGGAGCAAATATCTATGCTACATCGATATGTGGAATATGAGACCTGGGTAATACAAAAACCACTCCATGTCTACATGGAAAATGATGGCAATGCTTAGAGGATTACCTAATTTTCATCTTGTCACTGACTATAAAATAAGTTTTCTTTACTAAATTGGGCATACATGATCACAGTAGTAAGTAGTTCCAGTGTGTTGATGTATTTCACATTGTCTAAAAGCTATTTCTTTGCCAGATATATAATTCTGGCGATATATACCTACAATATTATCCCTATGTTGAATATTTCACTTCAAGGTTCTACAGGTCAAAGTGGGATGTGATGCCGAGATAGAACAGCACAAAATCTAATTCACTACTTATAAACTGCACTTCGAGTGTTTAAAACTTGTGAAATCATATATATAATATATACTTCTTTGCATCACTATCAAAGTGTAAAAAACACGCTGTTTTCCAATTGGCTATATACTATTTTACTCAAGGAGTCTTACAAAATTCCAGCCTGAGGTACAAGACCTGGGTACATGTATCTCCATCTTGCAGCCCAACTTTACCTTCGGTTGTGACCTACGTATCAATCCATGAATTGCATTTGTAGATTCTATACGTTATTTTACCTCTATATGCGTACAATGCAAAGTTTGGCAATAATATTGATCTTACGTAAGTCACAACTGACCATTATTTGAGCTCCAAGATGTATCAAACAGCATTTATCTTCCCAACCCTCACACTATATGCCCAGGAAAATAGAAACTATTTTCTTTGTGTTTTTTCTGAATGATGATAAAATACCAGTTCCATTATACCTAGCCACTGGCAATTATACATGGTTCACTCAAAGGCATATTAAGAAGGATACACACATTTGTGTCAAGTAAATATACGAAACTAGCAGTACACTTACGTTTTGATTACCAACTTTCAAAATAGAAAATTTTCAGTGCTACATTTTATATAACAGTACCATATATAGTGCTGTATATAACTTTTACCCCTTTATCTAATAACATTTTAGAGCATCAATTACCAAAAAAAGTTCCCATAAAAATATAGAAAATTTTAAATAATATGGATGGGATATTTTTCTCGATTCAACCGATATAAAACTACTCGTACTCTCTGGCTCGTATCTTTACCTGTCACAGTAATACCAGTCCTACAACTGCACTCTCTAAGTACACATGGATTAGAAGATGTGCATCCTAAAACGAATACAAATCTTTGTTCTGGCATAAGAAAACTATTGCATAAGCAAACACATACCAGCATACAGTCTGTCTAAAGGTGAGGAAGAGAGGAAAGAGTGAGAAAAAGAAGTTACAACTGTCTGCCTCCAATCTCTCTATAGGTTTAGTGGCATTATTAGGTATGGGCCCCCCACCCTAATTCTTTTGACGTTATGTCGTTAATGCACACAAAATGCTGCTAATACTTTTCATTTTAGTTTAAAGGAAGGGGGGAGCCTAATTACAATAATTATGGAAGCACACTTGAACACTAAGGTAACACTTCAATGTGATAAAGCATTACAGATTCTTTTTTGTGCACTACATCTCTCAGAATTAAAAATATTAGCATGTGTCTGCTAGTAAAATGCCTTTCTTATAAAGCAAGGGCAATCAAAATATATTACGTCATTGTTTGTCATTCAAGCATACTCGAACCAAACACACACTTAACATGAGTATCTTCTCTGGGCTTTTTATGATTAATAGTCGGCTGATTGCATATCTTTCAAATCATTCTTTCATCTTGCTGGCACATATACATATACCATTTTGAACTCAATTATATGAAAACAAAAATTAAACACATATATGGCACATTGAGCAACAGTAACATCGCTATTTCTATATAGGAAGATTCCATACAAAATGTGGGAGGGGATTTTTTTACAGCTGTGTGACAGGTACAATGGGAAGGGGTTACTGAGGTATGTGTCACAGGGGCTAAGGGAAAGGAAGTGACAGGGGAAAACAGAGTCTGGGATGGAAATATTTATTACGAGACCAATGAAAATATCATACCGAGGCCGTCACACGGAACACGAGGTTGTCACAGAAAAACAACAAAGGCCATTTTGATGCTTAACTCCATATCACAGGAGCCACAAAAAAAGGGGAATATTGAGGTTGTATAACAAGGACCACAGAACGGACACATGGATATAGTGTTACAAGGAACGCACTTAAAGTTGTGTCAACTTATACATCCCTGGATTCTTGGGATGGAGACAATTAGGCCGAGTCACAAAGAACACAGTGTCGTGGTTATATTAAAGAAAAAGACAAGAATAAAGTATACACTTTCAGTCACTGCATGAGTAAAGTAGCAGAGGAATGTAGAAAGAAAAACTATAGTGTGATGAAAGATACAGATTCAACATGAGCAGAGGAACTTATTCTTCATATTGAATATGGAAAGAAAAGTTGGGGGCCATGTGCTGCAGAGAATAAAGGAAACTCATTAGATTCAGACACTGTGGTTGGACATGCTACCTAAGAATGAAAAAATAAAGGCACTATCTAAATTCATCCTCACAAAGCTGCAGAAATATCATACCAATACTACATTTTGAAAGTATGTCATTTTACTGCAATGGGAGATGAAGCCACAGGTGTATTTTCCAGGCCCCTCCCAGGGTGTAAGCAGTAACATTAGGTTTATTTTGGTTTTAATCACAGTTATCTGTAGTGTTCCAATTCAGTATAAAATCTTAACAAAATTGAGACAACAAATATCTTCATATGTCACAAATACATTATAAAATGCAACTAAACTTCACATGCAAAAAAATACAACAGATCTTCAAAACAGAACACAAGAAGTGATCAGAAACAACTACAATTACTGCATATTGGTTTTTGTCAATCATTATTGTAATATATAAAAATCTTAACAGCTTAAATCCTAATTACGAACTGTACTCAATCATAACACTGCAAATTGACCCACACTACCTGTATTTAGGCCAGTTCTCCTGCATTCAACACATATGTACAAAGCCCTCACACATCCCAAACAGCATCTATGTACATCACTGGTACTAACGTAAACATGCACAGTCTTTAGTTCGAGAACCACCATTCTTGTGCTTCAGTGTTTATGGTTTTGTGCCAATTTCTGGTTCTCTATAGCAAGTGTGTACTAACAATGAAAACAAGCATTTATCCACAGTGGTTTTCCTGTGCAATGTATATTAACAATACTGACCTACAAAATCATTTTCATCTTGTGCAGGAAATGTTTAGACAACCGTCTGGTGTTGCCATACCATAAAATTGATGTGATACACATCATGTTTATATAAAAAATGAGGATAATTGTAAAGATGGAGCAGGATTAAATCAGGCCACATTATATTTTTCATTTCCACAGGGTTTTCAAGACCACCCTCTATTTCACTTCACACACTTTTGATAAGAAGCCACTTTGGTCTACTTTCCAGGAATTGTACAGGTGCCCACATCATCACTTTTGAAGTCCACGGATAATTCATAGTAAATAGAAATATACTCCATTATAAGGCTATGGATTGATGTGGACAAATCACAGTACAAAAGGTGGGTGTGTTTATTTCAATTAAAGTTAAACTGCCAATACTTCCAGTTTGGCAACAAGTACAGTGCACACTGACACTAATCCTGCTTGTCTAAATACTGGTTATAGATCAGAAGGCTGGTGGGTATTTGAGGTGGAGTCTATGTAGAAACTTTTGACATAGCTAAGGTGGTTTTGGGCGGTAGTTAGACTTCCGCCATGAGTGACTGAGACTCGATGGGAGCAGCCGAGTCATACAGGGTATCGGTATCTTGTGTTGGCTCTCCCTGTAACTGACACTGGTTGTTTAATGTCCCGGCACCACAGTCACAGAAAAACCTGCGAATCAATTATGATAAAATTAAGTACTCTACTTATCTGTACTGTACTGGTAATTACACCACCAAATAGCACAGTTAGTTATGCATTCTGAAGGTAGGAGGTCATATAGGAGGGTAGATTAGATATGAGGACCCATATGCAGGCAATGAGGGTCCTCATGATGGGTCAACATGAGGACCCATCTTCCCAAAACTCTGCCCCACTGAGGGTATAAATACCATTGTCTCTGGCCCCCCTCCGCCTTCCCATACTTGCTCTGGTGACAGAAAGCAGACAGGATTGTATGCGTGTGAAATGTAAGACAAGTGACTCGAGAACAAAAGTTAAAAGTGGGAAAGATTTTAACCCTTTAACAGTGCAAATTGCATACTGTACATACAATTTTGGTCTAACTGGCTGAACGGCGCATTGTATATGCCGCATTTGCTGGCGTAAAAGACAAACCCTCGCATAGGATGCACCCCTATTTTACAAGGATATTTTGAAGAAAAAACTATTTTAGTATGTTTCATCATACATTTATTGAAAGATATTTTAAAGTGGATTTTGTACCCCAACTCTTACCTCCTCTAAGATCAGCTGTATAGTTGTTTATATTTTGGGCAAGAGAATTGCTAAACAGAACGTGATGTTTTGTGTTGCCGCATCAGGCCACTGGCGCACCATCACAACGCTCTGGTTTTGTTGTCATTCACTCAGTGCAAATGTCTGACAAGCGGGTGAAAGTTCAACATTCCTTTCAAATTTCTAGGAGCATTTTTCATTTAGATGATGAATGTTTCTTAAAGGTAACACAGTCGTTAAAAATGTATGACACATATCAGGTGTTGGTAATGTATGCTGGGTAAGGTGGTTTGATGATGTGAACTTCCTTCATAACTGCTGATGAATTGTAAGCAATTTTTCTTAAGTTTGTGATAACATACTGTGATAACCCTGCTCATTTTCAATATTTTATTATTAGTAACACAACTTACAGTAATAATTTGTCTTGTTTTCAATATTTTATTATTAGCAAAGATTTTTGTGTCTAGCGAATTTACCCAGTATGCTCCTCCGGCTCCCTAGTCTTGGAGCTCGGTCTCACATTCGTAATACAGCAGCATTAGACGCAGGGCTAATTTTTTTATACATTTTAAAAATAAAAAAAGCACGTCTTAAACGCCGGCAAATATGGTATACATTTTAAAGCACCCTAGCTACACAGGTTCACATCAGCTTCTTCAGGGCACTAGTAAACAGATGCTATTAAACAAAATAATAAATAAAAAATAAAAATCATGGGTAACAATTCTGGGTGTGAGCATCAGTACTAAGTGAACACCCAAGGATGGCACAGCTTTATAAAATTCCTCACCCTATTGCAGCCAAAATATATCACCTACAATTTTTGTATTATTTTTTCCATGATTAGGGAACACACTATAAATATCACAAAGGAAATTTATTTTTCTTGCGCACAGCGGTGATGTCGGCTATTAATAGCAGTGCTGCCCAGGGGTTAAAGAAGGATAATCTAATGTAGAAGTGAGACAGAGTGGAATGGGTAAAGCGTTTAAAAACAGGAATGACAGGAATGACAGAAGATGAGAGAAGGAGTAAGATGCTGCAGATTGTGGAAGGCAGTGTGATGCTAAAACGTTTGGAAGGTTGTGTGATCTATAGGGTGCAGAAGGTAATGAGCAGAGAATACTACGTAGCACCATAAAAATCAGTGTGATGCTACAGCACGTGGAAAGTCGCACAATGCTAGAGTGTGTGGAAGGTAGAGTGATGCAACAGTGTGTGGAAGGTAGAGTGATGCAAAAGTGTGTGGAAGGTGGCACATTACTAGTGTGGAAGATAGCATAATGCAAGTGTATGGCAGACAGCACGAAAATGCTGGTGCATGGCAGACAGCACGAAAATGCTGGTGCATGGCAGACAGCACGAAAATGCTGGTGCATGGCAGACAGCACGAAAATGCTGGTGCGAGGCAGACAGCACAAAAATGCTGGTGCGTGGCAGACAGCACAAAAATGCTGGTGCGTGGCAGACAGCACAAAAATGCTGGTGCATGGCAGACAGCACAAAATGCTGGTGCATGGCAGACAGCACAAAAATGCTGGTGCATGGCAGACAGCACAAAAATGCTGGTGCATGGCAGACAGCACAAAAATGCTGGTGCATGGCAGACAGCACAAAAATGCTGGTGCATGGCAGACAGCACAAAAATGCTGGTGCATGGCAGACAGCACAAAAATGCTGGTGCGTGGCAGACAGCACAAAAATGCTGGTGCGTGGCAGACAGCACAATGCTGGTCTCAAAATTAACAATTTGAGGCTGCATCACACCTGTGTCCCATTATCACGTCAGGCATACGCCCATCATGGTTCAGTCGATAGTGTGCACCCCTAATGTGATCAAGGACGCGGGTCTGATTCTGTCATACAAACGTATACATTAATTTTAAGAAACCCCTGATCATCCTTAATTATGCCCAACTCTTAAGACAATTGTAACATGCTTTTGTTTAAAGCTAGACGTGAGTACAACAAAATTATTAATGATGGTGGCAGTTCATTTCATGTGGATTCCATCTCATGTTGGCCTTTGAAAGAACGATAGAGCTGATGAGTTAGAAAAAAAACAAAAAAAATTATCTTAAAGATATTGACTAGATAACCTAGGACAGCCTACAAGAAGTTCTAAATCAACAATACACCAAGAATTCCAACAAAATTAAAATCAGCATTAGCAATTCCATCCATTATCACGTAGATATATGTATGTGATATATCACAGATATACAGTACATGGTATATCTATGGATCACCTAATAAAATTGGTAGACCTTTAGATGTCACTACTGATTAGAATACATTTGACTCAGTGTCAGAGTTTGCATCACCTGCCTATGTGACTGCATCTTTCTGCCAAATATCTATAAGACGAGTGTAGGGTCTTTATTAAACTTTTTTAAACTATCCTGAATCATTTCAGATCATCATAATGGTTAAAGAGCAACTACTGACAAAAAAAATTATATATATATATATATATATATATAATATATATATATGTCGTACCTAGTAGCCAGAACGCACTTGTCAGCCTACTATGCAAGGCCAGATTTGCCTAATAGGCTAAGTTTTCATGAATTAATTGTTTTTCGACTACCTAACCTACCTAACCTAACCTAACCTAACTTTTTCGGCTACCTAACTTAACCTAACCTATTAAGATAGGTTAGGTTAGGTTAGGTAGGGTTGGTTAGGTTCGGTCATATATCTACGTTAATTTTAACTCCAATGAAAAAAAATTGACCTCATACATAATGAAATGGGTAGCTTTATCTTTTCATAAGAAAAAAATTAGAAAAAATATATTAATTCAGGAAAACTTGGCTTATTAGGCAAATCGGGGCTTGCATAGTAGGCCAAAAAGTGAGTTCTGGCTACTAGGTACGACATATATATATATACATATATATATATATATATATATATATATATATATATATATATATATATATATATATATTCATATATATATATATATAAATAAAATGTTCTCTACTGCATCTGAAGATGTATTAATATACGAAAGTACTTAAGGAAATTCCTGTTTCAATTTTCCTCCGTGGTCTGACACTGTCACATTTTTAATCACGTGTTTATTTTCGTGATATATATATATATATATATATATATATATATATGGAACAAAAATAAAAATATTAATGGAAAAGACTAATTTTACACAATGTCTGAAAATAAAGGCTTATACTTTAATGTTATTTCCCCCAATATACAGTACTCATAATGGAGAAAGAAATATGCACAGTAAAGTCTTTAAAACACTATACAGACCTGTCATGACGGATGAACTCAACTACATGGCCACTATGACATGTTTTAATGCAGTTTACACATATAGCATTTCGCTCAGTGGTATTACACGTGCGGCACCGGTAGAAGTCGTGCATGGGGAAGCTGGTATATGACGATATCTTGTATAGGCACTGTCCGCTTGATACAGCTTTCTCTACTGCATCATGGTTATTAAAAATTTTATTGCCTGGAAAAACACACACATATGAATTGAGGAAATATAATTACACCAATATATTATACTACAAGCATAACTCTGAAAGCATTTAGGTAGAAATTAACAAAAATCAGAGGCTTTACAATAATATGCAAGAGAATGGTAAAAATGAGAAATAGGTCTTAATGTATCAAGAATGCCAACTTCAAACTTTTATGTTCTGCTACCTAGATTGAGAACTTGGTAAATATATAATCATTTAGAGAAAGTATTATGTCAGGATGGCTGTATAACAACTGAGGACTAAGCTAAGGAGAGATATTAAGGAGAAACAGAAAAATATGCATTATGTGAATACAAAATGGTTGCAATTTATGTGGAAAAATGTATTTTATATCAAAATGCAAACAAAATAATACACAAGTACTTCAGTGATTTCTACATCAAAAATACAATAACTAGATATATTCTACAATATAACAATTATTATTTGAAGTGTGGGCATATGGTTTGTAGGGGTGAGTCAAGTAAATAAGCAATTATGAAAAGAAAATGTAATATGGGACCAAAAGGACACAAGGTAAATAATATCACAAAGGCAATGGATTCAACAGGACTCTATCGACGAACAAATGGTCTCAAGGGACAATAGAAAAAGTAAGACTTACGATTGAACTGAAAACCGAGACATTCTACAAGGTGTACAACAAAGTGGGACAATGCAATTTAGACAATAAGGCTCAGGGCAGTGCTCCATTAAGCACCCATGAGTTAAAACGTGTGTGGCCAATATGTAACGCAACCAGAGCCATTTCCCACCATCTATTACGGTGATAGGAGAAACAGGGTGATAGGGTTACCTTTAAGAATGCAATGTTCTTAAAGGTACCTGAAATGACAGACCAATGACCCTGCCAATTGTTGCTAGAAGGGTGACTGGGCATGAAATGAATGATTGGGCAGAAATCTGAATAAGGAATACCTCTTTTGGAAACATGACAAGTGCAAATGACAAGGTGAGGCATGTGATGCTTAACACTATCGCGTGTGCCACAAAAGCGCCACAGACTTTGACGTCATGGGGCTAATGGTGCGGGCGAGCGTGCGGCGATGCCTAAATGTGTATACTCATTTCAGTTTTCTCAACCATAATTTTCGTGCTACGTCGTTCGTTTTGGTATCATTGTGTTCGCAATTAAATTGCCTGCAGATGTATGTGCACATAATGTCCAAAAGTCTGGCGAGACTCCCCACAGCAAGCCTAAAATTACCCGTGAACGAGTACCAATTTGCACAACACAACCTAATGTGTATACGCGTTCAGTTTGATAACATCAATTTTCATGTTATATCGCTCGTTTTGGTATCAAATTGTTTGCAATATAAAGGTGTGCATTTTAAAACTAGTCTCATAATAATAGAGCAATAACTGGAATTTTAACAAATATTTTAATTTTGGACACTCATCATCAAAATTATTTATGTCTTTCCAGTGTTCTGACATCAATTTTTATGTTACCGCTCGTTTTGGTATCAAATTGTTTGCAATTTAAAGGCACACATTTTAAAACTAGTCCCATAATAATAGCATAATAAATAGAATTTTAACAAATATTTAACAATTTAAAATTTAGACTCAAAAGTGTATTTATAATCTTTCAAGTGTTCTGACATCAAGTTTTGTGTTACATCTTTCATTTTGGTATCAAATTGTGTGCATTTTAAACACGCTTATTTTGAAACTATCCCGAGGTCGATCGGATAAAAAATGAATTTTATACAAATATGTTTGTAGTGGACGTGAGTCCTGTCCATGGCTAGGACTCGGGAGAAAAAAATGGACGTGATCGGTGTCCAAAGCGAGTGATAGTGTTAAAATTAACAGTGTCTACAGAGAGCAAGATATAAGCTGTTTATGACCCATCTCCTGTGGATGTGGTTAGGGTATGCAGGTGTCTGCGTGTGAGTGGTGATGTGGATGTACTAAGCGTAATTGTTGGGGAGTGAGATCACGCTTTTTAAGGACCACCCCACCTGGTCATTTATACAGTACTTGAACACCGATTACACACCAGGAGGTTATTGTTTACATCTTATTATTCTTGAAGGTGAAGATTGAAATAGCTTTGACAATTCTATCTCCAATGCATTCCACGTGCAAACCATCCTTGTTCATGTCATCCATGCTCCTCAGTATCTTGCACATAATATCATATTCCTTTTGTTTCTTCTCTCTATAAGATTGGGAGGTAGAATTCCCTTAACCTGTCCCCATAACTATGTCCTCTCATTTCATGTGCTAACCTAGTTGCAAAGTCCGAAGTCTTTGGTACTAACCAAAGTTGCAAATTTGAGACCATTACGTTACATACTCCTAGTAATATAAAGGTCTCAAATAAGCATTGCATAAGGATTTAAAAAACATCACTTTAGGTTCTTAGTTTTTTTTTGTGTGCTTGCTAAATTCCTATATGCTGCTGACATCCTGCTCCTATGAGCTTAGTGTTGGAATTCTATCCACTCCCAGAATTTTATAAAGTACAGTTTCTTGTAATTGCATTTTCCTTAGGGTGTAATTACCTACAGGTAACTTTCCTATCTTCATTTCCATATGCTAATTTGAATTGAATCTCAGCAGCTATTTAATCTGTCCACTTCTGAAGCTTGTCAACCTCCTTTTGTAGTGCGCTTTTGTATTGTGAAGTATTAAGGGTTTGGTGTGTGGTTGTAGCTTTCCTGATAGTGGGAAGGTATGCAGTACAAAAATGTTGTTGTGGTTTTTTCTTCTTTTATTATAAAATGTACAAACATCTACTGGCCACAAACTAGTTAGTGACATAATGAATGTGTACAGTGCTACTGCTCAAGATGATCTAGCGGTTGGGGTGTTGTACTTGGATACGATGTTAACATCTACAAGCATGCCGACGCTCCTGTTAACATCTGCTGTTCGGTTGAGTGCTGAGCAATATGCAGTGGATGAGTGAACTCACTACACGTGTCCAACACCACTGTGTGTTTTGTTGATGCATCCTGTTTCTTCCCAATATAACCAAAATCTTAATTTGTGCAAATTGTCTCTGCACAATGTTCCAGGAAAACAACCCTTAAACAAATTGAGGGAATAATGTACTGACTTTACTAAACTTACATTTAAATAAAAAGTCGAAAATGCACTTTACTAATACTGGAAATAAATAGAATGAGTGCAAGGAAATAAATTTTCATGACAAGCTAACACTACAGGTTATGGAGTTCAAAACCACTTTACTGTAGTGAATCAAGTAATGTACCTGGAAAGTTTCGAGAGTTCTTCTACCCCGAGCCCAGCCTGGGGCCAGGCTCGACTTGTGATAACTTGGTCCAAACATGTTGTTGCTTGGAGCAACCTGCAGGCCCACATATCCACTACAGCCTGGTTGGTCTGGCACTTCTTACAAGAACCTGTCCAAGTGCCTCTTGAATACCTCTACCTCCGTTCCAGAAATATTTCTAATGCTTGATGGGAGGGTGTTGAACAGCCGTGGACCCCTGATGTTCAGACAGTGCGCTCTGATTGTGCCTATGGCACCTGTACTCCTCAATGGTTCTATTCTGCATTTCCTTCCGTATCTTTCACTCCAGTAAGTTATTCTACTTTGCAAATTTGGGACCTGGCCCTCCCGTATTCTCCATGTATATATTATTTGATATCTATGTGATATCTCATCTCCTTTCCAGAGAGGGCATTTTGAGAGCTATGAGACGGCCCCAATAATTCAGATGTTTTATCGTTTCTATGTAGAAATACAAATACAGTATATTAAATAAAAATACAACTATATTAAATAGAATTACAAATATAAAAGACTAACCTCTTTGGGAAGGATTCACTCCTGATGCTAAACAAAGACCACCAAAACGATTATTAAATATTTGGTTGTACTCTAAGGTGGCTGTGGCATTATTTGTTATTTCGATGCCTGCTGCCAACCCGTCATATATCTGGTTCCTTTTTAAACTAGGGTGACTTTGAGTTGGATGACTCTGGGTGGATATTAGGACACCTGCCTGTGCATTACGAAATATATCATTCTCTTCTAGCACACCTGCAAAAATGAAGAGGAAGCATCTTACACACATCCTTTCCGCCATGAAAGAATCAAATTATATATTTAGGCATTGCAGTTGCTTACGACCATAAAATATGACAAATTTACTGAATTACATCTTTCACAACTTACCTTTCCCACCATTAAATATACAAATGCCAGCTTCTCTTCCATCATATATTTTGTTTCGTCGTAGAATGGGATTACTGTCAGTCTTGATCCACACACCAGCCATAGCATTGTCAAATATCTCATTTTGTTCAAGAAGCCCCAAACCCCCATTATAAACTAAAACTCCGCCATTCTGTCCTCCCCATATCTTATTTCGACGGATGTTTGGATTACTCCCAGTCCTGCAATATAAGAGAAAGGTTGCCATTGCATCTTGCCCTCTTCCCGCTTTCGTTCCCTGAATATGTATCTTGCATACTGCCACTATGGATTCAAGAAATGCAGGAAACCTCATGTTCAGGGCTTCAACAAGATGTGCAATCAAGAGGAAACCATGTGATGAATTTTGAGCAAAAAATATATAAATAATTCAATCTGATGTTCCTAAAAGTCATGTGCACTTCTTAATGCTCTTCTTGTGTTGGGTAGAAATAAGTACTGCCATACAAATTGGAGCTACCTCGTATGGGCCAATAAGGCAGATGCAGTTTCCTTTATTCCTATGTTGGATATAAATACGAGCTGCCTCAACTCATCTACTTCATCTAAAATTAGATCGTTTAAAGTAATCATTAGGTCCCTGGGCTGTGGCTAACATTTGCATTTATATTACTTTTCCAGTGTGATTTTTATTATTATATGCAAAAACAAGTTATAATGCATTTGTGGCTGGAGAATTCAGAGAAATAATAATGCCCAGGTACACAACTGTATTGAATGGGAGAAAAATATATTTTTGGGAAATCACTGTAATCCTATTTTAAAGATACAGTATGCAGTATCTTCAAGATTGATTTGCACAGTATATGACAATAAGGGCTGCTTGTGTATGATACTGCTGTGCATTATTAATGTGGCCTAAGATCAATATATACACCATATTAAAGTGTCCAAAGATTAAATTTATATAGGCAAGCTTAAGTTTTATAAAATAACAGTTAATCACATATTTCATACTGTATGTAAATTGTTATAATTTAAATATGAACACAATAATAAAGATATTAAGGATAACTTACCTAATTTGTACACCTGAGTATAAATGGTTGAAGATATCATTATCTTCTAGTAAGCCATGGCCATTATCATAAAAATAAACTCCCACCTGCTTCCCAGAATGAATACGATTCCTTCTTAAAGTTGGCGTGCTCCCTAGAGTGAGAGAAAACAGAGTGGGAGAGATAAAGAGAGAGAAAAAGAGTTTAGTTTACTGTTAAAAAAAAAACAATAGTTAGATACAAGTATTGCATTGTCATAACCACACAAATCTGAACAGCAAAACTAAGCACAACAAAAATCCTTACAGAACCTTCTTAAAGCACATACATGTGAATTCTTCAACATGAATACTGCATAACCCAGTTAATAATAATTCTTATAAAAACACAATAAATGTTTAGGTTATAAGCAACAACTCCCCCTTCATCATCATATGAGGTACACACACACAAAAAAAAAGGATTATTAGGTCCCATTTACACATGGGACTGCAAAATACTAAATCAACACATTATAAGATCCAAAATTTCAAGCAAGTACAAAAATTATAGATCACCACAAAACAAGCAACACCTGTAACTAACAATTTTAATAATAAAGTGCCAATCTGATTCATGGTTCTCTGAAATATTTCAGCGTACTGTATTTAGGTTATTACTTTGCAAGAGAAATCTTGCTTAAGACCAGAAGCTTTGAGCTTGAATACAATTATGAAATTATTTCTGGTTTCACTCCGAGGTAATGTAGTGAATGATTCTTATATTATCCATTTCTTCTGGTCACATTCCAGAGTAAATAACAATACGTACCTAGCTTTTCCAGCAGCCTCATGATTCTTACTGCCCGCTTTCAATTTTTATGTTATATATTTTTTTATCTTAGAATTCATTTTGTACAGGTACATGTAACATGTAACTCCGGTAATAAAGTTTAAAAAGCATCATTTTGATCATTTAATCCAATTAAAATACTGTGTTTTAATTGGTTTAAAATCCTACAACACCTACATGTGCACAATTTATTCAATGTATGAACAATGACACATAGCTCCTTTAAATTGCCTTTACATTATATTCCATCAAGAAAGAGATGAAAAGGCAAGTATCACTAATATGCCAATCATAGGCTAAAGTAGTATAGTCTTTTAAAAATGAGTTTCCTGATGTTTTTAATCTAGTAAATAAAAACTGCTGAAGCTTCTTTTATGGTAATCAAATATGTGGTAAGATCTTACCTGTGGTAATCCAGACTCCAGCAAGTGTGTTGGCATAAACTTCGTTACATTCTATGAGGCCTTGACCCTTTTCATGAACATATATACCTCCGTGCTGACCATCATGAATCTTATTGTGCCGTACTATGGGATCACTGTTGGTGCGGATCTGAATACCAGCTAATGCATTACCTATGGAGAAAAAAAAATCAAGAAACGTTTTGAATTGTGAGGGTTTGCTTCCTAATCCTTGTCAATGTCAGCCACTTTATTAAATAACATTTCCTGTAATCCATGAAATTTATTATGAAAAATACTCCACTGTCAAAAGACTGCTGTACAATGATAAGTTTGGTATTGTTGACCAAACCACACATCAGAAGATGGGAGAAACTACAACATTTTGGTCTGTCCTGGACCGTTATCAAGTCGTGGTCTTGATAATGGTCCTGGAAGGACTGAAATGTCGTCGTTTCTTGATCTCTTGAAGTGTGTTTGGTCATCGTTATCTTCAGCTACGTTATTATGACTTATCATCTGGAACAAGTGCTATTCTTCGTACAGTGTACTTTATTGCTTACTTCTGTAAATAGACAAAGATTTATCATTGTACATACTGATAGATTATGGCAAGGATGAAGATGGCTATCAAAGTTGAAACAGCTTGTCAGAAGAATAAGAAAGCAAAAATATAAACCAGGGGGAAATGCCAGAAACAGTAAAGTCTTATTACAGTGGAACCTCGAGTGACAAGTGGCTTTATCTATGAGCATTTTGAGTAACGAGCGAGCCACTCTCCAAAAATTTGTCTCAACTGACGAGCTTTCGCTTGATTAACGAGTGAAACCACATGGTGCTTCCTAGTGTTCTCACAAATTCTAGGACGTCTCCAATGACAGTGTTGTTGTTGTATCGCGCAGGACAAGCATTCCTCTGCATTTATTTGTGCTTTTCTTTGTTTTTGTGACTACAATTTGTAATGCACGATGTGGCCAAAGAAGCTGCTTGCTAAAGACAGTGTTGACAAGGGGAAGAAAGAGACAATTACTGTGGAAGTGAAGGAAATCATAGCAAAGCACGAGCGTGGTGTCTGTGTGGCTGATCTCGCCAGGGAGTATGGCAGGTCCTCCTCCTCAATAGTTTGCACCATTTTGAAGAGGAAGGAACAATTTAAGACGCTTGAAGTAGCTAAAGAAGTTACCAAGGTTACCAAGAAATGTCCAAAAATCCTAGAAGAGGTTGAAAAGCTACTGCTGGTCTGGATGAATGAAAGGCAATTACATGGAGGTAGTGTCTCTGAAGCTATTGTTTGCGCTAAGGCAAAGAAGCTGTATGTGGACCTTGTTAGGAAGACACCAAGTGCGTCGTTTGAAGATGAGGAGATATTTAAGGCAAGCCGTGGATGGTCTGAGAAATTTAGGAAGAGAAGTGGTATACACAGTGTTGTGCGACATGGGGAGGCTGCCAGCTCTGATAAAGCTGCTGCCGAGAAATTTATGCCAGAGTTCCAGGAATTTGTTGCTAGAGAGTTCTTGCCACAAGAAGTTTTTAATTGTGACAAGACTGGCCTGTTTTGGAAGAAAATGACGAAGAGGAGCTACATCACGCAAGAAGAACAATCTTTGCCTGGCCACAAACCGATAAATGATCGGCTTACCCTTGTACTCTGCGCCAATGGAAGTGGCAATTGCAAGGTCAAGCCGCTGTTCGTCTACCACTCAGAAAATCCACATGTGTTCAAGGCATGTAAAGTGCACAAGACACGACTGAATATGATGTGGAGGTTCAATAAGAAATCCTGGGTCACGTGGATATTCTTCAGTGAATGGGTCAATGATGTTTTTGGCCCCGCAGTGAGGAAATATCTTGAAGAAAAGCAGTTATCACTCAAGGCCTTGCTTGTGCTCGAAAATGCTCCGGCACATCTTTCACAGATGCAAGATGATTTGTTTCCCGAAAATCAGATCATCACCAAGTTTCTTCCTCCCAACACCACTCCACTCCTCCAACCCATGAACCAGAAAGTCATTGTCATAATTTTATATAGTCATAATTTTACTTCCATTACTGTATTTTAAATGGGGAAATTAGTTTCTCAAGACAAGAGTTTCACATGACGAGCTCGGTGTTGGAACGGATTAAATTCGTTAATCGAGGCTCCACTGTAATGGTGTATTTAAAAAAAATCAAGATTGATCCATGCAACTCATGGGAAAGGGAGGGAGGGAAGGGCTGACTGTCATTACAGATAAAAGCCAACAAAAGAGGCCTACAGCTGTCATGTGAATACCCTGCATTGCAGTGCAACTGCCTTTCCTACTCACCCTCAATGCCTCTGCACTGGAAGTTCACCTCTACACCAGCCAAGATGAATCATCAGTGCTGCTACCTCTCCATAGCCTCCAGGGCCCTGGCACGGCCTGGTACGACTCGGCGGCAAGCAGGGCGTCTCCGCTAACCGGTAGTTTGCCTTCACAAACACGCAGTTAGTCGCCTTCAACTAGCAGTGGTGCAGCCTCAACACAAAGGCACTGCCAGTCACAAACTAGCAGTTTGCTAGTAGCACGTGTTACCACCTTGTGTTGACATCGGATGAGAGTCATTACCGTCAGACTATATAAAGGGCACCGTCTTCTTAAAGCCAGTCTCTCTTAGTGCTCTTGGATCACCTTAGTCTCCTGCAATGCCGTCTGCCCTCAGCCTACGTCGTGTGCTGGATGCTAGTGTGGTATGGTAGTTGCCTTCAGCACACCAGTATACTCTTGTAGTAGATTTAAACTTTCATTTACTTATTATATTTGTTCTATAATAACAGCCAAGTGTTCTCAGGTGCCATGTTTGTTCATTCATATTTCAGTAAATTGTTTTAATTATTTATTTGATGATTTTCATTTGTTTCCACCTGCGATTTAAACACAACAAGGGCCAATAGCAGCAGTTTTGTTTATTTGACTTGTGTGATGGAGAGCCATACCACCTTGGTTCAGTATAGCAGCAATACCACAACCCGTCACATAAATTTGGGGGCTTGTCCAAAGAGCTGGTCTCAGGAGCTGTTCCTAGCAACCTTTGCTTAATGTTGTGTTTAGTTGTTATACTTGGCTTTTATACTTTCCATTTTTTCAGAATTCATTTTGAAATTTACATACTGGTAACTGAACACATCTACTTTACAGGTGTAGCAATTTGTGATCTGTTTATTAGATTGACTTTGATTATGTGATGTTTTATGCGCAAATTTATGCTCATAATGGTTAATCTTCTAAGCTATCGCTATATCTTCAGTATCCACGTTAATTTTGTCCCAACAGAGAGGACTCACTCAGGCAAATCACCCCCTCAGATACTTATCTGGTACTTTGATTTGTCTTCGAACTATTATGTTCCACTTTGTATTACGAACCTAGGAGGAAGTATTGGACTAGAGATCCTTTCGCATCCAGAACTGTGTTATACATTCGGGACGTGTATAGCTGTTCTCGTCACAGTGATGACACTCCCTGCACCCCTAAGCCTTTGTTCAAAGTTCATAATTAATTGCTCAGGTAGGGAGTTTACTATTCTTTTACAGAACACAAGGAATGGTAACTCTGCAGTTAATTATCTAGGTTCCAGTAGGACAACTCTTGCCCCTATCCTCACTAGAGTACACGGTACAGACATCCCTACATCCTCCTTATATTTTACTACCTCGAAACATTCATTTATATTGTTTCTCAAAGTCAACGACATAGTTTATTTCAGGTTATCATAAATAGTAAAGTAATTTATCTTGTAAACTTATTGTTGCCTTACAGGATAGTTAGTTATGTACATTGTTGCCAGTTATATAACAACCATTCTCGTGCATATTGCCACATCACTTACAAGGCAGTCTAGTAATCCTCACTTATTGGTTCACCTACAGGGTACTTCCACTGATATTTTGCTTTTATATAACCTTCAATATGTTTAGGTTAGCAGCATTCTGTGCCAACCCTGAGGAGGAGCTCCACACACATTAATTTGTGCTACTAGAGCAGAATTGATAACTTTGAAAACAGAGTATCATCACTCCTCCACACGGGGTTACCAAAGCTGAGCTTCATAACTTGCTTATAGACCCCCTTGCAGACAATGATCTTATTACTCCAGAGCAGCAGCACCAACATAGAGTTGCTGATAAAACCACACACACACATGAAATTAAAAGATTGGAATTAGCCCAACTAGAAGCTGCTGCCAATGAACGCAAATTGGAAATGAGACGACAAGATGCCAAATTAGCCCGTGCACGTGAACAAGAACGACTCCAGATCCTGCAACAAGAAGCTGACATGCAACGTCAACAACAAGAACAAGAAGCTGACATGTAACGTCAACGTCAAGAACAGAAGCTAACTTGCAACGTTGAAGAGAAGCAGAAAGACTGCAAGGCCTAGCTCAAGAGCTTCAACTCAAGAGACAACAAGAGGGGGATGGAGTTGGTATCACATTATGCTTGGAACAAGGTAGATCAGACACTGCGCTTGAGTTCCTGCGTCAGGAGTTAGAACTTGAAAGTACCCACATCTCTCAGCGTCGTGAAACAGAAGCTGTTTTAATCCTGCAGACTGTATTAAAATGATGCCACCTTTTGTAGAGGCAGAGGTAGATTCATTTTTGTGTTATTCGAGGCATGGCCACCCAGTTACACTGGCCTAGGAATCAATGGGCTATACGTCTCAGGTCATACCTTGTAGGAAGAGTTGCCTTAACCCTCAGTACTCTTGTCAAAGAGACTGACTACGATGTACTCGAGAAAGCAGTCCTCGACGCTTATCTACTTTCCACTGAGAGCTACTGACGATGCGCCAGGGACTATATCAAAACTCAGGCTCAAACATACGTGGAGTATGTGCTGACCAAAACCAGGCATTTTTTAAAATGGTTAGAATCAGCTCAGGTGATGGTGACCACATTCCAACAACTTGTAAATTTAATATTGATGGAAGAGTTCACCCGCAGAGTAACAAACCCCATACGACTACATCCTGTAGATAAGGGAAAGACCATCCTCAGTGAATGTGCCTAGTTAGCTGATACTTACAGTTTAATTCATAAATCCTTTGACTCAGGTTACAGTACACCATCTTGGTCCAGTCAAGCTTCACCTAAAGTAAGTCGTAAAGACACTAACTATGCACTTTACTGTCGTTACTGTAGGACCTATGGACACCTTATTGACCACTGTCCAAATCCCAAGAGTAAATCCACTAGTACTGTTTCACCTAAGCCCAAGCCTCAGAAGCCTAAACTATGTGTAAATGTTCCAGTTACTGATCTTTCTTTATTTGACAAGACATGTGTACCCAGGAACTGTCTCAGCCAACAGCAGAGATTTTCGAGAGTAGCCCAATACGCATCTTGAGGGATACAGCTTCGCTGCAGTCTAGTCTACTAAAAGCAGCTGCACCTCAAGTCACCTACACTGGAGAAACCGTCCTGATCATTGACCTCACTGCAAATACACCATACCCGCTCGCCACAGTCTACTTGGAGCGTCCATATATTCGTGAAAATGTCAAGTTGCTATTCGGAAAAAACCTTTCCCCATGCCAGGAATTCAACTTCTCCTGGGCAACAACTTGGCCAACCATTAAAATTGAACCAATTTGATCATCTGCGACAAACCTCAAGTATGTGATTCAGTTATGAAAGAAGATCCCGCTATGACTTTTGCAGCAGAAGAGGAGGTAACCATGACAGAAGAATCAGCAGACACCTCCCAGCCTGTTCTAGTGACTACACGTGCTCAAGCCGCTCAACTACAACAAGTAGCAGCAGCTGTCTCTCAAGACGTGCGAGGCCTGCCACCTAATCTAAACCAGTTGGAGTTCCGTAAGTTACAACATGCAGATTTGCCACTAACCCCTCTTTTCTATCAAGCCCAGATTAACACTTTAGAGTGCTCGCGGTGCTCGAGAGCATTACCAAATTTTCTCTCGAGTCCACATAACAGACTCGCTCACGAGTCTCGAGAAAAAATATTTCTATAAAATCAATTTTTCATCCGATCGACTTGGGGATAGTTTAAAAATGTGCGCCATGAAATTACCGTTTTCTCTAATAGCCGCATGGCTATTTGAGAGAACGGTATGGCATTGCATCATGTGGCAAGACCATTGTATTGTTGACACAATGAGTGTAATCGACGTAGTTTTTATTTGGTGCCGGTCTAACACATCCTTGTGTGACATTTTATATTTATGTTCTTCCAGAACATTCTATTGGGAACACATTGCTACAAAAATGAAATACGTATATCGAAAATCAATGTCAGAACAGTCAAGAGAGTATACACTTTTCAAAAGGGGTTTCGCCGATGTGCCATCGGGTGTGCGGTAACGGATAACACTTTGGCCACTTCCGCTTCGGCTCTAGCGGGTGGGCCGCGATCATGATTCTACATTTATATGCATATGTACTCGTAGGGAATTTTATTGCGATCTCAGTGATACCAAATTTAACGCTGTAGGACAAGTATGGAGTTGACAACACTGAAAAGAGTAGAAACATTTCGTCGCTGTTTGGCGCTCTCGACTAGTGATCGATGTAGTTCTTTATTTGGTGCTGGTCTAACTCATGCTTTGGTGACATTTTATACGTATGTTCTTTTTTGAACATTCTACTGCGAACACATTGCTACAAAAATAAAATATGTACATCAAAAATTAATGTCAGGACAGTGAAAAAGAGTACAGTACAACCTTGATTCGATGAATCTCCGGCTAGTTCGCACACTTTTCAGGCCGGATTTACCACCTTGTGTTGACATCGGATGCGAGTCATTACCGCCAGACTATATAAAGGGCACCGTCTCCTTAAAGCCAGTCTCTCTTAGTGCTCTTGGATCACCTTAGTCTCCTGCAATGCCGTCTGCCTCAGCCTACGTCGTGTGCTGGATGCTGCTGTGGTGTGGTAGTTGTCTTCAGCACACCAGTATGCTCTTGTAGTAAATTTAAACTTTTATTTACTTATTTTATTTGTTCTATAATACTGTAACAGCCAAGTGTTCTCAGGTGCCATTTTTGTTCATTCATATTTCAGTAAATTGTTTTAATTATTTATTTGTTGATTTTCACTTGTTTCCACCTGCGACTTAAACACAACAAGAGCCAATAGCAGCAGTTTTGTTTATTATACTTATGTGATGGAGAGCCATACCACCTTGGTTCAGTATAGCTGCAATACCACAACCTCTCACACTGCATATATATCAGCCATTTGAGCACTGTTTAGTAAATGATGTAAAACTCATTAAAATTATACAGAAAAAAATGAATTAAATTTGGTCATTGCATTTAAATAAGTATAACAAAATGTTAATTAATAAACTCAAAGCAAGAAAGCTCCACGAATTTCCTTAACTCTTTAATTGTGTAGATGCCTGAAGTGGGAATTAATCATTAAGTGCACTTTAAACATTCAAATTGACAGAAGAGAAATGGTCGGACAGGTTCCCTTTCAGGCTACAGTTGTGTGTGTAAACTAAAGTATTTGAAAATGTAATAAGTTATTACAGAATGCATTCAAGCGTCACATCAGACTAGAAATAAAAATGAATTTTGGAGAATTGATTTTTCAATTACCATCGACAGTAAAAAAGACACATAAGAAATATTGAAAAAATTTGTGTTAGAATTATTAATCTTACTTTTTCGGTCATATTTAACAACATATGTTCACAAGAAAGACTGCTACATTTATTATATTATATATATATATATATAGATATATATATATATATATATATATATAATATATTATATATATATATATTATATATAATATATATATATATATATATATATATATATATATATATAATATATATATAATATATATATATATATATATAGATATATTATATACACACACATACATACATACATACATATATACATACATATTACATACATAGTGGAACCTCGAGTGACGAGCAGCTCCAGTTACAAGTATTTCGAGTAACGAGCAAGCCACTCGCAGAAAATATGTCTTGACTGATGAGCTTTCTCTCGATTAACGAGCGTTCCCGCTGGTTCTCGGACACTTCCAATGACGGTTTTGTTGTTGTTTCACAAGACGAGTTTCCACATGACAAGCTCGGTGCCGGAACGGATTAAACTCGTTAATCGAGGCGCCACTGTATATATATGTATGTATACATACATTCATGCACACACACACAGAGTTCATTCAGAGTAGTTAACAGGTTAACATGCATTAGGAAGTGATGTAGTGGAGGCTGACTCCATACACAGTTTCAAATGTAGATATGATAGAGCTTGAGAGGCTCGGGAATCTGTACACCAGTAGATTGACGGTTGAGAGGTGGGACCAAAGAGCCAAAGCTAACCCGGAAGCACAAATAGCCGAGTACAAATAGGTGAGAACACATATATACAAACACACACACACACACACACACACGTTTCTTTTCCTGACAATGGGAATTATTTCATTTGAGAATATGAATAGTATTTATTTGGTGCCGATTCCTATCACACTGTAATGCTGATGGATGCCAGTAGGAAGTAGGATATTTTGGTGTATTTTCCATAGTTTTGAATATAGGTATCATTTCACATGAATATACAGTACAAGTAAAATAAGAAGGATTGAGTTCCAATTAAGTGATAGAATCTAATATATATACATTGCCATTCCTTCAACATTGATACCATTACTCTAAACACATTCATTCCACTTTTTGCTAAGAACTTTCTAGTTATGTTAGCTTTCATATATATAAAACATACTATGTAAAGCTGAACCACTTACCATATATATTGTTGTGCTCTATGAGTCCTCTGCCATCTCCAAATATATAAACGCCACCTTGAAGACCATTATATATTTCATTTCGTCTAATAGTTGGATTGCTGTTTGAGGTTATCCACACTCCAGCATACTTGTTAGAGTGAATTTTATTTTCTATGAACTGACCCATTCCATGCTCATGTACATATATTCCTCCAGTTTGGCCATTATGTATTTCACATCGAACAACAGTTGGGTTAGCTTGAGCCTTCACCTCAAAGCCAGCAATACGATTATTATGAATGTCATTTGCCTCAAAGTAGCCCTGTAAAATAAACACTTTGAATGAATTATGATGTATAAAGGAAAGAATATCATGAAAATCAAGCAATGGGAATAATAAAATACACTAACTCATGGAAAAATATAGTGAATATTATTGCATTGTACATGTGATTTGCAAATCTACACACAGTGTAATGAGATAATGCATGCCAAGTTTGTTACCTAATAAAACTAAATGGCTATCTCTAAATTTCAATACAGTACAGGGGTTTCTCTGTACCCCCTTCAAGTATAAAATCATTGTACAAACTCCCTGGAGCATTCCCTGTGAATTTTGCAGCAACGCACTATAATGTCCATGCAGCAGCCACATGGTGGAGTATTGTATTGTACAAAAAAGTGGAGTCAAAAAGTGTCAAGTTGTACACAAGACTTTTCGACAGCTTATTTTCCAATTGTTAAACTCTATACTGTATATTGTTTGCTTAGGATGTATTAGCCTTGATTATGCTGTGTTAGTCTTATTTGGGTTAGCTTAGACTTATTTGGGTAAGATTAAGTTTGGCTGAGTTAGATGAGGTAGGCTTTAAAATGAGTTGGCGAACCGTTGTGTACAATGTAACGTGTACAGTATTTGTGGAGACTGACGCTGTCTTAAGTCAACATTTTCTCACACCCAGACTAACCAGTGCTGTGCTTTCTTTGTTTAAAAGACATTGAGCAAGAAGCTTGGCAAGGAGATAACTCCTCAAAAGTACTGCCAATACTCAGGGCCTGGCTGACACAGACTAGCTGAGAAATGTACAATCACCTCAGGGAAAAAATCTCTGGTGGTTGTTAGTCCTCAAATTAGTGACAGGGAAGGGTGGACTGAAGCAAAGCTAAATTGGTTTTACTATTTTAAAGGCTCAAAAAGATGACTATGACCACCACATACTAAGCAAAATGTCCATGTCTAGAATGATTTGGGACACCAATTTATCTTTTGACTCTGCAGAGCCAAGATGATCAAGAGTGAAGCTGCAAAAGGTACAATTGTAAAGTAAGAGTTGTTTCCCTGACAAAACAATTTGTTCGGAAGCTCTGTAATTTGGTGATTGTTGTACAGTTAGGTTTAGGTCTTGAGTATGATCTTTAGTGATCTGTGAATTTTGTTTGAATATAAGGTTTGATTAGAAAGATTTGTAAGTAAATTTGAAAGATTTCTTGGCATGCACTTGATTCAAAATGGGTTCAGAAAATGCCCTCCACCCACTGCCTCACCTACTGGAAGCAGAACAAAGCAGTTAGAAAACGTACTTGTCTCCTGGGGCATAAGGATACTTAGAGCCCGGCTCCAGGCCGTCTCTTATGAAGATCACAGATGTAGTAGAGGGAAGCTACCAAGTTGTCCTAGCTAAAACTTACATTGAAGAGGTTAAGGTATCGTTTACAAGTTGGACTAAGATAAGTATCTCCTGGCGTAAGTAAGGAAATTATGCTCAGATAGGTGCTTTTACAAGAGGAAATGAGTTGACTTGGGGAAACATCTGGATTGCATCCCAGTTTTTTGTTAATATAGGCTAATCTTAACACTTTCACTGGGGATAACGCTATTTGTGTCCTAAAATCAATTCACATAGTTTGGGGGGGGGGGAGGATGCATTGTGCGTCCACAATACCCCAAAATTCCATTTAATTTCCGAATTGTTTTAAAATGTGTGCCAATGTCTTGCGCCAATTTGATAAAAAAAAAAAAAATTGAGGTGAGAAAACTGGAAAGCGTTTAAACAATGGAGTGTGGGTGTGCGCTCACGGGCACTGCTCACCACCCAGCCTACCTTGCAGTGCAATGCAGGTGGCACGCCTGCCCAGGCAAGGTGTTAAGTATATTTTGCATAATCTGCTTATGTTAAGGCTTTCCAAGACTACAGTGTGTACCAATCCCACATAATGGCAATACAAAAATATGAATATGAAATACATAATTTTACCGAAGTGATTTTTTTTTATCACGTCTATACGTATTTATTATAAACAAATAAAAACCATAGACAAATACTCACCAGTCCTCCATCAAAACAGAATATTCCCACATCTTTCCCATGGTGGATGTGGTTGCGCCGCATTATAGGTTTGCATAGTTCTTGACCCATATTCCAGCCAGGGCATTGCGGCTGATCTCATTGTCTTCATAATGACCTTGTGCCCGGTCAGTGATGATCAGACCAACATTCTCGCAATCACTTATTTCACAATGACGAATAACTGGTTCTGCGCCCGGACCACTCACACTCACTGCTGCTCCCACTGAAAATGCAAGTAATTGTTTAAATTAAAATACAATTCTACTAAAAGATACAGCAGGCCCTTATGTAACATTGTAGTTACATTCTTGGTAAAACTATGTTAAACTGATTATTGTATTGGAAAAATAGGGTTACACTGCCAGACAAGATAAGGTTGTAAACAGCAGGAAAACCATCATTTAAAACAGTGAGCATGCATGAGACTTTGTACAGGTGAGAGTAGGTGGGTGCGTGAGAATGGGTGTGCATGTAATTACCCAAGTGCTATGTTCGTGGTGTTCCATCTTCCCCAGCACTCTTGTCATATAACACTTTGAAACTACCGATGGTTTTGGCATTCACCGGCTTCTCACTTAAATTGTTCCAACCATCTACCCGTTTGCAAAAAGAGAACTTTATATTTTTGTTACATGTTTGACCTCAATGAGCCTTGTTGAAGTTGCAATTTTAAAAATTATTGGAAAAGCCAAAAACTTGTTACCACTGTACATACTGTCCCTTTTCACAATGAGGTAGAGACAATGTATGCAAACTTTAACATTATGTAGCTGTAACCAGTTAGATGAACAGTGTTAAATATTCAGCAAGTGTCTGGAGAAGGGGACTGATGCAAGCAAAAAGTGTTGATACAAAATAAACTAAACTGTCTAAATTTGGTACATTGAAAAGTAGTTAATTAAATTGTGGTTAAATATAATATACTAATAAGAGTAAATTTATGTACAATAAAACCAAAATTTTAATTTTATAAATATCTTTAACAAATGAATACAGTATATTCATCGTTTATACAAAAGTAAACCAATAAGAATGTTGTAGCACAATTAGGAACACATTCAATAAAGAAGGCATGTAATAATCTTCAAAATAAAATATATATATATTCCTGCATATAATGCAGTTACCTTATACACTCATAGGTCTTAGAATCCCCTCAAGATTAAGCCAATATAATACTCTGCCACATTACTGAGGTATCCATAGGCTAGCCACACTACTGGTGGTGGAGTTCTTAGTAACAAAAATATTGCATGGCTATACAGTAGGTAGTGTTATCTTGAGGTTATCTTCTTGTTCTCTTATACTAAATTTGCAAGCTAGCAAGCAAGAGAGAGAACACAAAATAATACTTGGGTGAAGTTTAAAAAATTTAAGAAAACAGTTCTTCCTCAAAGACTGGTATTGGCTAATAAATACAAAAGCGCATACAGAACATGGAAACACACTTGCTAAGCAGCACCTGTGTTTGAAACAGTTGCTGATAAATTGTGAAGCCCTCCATGGTCCAATACTAACATGAACACAGGAGAGGAAGCCCTCTTCAAGACCTAAGGAAGCCTCAAGAGAGAGAGAATCCAGAAGCCACCTGATGGAGCACTCTGGAGGGTGCACAGAGAATTTTCCAGAGCTTATGTTACCCCTGCATATAATCATCAAAAGAGAGAAAAACAGAGGAAGAGAGGGAGAGAAAGATAGAAAAGAGAAACGAGAGAAAAAGAGAAAAAAGAGAAAATGTGAGAAAAACAAGAAATTTAGTTTACTGCTGTTGGATACAAACAATACGTTTATCAAATAAATGAGATTTTAGGGTCAAGCTTCAGATGAGCTGTAGGATAACAGATAACAGCTCTTAGCTTGCAGTTTCATTAGGATCCTCATTGACATTCCTAATGAACTCTAGCCTCAGTTTAAAAAAAGTAGAAGAAAGAGAGCGAGAGAGCAAGAGAGCGCGCGCCATGGCTTATCCTTAAAAGATGGAACACAATGTCTCATAACCTTCGGGCAGAAAATATGATTTAAAACCCATACTGCTTCCCTCTGGGTTTTTAATGTATGCAAAGCCTCACAACCCCCCCCCCTCCCAACACCCATAGAAAGGCTAGCCCGTCCTCCAATAATAATAATACTCATAACTATCTGGTCAAATATATAAAATCAGACTCTCAAAAAGTTATTGTTTTGTATTACTGAATTAGCTCAAATGGCATACTAAAAGAAAAAAAAAAGGTAACAATAGAACCAAACTATTCAAGCATCCCAAGGCTTAATATAGCACATGTGTGCTATTTTAGGCCTAGAAAGGTTTATATTTGGGTTTTGGCTATTTATTTCATGCTCTACAAAATTAACAGCACAAAATGTGAACTCTGTTGGCTGCAACAGTTTATTTTTGTACATTTGACCAAACAATTGGTATAAGTATTACTTTAAGATGGGGTAGGAAAGGCAGAGTTCTAAGAGAGGTTAATAACCTGGTCCTGGTTGTATTTTTTGTCTTTAACCAAAAATAAAAAGCTATTTTCCTGAGATAAAATCATTGATACATTTATATAAAACAGAAATGGTGATTTACTTACAATGAGATATGCTGCGAATAATGCAGTGTTCTATGGTGGGTGCACAATTCTCTTGAATTTCCAATGCATAGTGTTTATGGTGCTGCATAGTTTCCGTACAACTAGGAGGAGAAAATTTTATTGTGACATAACCTAAATATGCCTGTTGTGCCCCTTCCATGAACATTACAGTCGATTCACATTCTCGTTCTAAAATTACATTTTCTGCCACATTACCTGAAAAATAATAAAAGCAGGAATTACATAACGCTACTGAACACAGATGTACATAGCTTAGTATGTGATAAGTTCAATAACAGGTGGTATACAAAAGTAATAATACAGGTACTGTATTAATTTATGCTGATGACTGCAAAAGAATATTGCCACACCCATGCATTCCTACATCATATTAGGTGAAAACTATTTTTTAATTATTTACATTTTCCCCACTTTAACTGATGGCAAAAACTGTACATTTCAGATTGAAAGGAATCAAGAGTAAAAATATCAATGTTTCAAGTTTTATCCAGAATATTCATCACAAAAAGTGACTTGACCAAAAACCAACATGTATAGTGATACTGTCAACATATACAAGATAACAAAAAAATAAAAAATAATTGTCCTAGAACACACACACCTTAGCATTAACCACCTCTGTATGGTTCTTAATGTGTGCATGGATTTTGAATTTTTCAAGAGAAACTTGGAAATGTACACATTTATCAATCTCATCCACCAAAATGCACAATAACTAATGCTGTACCAAACAGTGATGCCATCATGTAAATGCTCCTATAATTAGTATTTAGTTATGATGTATGTATGAACACACGTGCGTGTGTGCGTGCATGCGTATGTGTGTGTAATTACCTTAGTTATCTTGAGTTATCTTGAGATGATTTCGGGGCTTTAGTGTCCCCGCGGCCCGGTCCTCGACCAGGCCTCCACCCCCAGGAAGCAGCCTGTGACAGCTGACTAACACCCAGGTACCTATTTTCCTGCTAGGTAACAGGGGCATAGGGTGAAAGAAACTCTGCCCATTGTTTCTCGCCGGATGCGAGAGTTACAGATGCGAGTTACAGGATGAGAGCTATGCTTGTGGTGTGCCAACTTCCCAATACTGTTCATTCCATTCCAACTTGTTCCATTCTGTTTGCAAAAGAAAACTTTCTAATATTTTTTTGGCAACTTTGTTTCCTTAGCTTGAATCTGTGTCCTCATGTTCTTGAAGTTGCTGGCTTCAGGAATTACTCTTTGCAAATTTGGTAAATTCCCGCTATTATTTTGTAAGAAGTGATCATATTACCTCTTTTTTCCTTCTATCTTCTAGAATCATTGCAAGGTATGAGATAAGTTGGCGTATTTAAAGCCTCAAGCCTCTCCTCGTAACTCTTGTTTTTCAGTTCCGGAAGCCTGTTTGCAGCATGTTTTTGCCTTTTTCCAGTTTATTGATGTGACTTGCAATATATGGGCACCATACAACTGCTGCATATTCCAATTTTGGTCTCACTAAAGTCATGAACAGTTTCTTTAGTATTTCACCATCCATGTAATTAAAAGCGAGTCTGAAATTGGAAAACGACACACACGTCCCTCACACAATGTTCATTGTGTGTTCCTCTGGTGATGGATTACCATCAAAAACCACCCCTAGATCTTGTTATCTATTAGAGTTTTTTAATTCCTTTCCACATAATTTATAAGTTGTGTGTGGTTAATTTTCTCAGATTCCACATCCATAACATGACATTTATTCACATTGAATTCTATTTACCACATGTCACTTCAAGCACTTGTTTTATCTAGATCCATTTGAAGGGCATTACAATTGTCTCTGTCTCAACTCAAAGACAGAGTGGATAAAAGTGGACACACACACACACACACGTACGTAAGTACATTGGTGCGTGTGTACTCGCCTATTTGTGTGTATGTGTGTAGCACACATTCCTATTCCAACTTGGCCATGAGAATAAGATTGGTGGATGCTAAAGCCCAATTATTGCATGTCCCCGCTTTAATTTTTGTTTCTTTTTGTGGTGGCACCTTTGCCTCCACCTGATAAACTCAATAAAATGAGAGGACTAGTTTGGCACGAGTTACTGCGATAAAAAGGGCCACGTCATACCCTCCATCTTAACTCTTGGAATACTGGTCCCCACACAATCACCATAACTGCTCTCAACTCTTCTGCTTTCCCTAACAAAAGAATCCTATATTTACTTTGGCACATTACCAAAAACAATAAAACATTAAAAATAAATTAAAAGATGCATTAATTAGAACTCTTCAGAGAAAAATAATAACTAGGGGGTTGTTTATATCAAGTTAACTGAGGAATCTTTCACTAATGGCACAAGAGGCATAACTATTAAATAGCATTTGTTTAATACAGTTATTTCTAAAATCTAAAAAGAGACAATTCAATAACAGGTACTGTACTTAGAGAAGATTTTCATCGAGTGTTTAGAGATTCTTCTACAATACCAGTACCATAAATGTGACAGCAGTTTAATATTGGTTATGCTGCAATATAATCAAGTTTATTTAAAGTAAATACTTGATACTTACACATCCTTAGGTCTACAAGTAGCAACTGAGTTTTTGTATAAAGGACCTAACTTCTTAATGGTGCATTAGAGGGCTACTTTTTTTTTTTTTACTTTACATATATCAAAATACTTCATACAGAATATACAATTTTGAATGTTATATGCATACTGAATGTACACAAGGAGTAAGAGTGGAAGTCTGCTTTTGTAAGAGGGGTATGCTCACTTATTTCAGAATGGACTTCAGCCTAAATAGCTAAATGTTCCATCAAGTTTCATATATCAATGACAACACTTTAATTTATAATTAATAATTTACAATTTATAATTTACCACACAAAGCCAAGAAATTTTCATGTCTCTGGCAGCGTTCATAAAGCAATTAGGAAATGAGTTTAATATTCAAGCTGTATTGCTATCATGAATCCTAGTTAAACATGTGAAAATAAAGTTTGTCCCTCATAAAATTTGTCCTTGCATTTTAACAAGGAAAACAAATTAAAAACAAACATCTACTTTAGTACAGGAGGTGATAATGTGTATCCCCAACCCCTTCCCTTACTCCAATTGTATGGCTGTATAGGTCCCCTAGTGGAGCTGCTGCTGTCCAGGGATGCACTGCGATTCAGGATATACATGCCTGAATTTTTCCGCAACTAAAACCACTTACCATCAATTTGAACTTACAACATTAATGCACAGAAATATATTTCAAGAACCCTATCAACAATGTAGCATGTACTGAGAGCATCATGTACCCAATTTTATAGGGTTATTACAAATGAAAAACAAAGAAACTCGTCTAATGCAAAACTTACCAGGTGCAGCTCCAATAAGAGCAATATTGGTTTCTATAACAATAAGTTGCCCCCGGTAAACACCAGAATGAATTAACACAAGAGGTCTCTCTGCATCATCACAGTATTCAAAGGCAGCCTGGATGGTTTCAAAGTATGCAACAGATCGACCAGTTTCCTGAAAATTGAAGAAAATTTATGTTAAATACAGTACATACTGTACCACATTGGAAAACATTGTCAACAAACATAAACATAAGTATTATGTTCAAAGTAAAAATAATAGCAATATTTCAAATATTTCATTAATTGAACAATTTGAGCTATCAGTAACTACAATGATCATTTCATTATAAAAATTACCAGTAGACTATAGAAAGGGCTATACACAAAAATTTGTCTATAATGAGCTTGGACAATTATAAGAAGCTGACCTTTGCTGCATATTTTTGATGTCCTTCTCTAACATGTACTCCATGATATAACTGCTTGAAACTTTCTTTCCAAGGGTTGTCATAATCACAGTCCTCAGGTTGCACAAAGTCAAATTTGCAGGGTGCAGGGTTGAATAATGGCAGGTCATATTCATACAGACCTTGGAAAAGATTTTTCCTGCAAAATTAAACAAACAAATTTATCCAAATGTGTACAACATAAATTACAGAGTACAAATAAAGTACGTGCAGAAAATTTCAGTGTTGAACATGACACAAAAGTGCAACAACTTCAAGAGAAGGATGGTTAAAACCCGTTCATAATCTACTTACCAAAGTTCATTGTCATTGGCTATTGTGTAGAAGCGTTTACAGACTTGTGCTACATGACAGAGATCTCTTTCATACAGGTAAGAAAAATAGTGAGTAGCACCTCGTCAGGAAGTTCATACAGGAGGTAATGTGCTGCGGTAAATGGGTTGCACCCAAGCCCTGAAAAGATAGAATTCAATTGTTATACACAAGCTTCTAAACAAATGAAGGTAAGATTTTTTAACACTACACTAAAAGCTCGAGAAAATAGTGCTCAAAGGAGTCCTCTTGCTGAACTAAAGTATTTTGTAGTAGCATATAAGGGATATGAATATGTTTATGAATTGTGGACTAGTCTGTGGATACAGAGAAAAATACAAAACAAAATGAAGTCTTCTAAATAACAAATGAAGTAATTCATTCATTCATTGCCATTACCCTATACCATGGGGGAAGGGGAGACATCATCCTAGAGCAGAACAAAGAATAGTGACATTAAAAAAAGATAAATCATTTGTATATTCAATATATTATTCACACTATTATCAGGGATAAACAAGCACCACCACACTCGCAGTCATTCACAGCAGAACTTCACCACTTCCAAAGACCAGATGTACAGTGCTCTAAATTAATTGCCTTATACATTACAAATATATTAACACCAGACCACAAACCAGGAGCCCAGAAACCCTGGTCAGAGAGTGGGGCTGTGGAGTCACTGATCCTTAGAACAAATGCAAAGTAAGTGCAATGTCCGCACTATTTCCCCACTTCCATACAAACCATTTCATCTCGGCTGCTCTCTTCCTATCTACCTATATACTGTACTCATTAGAATACAGTATACTCTTCACTGTTTTACCACTATTCATTCATTCAACATTAATGTACGAGCACCTATGTACTCTCCTCCTGTACTACAGTACTTATATTTTGTTCCTACCACCCCATCATTTTTCATCCATGAACAAAGGTCATCACAAGCACCTGTGCAGATATTACATCCTATTAGCTAGGTTACTATGTCCCAAGATATCAGATCTTAATGCTCCATGGTTCTCGATTAATGACCCCTAACATATGATACCTGATCTCCACACCTATGGCCAAATCTCTAGGAACCAAGCACTGGGTTCCTATAGGTAATTCTAGGACTAATTCTATGAGTGGTGTTCAATAGTATGGAAAAAAGAGAAGTAAAATATAGACTATACTATTTATGCAATGGTGAAAATTTTCTTATAAATGGGCAATATGTCTAACTTTCTGCAGACTGGCACAAGCGTGTTCAGACATTTGATTGAGCAATGAAACTGAATGCTGCCATTTATTTAACATCTTCATGGGCAGTACATATAGTATCCACTCCAGCATTATTTGATATAACAAATCTTTTGATTTATATAATAAACTTTACACAAACTATTTTTTAGTTAAACAAAAACATTAATAACAATGTGTGGAGCCTGCTAACTTTATCCAATCTCTAGACGGTAGTGACAAGGCTTCATGACGACTAATAATGCACACGCACACAGTACTGTACCACTTCACTAGGAATTGCCTCTAAAGGTTTGTTGGTCCTGGAGCTCACTACACAAGCTCCATGACCTCCAAATTTTTGCACAATATTGGAAAATGCAAAACAACTCTGTAGACAGGAATCCTTGGAAAGCAGAACATGGCCAGCCCCAATTAGTATGCTTGAGGGAGATACTACTGAATTTGCATTTACTGTATTTAAATGAATATTTTATTCATATAAATCCCACAAATAATTCACAGAAATATAATTAAAAAATGCACAGTAAAATTCATGAAAATTGAATGTTACACATTTTTTTACATGCTTACTTTGTTTATATCAAAACAAAGATTAACAAAATATATCTTATATTACACATTACTGTATTAAAAATTAATAAACTGTTCAGTTTAGCACAAATTGTTTACCTGTGGAAGAATCCCCAGTAAAATACGTTCTCCGAGGGCGCTTGCGGGCAGGTAACATGGAAGGGCAGTATGTGGTTGCAGCAGCAATAGCAGCAGTGGGTGAGAGTAAAGGTGCAGAATTTGTGGCAGCAGATGGAAGCCCAGCCGTTGCTGCTGAAACTCCTGCTGGTGATGCCGTTGTAGGTGAGGCTGTTACTGACGCTGTTGCTGCCGCTGCCCCTATGGAGGATGGTGGACTGACCGGATGTGTTGGGGACTTGCGACGTAGGTGATATGGCGGGTGATGGTGATGTGTGGAGGTGCCAACAAGGGCAGAGGAGGGGCCTGCTTCACCAGCTGCAGCCGCTCCTCCAGCTACCAGCCCCAAAAGGGCCAGTGCTGATCCAGGAACTATAGGGACTTCACAATCATCGTCTAAAAGATAAAAAAAGATAATGCATAATTTTATTATTGGAAAGAATAATCTAAGAATAAATGTGTGTATAAGTATTTTCATTTCTGTGCATGTTAAATGTAATCCCATATACAAAAATTTATCATTCCTGCCATTCTTGTTCATAATTTTACAATATAAAAATATGCAATGACCAATAATACAGTTTTAGAAGCTTCTGCTATACACAATAAAATATGGTTCATCCCTCCATAACTTTAATATGCATTGAATACAGTAGAGTATAGTGGAAATGTATTTATCCAGGTCCCAGTTATGTGAATTCTTGCTTTATCCAGAGAATCTGATCTAACAGTGTTAATTATGTATCTGGGTTGAAAATGGACACACAAAAAGTGCAGTGAAAATTTAATCAAATAGTTCACCATTATGAATCAATTTCTTGCCCTGCACATTACACATATAAATGAACTACTGTACTCTATTTTGAAACAGTAAGACCTGCAGTACTAAGTTTAGTCCAGTGAGGTAAATGCATCCCCTTTTTGTCCCTGCCGCCAAGTATTTTTTTTTACTTAGTGTTAAAAATCATGCACTTATATTAATTTAGAAATGTGTTATTTTACATGCAAAGTGCAGTACTATAAATTTAAAAAATTATGGCTTACATGATTTTTTCGAGGCACCCAAACCTATTATGTGAGCATACATACCAGTCCCGTGTTCCTCAGTGTTCCGCACTTCTAACTTACGAGTGTGAGTGCAGTCTGACCTCTCATCATGCAAGAATTTTCACAACTTTTGTTTTGACATTGTGGGATTATTATCCTGACTCCCTAAATTAAAAGATCTAACTACTAACAGGGAATTATAACAGCAAACCTAGCTGTCTACAGTGACAGTAGTCATATCCAGTGGCCTCTAGAAAAACTGATGTCTTCTTTGTGTAGTGAGAAATTTCCACAGATATTTGCACATTGTAATCAAAATCAAATCAATCATCTCAAGAAGATTGTATGTCATTATTTGCACATTGAAGCCATGTCGAACAGCAAGTGTAGTACAAGTACAGGTACATCAGACAAAAGTAAGAGGACCTGTTTTACCATGGATAAAAAGTTATTTGTAAACTGTGATCATGGCTAGGGAACGAAGTGGCTGGTAGAAAAGCATAGCATTGGTACTACTACTACTGTCTGGCATAATGAAAGCAATGAAGGTAGATAAAATAGTTTGTAAATAAAAGTGTAGAGCAGTAGTTGAAAAATTAAAAACATTAAAAATATTATATGAATAAGGATTCGGATGTTCACAATGATTTACACAACATGGGAGCTGACAGCTGGTGATGAACAATTACAGTCTGTAGAAGAGAGAATGGCATTAACCCCTAAACTGCGCCAGCCAACAAAAGTCGTTCTGAGAGTTGTGTTATTTTTTTTTTAAATTAGGCTATATTTTAATGTTTTTTAATGTTTTCATCACTGTTTTTTTTAATGAAAATAGTTGAGTTTGGAAACATTTTGACATTAACTTTACCTGAACTTATAAAAACAACAAAAATATGTCCTTAACAACTACACTATAAAGTTTTTGCCAAAAACAGGTGTGCAGTGCCGGGGTTTAACCATGGGCAATAATGAATTCAAGACCAGTTTGTAGTGACTGAAGAAGTGTAACAGACTGTATGATGTACTAAAACTACATTTTGCTGTCACTGTTATAATGGCCAACCAGTGCTAAATAAGGGTTATGTCAACAAATGAATTTTTCATACAGTAAAAAATACAATAGTTGTTTTCCCTTCTACACAAACTTCTTAGCAACAAATTAATTTATCAGTTATCCAAAGAAGAAATACAGTATATTGAAATTAATTCCAGAAAGGAGGGGTGGATAGTTGGAGCAAGCAAGGGACAGGGTGTGGGGGAAATATCACAGTAGATGATCTGGATTTTACTGTGTTGACTATTACACTACAGAGTGTAATAGTCTACAGTGTTTGTTAGGAAGTTGAAGATCCATGTCTACTTTGCCAGTAATTCCTTTTGCATACATTTTGTGCGCAATAACACCACGGTCATATTTGTCGTAAGCTGTTGCAAAATTTGTGTATATTACATATGCATTTTGTTTGTCTTCCAAGCACCTAAGGCCATGGCATAGTGATCTAGCAATAAGAGAGGCATCCTGTTCTAAACCCATGTTGTCCGGGGTTATGTAGAAGTTGTGATTTCATGTGATTTGTATTCTTACTTCTTAGCACTCTTTCAAAGATTTTTATAATGTGTGAGAGGTTAGAGCTATTGGTCTATAATTTTTTCCTCTGCTTTACTACCTCCTTTGTAAAGTGTCACAATCTCCACTTTTTTATGTCAGGGATGACACCAGTATCTAGACTCCATCTCCAAAAGATGTTAAGGACTTGTGATGGTGGTCTTTTGCACTTCTTGACAAATACAAAATTCCATGAGTGACCTGGTGCAGAGTGTATGAGCATGCTGTCTATGGCTACTTCAAAGTCCAATGGGGTTAAGGTGACATCTGATGTGTAGTTCAAGTTGGTGTCACATTATGAAGAATTCGTTGATCTAAAATGTGTTCAGGGGTTCACTGAAAACAGAATCATACTGAAGCCTCAGTATCTTGCTCATTTCTTTGTCAGAATCTGTGGAAGTTTCACCACCCTTGTGCAAGGGCCCAATGCTGGGTGCAGTTTTTTGTTCTTGTTTTTGAGAAAATGTATTTCAAGTTTCTCTCTTTCACTTATGATCCTTTGCTCTCTCTGCCTCTCTTGCCCAATCTTAACTGCTATCCAATCCTTCCCGATCAATCCTATCCACTTGCCTGATTAATCAAGCCCAACCCACTCAAATCAATCCTTTCTGCCCACCTGATCAATAGACCAATTACATTTTCACAATCAATTCCAGACAATTCCTCCTGACCATCCACTTGATCCCTCAATAAAACCATCATACCCACCCATCCAATACCTCCAGTCTGCCCACCTGATACCTACCTTCCTTTTGCCAGTCCTCGTCGGTTCCTCCCGCCCTCCTGCCAGCCCACTCGGTTCCTCCCGCCCTCCTGCCAGCCCACTCGGTTCCTCCCGCCCTCCTGCCAGCCCACTTGGCTCCTCCCGCCCTCCTGCCAGCCCACTTGGCTCCTCCCGCCCTCCTGCCAGCCCACTTGGCTCCTCCCGCCCTCCTGCCAGCCCACTTGGCTCCTCCCGCCCTCCTGCCAGCCCACTCGGTTCCTCCCGCCCTCCTGCCAGCCCACTCGGTTCCTCCCGCCCTCCTGCCAGCCACTCGGTTCCTCCCCTTGCCAGCCCACTCGGTTCCTCCCCCGTGCCAGCCCACTCGGTTACTCCTCCCTGCCAGCCCACTCGGTTCCTCCCCCCTGCCAGCCCACTCGGTTCCTCCCCCGTGCCAGCCCACTCGGTTCCTCCCCCGTGCCAGCCCACTCGGTTCCTCCCCCTTGCCAGCCTACTCGGTTCCTCCCCCGTGCCAGCCCACTCGGTTCCTCCCCCCTGCCAGCCCACTCGGTTCCTCCCCCTGCCAGCCCACTCGGTTCCTCCCCCGTGCCAGCCCACTCGGTTCCTCCCCCGTGCCAGCCCACTCGGTTCCTCCCCCTTGCCAGCCTACTCGGTTCCTCCCCCGTGCCAGCCCACTCGGTTCCTCCCCCGTGCCAGCCCACTCGGTTCCCCCCGTGCCAGCCCACTTGATTCCTCCCCCGTGCCAGCCCACTCGGTTCCTCCCCCTGCCAGCCCACTTGGTTCCTCCCCCGTGCCAGCCCACTCGGTTCCTCCCCCGTGCCAGCCCACTCGGTTCCTCCCCCGTGCCAGCCCACTCGGTTCCTCCCCCTTGCCAGCCTACTCGGTTCCTCCCCCTTGCCAGCCTACTCGGTTCCTCCCCCTTGCCAGCCCACTCGGTTCCTCCCCCTTGCCAGCCCACTCGGTTCCTCCCCGTGCCAGCCCACTTGGTTCTCCCTCCTGCCAGCCCACTCGGTTCCTCCCTCCCTCCTGCCAACCCACTCGGTTCCTCCCTCCATCCCGCTATCCCACTCGGTTCTTCCCTCCCTCAGCCATCCCTCTCGATTCCTTCCTCCGTCCCTCCTGGCAGCCCACTCGGTTCCTCCCTCCCTCCTGCCAGCCCACTAAGTTCTTCCCTCTCCCCCCTCCCTCCGGCCAGCCCTCTCGGTTCCTTCCTCCTTCCCTCCTGGCAGCCCACTCAGTTCCTCCCTCCCTCCTGCCAGCCCACTAAGTTCTTCCCTCCCTCCCACCCTCCCTCCGGCCAGCCCTCTCGGTTCCTTCCTCCATCCCTCCTGGCAGCCCACTCGGTTCATCCCTCCCTCCGGCCAGCCCTCTCGGTTCCTTCCTCCATCCCTCCTGGCAGCCCACTCGGTTCCTCCCTCCCTCATGCCAGCCCACTCAGTTCATGAATAAAGATATTTAGATGCTCATTACATTCCATGTCATGAAAGATGGGGATGCCTTAAATTTATATCTTCAAACAGATGTAGTCTTTAACTGTAGAATGATAAAGGTAAATATTTATGAAGGTCCACAAGAAAAAGAAAATTTGTGGTCGAACACCAATATATGCAACAAAAACCCAATACCGTAGAACCTCGGTTTCCAAATGCCAGTTTCAAATTTTTCGGTTCCCGAGCTCAATTTCTTAAAAAAATTTGAATCGGTACTCGAAGTTTGCCGCAGTGCTTGAGTTTGTTGATACACGTATGGGTCGACCGAGCACATGGCACGCTTCAATTTATCAGTGTCTCCCGCCTAGTGACTACCACGCTTGAATTCTTTGTGAAGAATTTCATTGTTTTTGTGCTTTTTTTGGTTTCTGAACACAAAAGTTTTTATTATATATCAAACCATAGGTTCCAAGAAAGCCAGTGGTAAAGTTTAACCTAAGAAAATAATTGTGGGGATGATGATAGAGGAAAAACAAATGATCATTCATAGTGAGAATGTGATGTCTCACTATAGGTAAGTGTTTAAACGTAAAAACACAAGTGTCTATAGACAAATTTTAATAAGACAAGCACACAGTGAGCCACAACCAGATCCAAGTGGTATGTCTGCAAAACATAAGAGAGTGCGCCCCAGAAATGTCATCACTGCTGTTATAATGGAAAGGGACTCCCTTTCCAAACACTAACACCTCTCCTTTCCCCTTCTTCACTGTCTTTCATATGCCAACAAGAGTTCTCGATAAAGGTAATGTACCTATGAGTATTATTCTGTACAAAATTAATTTTTTAGTTAACAGTTTTGGGGTGTGTGGAATGGAATAACTAAATTTACATTATTTCTTATGGGAAAATTCCCTTCGGTTTTCGAATCATCTCTGGGAACAAATTAAATTTGAAAACTGAGGTACCACTGTAGTTGCCAGTACTAGGCAACCTAAACAAAACACAGTATCAGTACAGGCCCCATCAAGAGGATATCAAGCAGGTACTGTATATCCAAATCAACTAAAAATACCACCAAAACATACTAACACCATGCTACCTTGTGCAGTAATACAAGATCTTAGAACTCTGTGGTTCTTGAAGAACCAACCAACAAACATGAGAAGGGTCAGTACCAGTCTTTAGCCACCGGTGCAATTGCCAAAAAGAAATGTCCACCACCAAAGAATATCGACACCATGCTACTATGTACAGTACAGTAATATCCAAAAATAATGTACTAGTGTTCTCACAATGCAATCACAAATATATATAGGTTGCAATTGCCAGTCAGTTGGTGGCTGCACTGGTGTTTTTTTTTTATAGTTTACTTCATTTATTATGCACCCCATAACCAACCTGTGGAAGGAGGTGGAGGAGGGTGGAAAAGGTTACAGCAGCACATAATGGGCTCAGAGACTAAACCCCAAAAATCATTGAGCTACTTGTGTGTTTAATGTGTATCAACATTATATCAACAATGGGTTCGAGAATGGCTACAGGAACAATCTCTTGGACAATTAGCTTACGTGACTGGTGAGCTAGTTTCATAATTGATTTGCCTAACAATTGGTCAGGAGTGGAAAGGTTACAATCACCCACATTTACTACCTACATGTAGCAAACTGGGAATATTTGGCTAAAATTTCTGGCAGTATATCCCTCTGAGTTAAATATTTACAGTATCTTCTTCTTGAACATCTGTTGTGGAGCTATCTCTAAACTCACACATCTTTTTGCACATCTTTGTGCAACAATTTGTTATAAGAATGAAAAGCAAGCAAGGGAATGCATACCCTGTAGTACAACACAGTGGATGAGTGTACAAGTGTGCTGTCATAGCCAGCTGTGAAACTAATGAATGCTCAAGACACATCATTAAGGGCTCCTGTCAAGCCAATAATGTCATCCTTTGATTTCTTGAATTTGCATTCAAATTACACACCAACAGGAAACAAAAATGTGTCATTCATTTAACAAATACAGCATCCAGCTAGAGTAAGCAGGGCTTATTATGTTTCAGCAAGTTAAACAACTCTGGCTCTACTCACAGAATCTGTATGTTTTTCTTTGCCTACATCAGATTGAACTCTATTCAAAAACTCCCAAAACACACCACTTCCCCACACACACACACACACACACACACATTCAGAAATGTAGTAGGTGGAGCTTAATTACTGTATTGCTGCATTCTGCCAGGATATTAACCATTTTTTTTACTAAACTAACCCAACAAGTGAGGTGACTGGGAAGAATCACCGTGATTTTTGTTGTTCCCCCAAAACACACACACACACACACTCGGGCAGATGCTTCTAGAGTACATGTACCAAGAATCGATGGAGTCAATCATAATCAAGCATTAATAGACCTAGGGAAAAGGTTACATTGTGAAGTTTGCCCCGTGCTGGCCTCCATGAGTGCCCATCAGAGGGCCTACAACCTCCCACGGCTCCCCAGGCCCAGCCAACACGACTCCCCACTCCTAAAACGTGACAAATAATCCTCCAAACTCGCATATTGGCACCAGGATAAACTAACTCGTTCGTGTTGCACGAGCGAAAAATCAATGTCTGGTCCAATATCGCCACTAAAAGATGGCTAAATAGGTAAACAAAGGTCTCATCCTTCACCCAGCCCTAATAAATAACACCCAAATTGACTCCATGGGGCGCTTCGCGCAAAATAAAATCGCGCTCTTGCTCAACCTGAATTCAATAACAACGAAAACAAATGGTCATCACAAGACCAGCTCACCATTATTTCGTTGATTTAATGGGTTTCCTCTCCTCACTATTTTCTTTTTAGTAATTTTCCGTTTTCTTAATTGTGATATGCGTGTTCTAAATGTAGGGTTCGACATTTTATGTTAAATATAGTGTCAATATTTCACAAATTGGAGACAAAGGTCATGTCTCCCCTCACCGCACACTGCCAGCCACTGAGCCAGCCATTTTGTCTCCCAGATATTATTGTTCCAGGCGGAAGCTCGCTCCACCAATCACCGCCCTGCATTTGGTCACGTGACAACCCTAAGGGAGCCAGAACGCGCACCATATGATTTCTCAAATGAGATTTAGATACCGATCACGGCTGAAATGGAAGCGTACGCGTGTAAACTAGCGTAATTATATTAAATCTGAGCGACTATAGTTGCTGCTTGTGTATTTTGTAGTATTGTATTGTTTATGGCCACGGAGGTATTGTTGGAACATAACCTTGATTACAGATATCAGATAATTTGCATTTCTCCAAACATTATGATTCATCTGTAATACATATTGTGATACTTACACGCGGGTTATATTACATTTTTGCAGTGATAAAGACATTTTAATCAATATCGCCCTGCACAATGGCATAATAAACGACGAATATTGATCACTTTTGACTCATAGAAAACGTCTCCTACAGACATGTAAACAAAGGAGTGATCCGCTGTCGTCGCCTCCAGTGTCTCTCTCCAACGGGGCCAGTACAATGACTTCCTCCAGCGGTTACATGCCTCAAACCCCAAGTTGGAAATGCTCAAATATAAAACGATTTTTTAAAGAATGTCTTTTATGCGGGTATGCCCTGGTAGTTTGCCGTAGTGGCAATGTATTTAAGAGTTGGAGTGGTAAACACGTTTGGGTGTGAAGAAAGGAGGTGGGCGGGGCAGTGATCAGCTGACGACCAGCTACAATAATGGCACTGGCAGCAGCAGCAGCAGCAGTGTCTCTGGCCAGCTGCAACCTGCAGGCACTGGCACTGAAGCTTCTTGGTGGCAGTTTTTTTTTTTTAACTGGCTACTTCCTAAATTTGTGAGAACCGTCAGTTACTTTACTAAGTAATCGGGCAAGCTGAGCCACAAGGTGCAGTAAGCAGCTTGCGGCGGTAAATCAGATTACAAGATAAGCTACAATTAGGGATATCCGACATCATATGAATTCTACTGCTTAATATATTCAATAGTATCACAAAAATAGTACGAAATTGCATTTGTCCGGATGGGCAGACTACAATTAACAAGTCTTGAGAGATAAATAATTTTCAACGTATTAGCTTTAGGTTGAATTGAAAGTAGATTTCACGGGATAAAACATTTTCATGACGTTAGTGTTCAGTGAAACTGACAACAATATACGACGACATGGACTTTGATTTCCCATGTTGAGGAAGGAGCGAAGGTAGCCCAATTATGGCGAAATTTGGTCAAAACATAATGGTAGAGATGTGTAATAATGCCAAGGGTGGACATGGCCACGTTAAGGTCAGGCCCGTGTTAAATTGGTGGAAGGGTTACATTCAAAGGCACTTTTAGGATCGCAGACCACACATATATTTTTATAAGCAAGTGACAGTAACTCTTAACTACTCATACTAGGAATAATTTAACAGGGGCAGGTAAAAGTAACTTAGTTTAATCAATATTTCCACAATCTGCGCTCCATTATTATTATTATTAAGCTTAGGTACACAGTAGTGTGCACTTACCGTATTGAATAGGATGGATTAGAGTATAGACAAAGAACTAGCTATAAGTTCATCAACTATGCTCATCTTACAGTGATTCCGTGGGAGATGATAGAATGATTGCTCTGCAGTAATAGAAGCGCTTGTGATAACTGATCCCTTTGTGTTGTTTTAGGCCGAGTGAAGTAATGCCCTAGCATCAGGCCTTTGAGTTAAGTCCTCTAATTATTAATTACATGCCTACCAACAGGGAGCAATTATAGTCCTACTATATAGTTGCCTCGTAGTGGAGGCGCCTGACATGTGGGTGGACAGCGCTTCGGGCTTGTAGTCTTGAGGTTCCAGGTTCGATCCCCGGTGGAGGCGGAGACAAATGGGTAAAATGTTTCTTTCACCCTGATGCCCCTGCTACCTAGCAGTAAATAGGTACCTGGGAGTTACATAGCTGATTCCTGGGGTGTGTGTAAGGACGCTAAGTCCCGAAATCATCTTAAGATAACCTCAAGGTAGTTAAATAATAAATAAATAAATAAATGTTTATTCAGGTAAGGTACATACAAGAGGTTTTAAAAAAATTGATAGATTTATAGATAGAGCTAGTACATACAATGCCTAAAGCCACTATTACGCAAAGCGTTTCGGGCAGGAAAAACATTAAAGACTAAAACGTAATATTAATTGAGATTAGAGTATAAAATGTGTTGAGAACAATTAAAAATAAAAATAAAAATAAAAAAAAGGGAGAACATGGCTGAAAAAGCAGCACAAATACAATTAGGTCGACAAACAGCGTTGTTTAAAAAAACAGACATGGGTTGACTATTATTAATATAGGGGTAAGGTAGGTTACAGGGAATTTATCAGGTAGTGCTTCGTTTTTATCTTAAACTGGTTGAGAGAGGTAGTCTTTAACATGATTGGGAAGGTCATTCCACATTCTGGGTCTCTTGATTTGTAGAGCATTTCTAGTTTGATTAAGTCGTACTCTTGGAATATCAAAACTGTATTTGTTTCTGGTGTGGTGCTCATGGGTTCTGTTACAACCTTCAATGAAGCTTTTGAGGTCAGGATTAGCATTACAGTTCAGCGTTTTATATATGTATAACACACATGTTGTCTCAAGGTAATGCTAACGTTGATTTTGTTTTAGATTCAGCTACTCGGAATAAAAGTTCCAAGTAGCATGGGCTATGGTGAGCCCGTATAGTCGACTTACTTGGCACAGGACCGGGGCTGTAACTGTTGTATAATGCTAACAATGGCTGACAGTTATATAGAAAACTTTAAAAGGTCAGATGTAGCGTAAATGAGCACGGTTTCCAGCCTAATAAGCCACAATGTAGGACGGAAAACAGAAGCTTATTCACCCACTAGGTTATAAACATTCAATTGAGAGCTATAGTTTAATGTGGCCTAACACTTTACTGTACATCCATACTTTTTACTAGGGGAAATTTTTTTTAACGTGACCACTTTGTCAAAATACAATGGTGGAGATGTGTAATACTGCAAATGGTGGAGATGGCCACGTTAAGGTCAGGCCCGTGTTAAATTACAGATTGGTGGTTGCCTCTATTATCAGTGATTTCAGACCAAATGGTATGAGGTACTTTGAGCTCTGTAATTACTTGATACACTCAGAATATTGGAAGATATTCTTGTGCTGTTCCCAGAGTTTGCTAGTGGAAGCTAATAGATTTACATTTCATGTTCTCTCTTGAATCCATGTATGAGTAACCATCCTGTGAGATGGGGATATTATATGAGCTTATAGCTAGTTTTTTTTTTATCTACACTGTAATCTCTCATATAGAATAGAGTAGCATTACATTGCTGTGTATACCTAAGCATGTTAATACAAAAATAAAGTTCCATTCAGAGGAACTTTTATAGGTTGGTAGACACCCCACATATTTTTAATATGCCATTACATATATTTTGTTTTTAATTATATTAGTATGCTAATTATATTTGAATATTAATTATATTAATATTAATTATTAATATAATCTCATATATTAATTAATAATGTTATAATAAAATATTAATTGTAATATATTATATATATATATTATAATATAATATACTACATTATAATATAATATTAATACTATATTAATTTTTAATATGCATCACTGGACTAAGACACACTATACACCGACTGTGGTTTCATTGTACATAACTTGTTCATCTTTATTATTTATCATTATCGTCACTTTTCCTAGTAGTAATTTATATAGAATATATATAAATTATATACACTGATAATTTATTAAAGTATTATTATTATAAAGTAATTTATATAGAATATATAGTAATTTATATACACTGATCTATTTATACACTAATTTATTTACCGGAATTTGAACAGCAAGTTTGGTAAAGATATTATCTAAATTTTAAGTTAAATTCGGAAAACAAAAAATAAAATCTTTGCCATCTCTGTTTTATCATAAACTAAATGACTATTTTCTGCTAACATAGGACCAACAGATTTTGTGAAAACGCTGCTTTCACTCTAAACATACCCAAGGATTTGGGATGGGACAAAGGAAAGGAATGGTGCCCAACCACTTATTTATTAATTTATTTATTTACTTATATACAAGAAGGTACATTGGGATTGTGAGGATACATAATGTGGTAATTACAATCTTGTAAAGCCACTAGTACGCGCAGCGTTTCGGACAGGTACTTAATCTAAGAAAATTTTAAGTAGGTAAATACTTGCAAAATTTATAAAAAATGATAACAGTTACAAGGCAAGAAAACATAAAAGATGAGAGAAAATTGTAGGTATATTAAAGCACATAGGTAGCTCAGATTGCAATGACAGCTTGAATGGTAGTTGACAAAAATTGGTAGGCACAATACAGCATATGGCTAGCACATAAAAGAAGACAGCAATGAACACAATGATAAGGTTGTTTGGGTTAAATACATAAAAATTGGGAGATTGGGTAACACTAGATACAGAGCAAATTTAAAGTTCAGTGTAGGAAACTAAGATGAAATTAGGTACTTTTTGGTTTTGCTTTTAAATAAGGCAAAAGTTTGACAGCTTTCCAATTCACTAGGGAGTGAATTCCATAGACTAGGTCCCTTAATTTGCATAGAGTGTTTACACAGATTAAGTTTGACCCTGGGGATATCAAAGAGATATTTATTTCTGGTGTGGTGATAATGGGTCCTATTACATCTGTCCAGGGAGAGTTTCAGAGCATGGTTTGCATTTAAGAACAGGGTTTTGTAAATGTAGTTGACACAAGAGACTGTGTGGAGAGAGTTAATATTTAGCAAGTTCAGGGATTAGACTAAACTTAGACTGAACGGTAGAGTGACAGTCTTTCTTCATGCAGGTCGGTGTTCAATTCCGACCAATCCAAGTTGTTGGGCACCATTCCTTACACCCCATCCCATCCCAAATCCTTATCCTGACCCCTTCCAAGTGCTATATAGTCGTAATGGCTTAACGCTTTACACTGATAATTCCCTCCTCCCTCACTCTAAACATAAGCTGGCCGACCTCTCAGTATGAACCTATACAAGTCTCACTACGGGATCACCATAACCCGGCCTACTTGGAACTTTTGTTCAGAGTAGCTGAATCTAAAACAACAAAAACTCTCAGTATGGTGTTCAAATGAGAACTTTTTTTTTTTTTTTTTTTTTGAGATATATACAAGAGTTGTTACATTCTTGTACAGCCACTAGTACGCGAAGCGTTTCGGGCAGGTCCCTGGAATACGATCCCCGCCGCGAAGAATGTTTAACTTTAACTTTATTAACACCGCCAGAGAATACATTATCAACGAAGCTATAATTCACATCAACCTGTGAGCAGCCGTGTCCAACAGTCTGGATGACCAGACCAGAGACCTGGACAAAGACAGGGCCGCGGGGGACACTGATCCTCGGAATGAATGCAAGGTATCCGCGAGGTCGGATATGTAACTAAAAATATTCTCGATTTTGTGCTATGTTCAGCGATTATGATTCACAGGATTATATTTACAAAGATGAATGTGTTTCTTTGCTTTGTATCATAACATAACATGTTCTAATCTATGGTGTTGATTATGTATTTGTAGTATCCGATAAGAACGGTTACTGGCGTTAGGCTATACGTAAATTTCCACGCAGGAAAGTGAAATTCCGAACGTTTTCGTGTTTCAACACATTATCAGACTTACAGAGAAAACATGGAGTTTGGGGTTTATAATTATCTTTCATTTACATGAATGGTGATTATATTTTGTTTATATGAATGATGATCATATTTTATTTATATGAATGGTGATTATCTTTTATTTATATGACTGTGGAATCGATATTTTCAATATTTTGCACCGAAAAGTGAGGTTTTCTGGGCAGCGTCACTCACCCTGTGAATGAACTTATACCACCATACTGTAATGCTCAATAGCCATTCGGGGACATTCACAACGTTACTAAGGTATTACATTGTCTGAACCTAACCTAACTGAAGACTCACAAATAGAAAACGGGACATCACGTCAATTTTGTGAGCCGTTGTGATTTTTAGTACAGTTTTTTGGCCTTGGGAGCCAAAAAAACATCGCATACGTGGCTGGTGGAGCCGGTGGCTGAGCGGACAGAACACTGGGCGCGTGATCCTGTGGTCCCGGGTTCGATCCCGGGCGCCGGAGAGAGACAATGGGCATAGTTTCTTTCACCCTGATGCCCCTGTTACCTTGCAGTAAATAGGTACCTGGGAGTTAGTCAGCTGTCACGAGCTGCTTCCTGGGGGTGGAGGCCTGGTCGTGGACCGGGCCGCGGGAACACTAAGCCCCGAAATCATCTCAAGATAACCTCAAGATGACGTCTGTAGCAAGGATATTGCGTCAATAATATACTCGCTACAAACTCGCATTATCTTAATGATATGGGTTTGTTAATTCTACTTAGTCCACTAATTACGATTTTATACTTTTCCCCAATGACAGTTAACACTCCTTCCCTACCTGCTAGAGGATGGTGAGGTGTGGACCGATTACATAACAATCGATAAGCGAATAATCTACCACGGGAGACATCTGTCCGTCAAGCAGTGTGCAGTTGCACCTCCACAGATCTCCTGTATCAGCTCTTGATACTGGTAATGGCTCAAAAGGGCCACCACTTACGAGCTATTCAAGCCCGTGCCACCTTTTGGATGGCATAATGTTCATCTTGGACACATTCATGGGAGACATCTCCCGTCACGTAGGGTGCAGTTGCACCTCCACAGATCTCCAGTATCATCTATTGATACTGGTGATGGCTCAAAAGGGCCACCACTTACGGGCTATTCATGCCCGTGCCACCTTTTGGGTGGCTTAATCTTCATCAATCAATCAATCGAATAATCTATTACGGGCTATTCATGCCCGTGCCACCTCTTGGGTGGCTTAATCTTTATCAATCATCATCGAATAATCTACACGGAGACATCTCCTGTCCACGAGGCTAACCGTGCATAGCCCGTGCTTCTTGCCCAGCTCCTGTGCCAGGTAAGTTACGGGCTCACCATAGCCCGTGCTACTTGGAACTTGTCCCGAGTAGCTGAATCTATAACAACAGTTTAACACAATTACGGGCTCACCATAGCCCGTGCTACATGGACACTTCGTTCTGAGTAGCTAAATCTGAAACAACAACAGAATAATCTACACGGGAGACATCTGTCCACGAGGCTAACCATAGCCCGTGCTTCTTGCCCAGCTCCTGTGCCAGGTAAGTTACGGGCTCACCATAGCCCGTGCTACTTGGAACTTGTTCCGAGTAGCTGAATCTATAACAACAACAACATGCAGTAACCGCCCTGAAGCCATCAACACTGCCACTCTTCTGGTCAAAAAAGGTGTCCAGCAGCTGGACACCCTCATAAATACTGTCAAGCAGTATCCTCCCCCGCGATAGCAGCCTGACGATTAAATGCGACCTCAGCACAAAGTATACACTTACTAAAAAAAAATCTACCACTTACGGGCTATTCATGCCCGTGCTACCTCTTGGGTGGCTTAATCTTTATCAATCAATCGATTAATCTTCTTACGTCTTCTTATAATCTTCTAAATGTCCATTTCAAATTTAGTTGGAAAAAATCCTCAAGAATTTAGAGGATTTTGACAAGACGCCGGCTTCCTGTTTCAGGCGAGGTTATTAAAGATGGTGGCCCTCAGGTAAAAACTATAGCTACCGTTGGCGGCACCAGTAAATAAAAAAAAGTTGACCCCGCACCACAAAAAAAAATAGCATAAAACGTACCAAAGAAAACGTAAACATAGGGCAGCCTTGAGGAAAACGCTTTCTGAAGCAAAACAGTATATTAAGGACTGTAGTGTAAGGCCTGAAATGGATCCGATATTGGCGAAAAGTATGTCTAAAAAGTGGTTTAGACATAAACCACTTTTTATTAGATTAGCCAAAATAAGAGTTCTGCAACTAACAAAAGAAGAGCCCTGTATATAATAAGCGGGGAAGAAAAACTTGAGATTCAACCAGCGAATAAAATAACAATTAAAAAAAAAATCAAAGAAAACGAAAAGAAGGCTAAGCTTGAAATAAGCAGCGCGTGGTCAGAAGCAGAACGCAGAGGGAAATGAAAGACCTAAAGACACGTAAGGGAATCAAGCAGGTCCTTGCTAGCCGGACGAAGACTAGACGGAACCCGCAAAAAAAGAGAAATCTGACAGGGGGGGACTAAATGATGGCAGAAGTGTGGGGGCTGTCTAGACAGATTCGAAAAAACAGAGGGCTGAGTTCGTGGACCAAAGAGCGGGCCAGACAGTGCTGAATAAAATTATGTCTAAAAGGGACAAAGGTGGGGGCGAAAGTAATTTTGGAATATGAAAAAGCTTTGTTACGAAATAAAGGTAAAAGATATCACCCGGGCAGGTGCCAAAGATTTCCTCTTATAATCTTGATGCCATGTGTATCAAAAGTATCTTATATCTTATAGAGGCAAAGCTCAACGCTTTAAGCCATGTTAATACTCTATTCTAAGCCTCCAGATCTTTAGCCCTGCTATTGCATTGCTCTTCAACAAGTCACTTGAACTCCAAACCTTTCCAGATATTCTAAAGAAAGCGAGAGTAACCCCTGTCCACAAATGTGGTGATCTCACAGATGTTAACAACTACAGACCTATATCAATCCTGCCTAACTTGTCAAAAATATTTGAAAAACTAATCTACAAGCAGCTTTACTCTTATCTAGCCAAACACAATATACTTAGCTCTTGTCAATATGGCTTCAGACCCAAAAAAGCACTAACGATGCACTTATTAGTATGATTAACTTGATTCATGCAGCTCTTGAAAAATGAGTTCCCTGTTGGGTTATTTGTGGACCTGCGTAAGGCTTTTGACACTGTCAACCACCAAAACCTTCTTCTTAAATTACATCATTATGGAGTCAGAGGACACTCACTGCAATACCTCAAATCTTACCTTACTGACAGGCTCCAGTATGTTTCTGTGAATAATTCAATTTCTCTCACCCTACCCATCAACATTGGTGTTCCTCAGGGCAGCATACTTGGCCCTCTCCTCTTTCTCATCTACATTAATGACCTTCCAAATGCCTCCCAACACCTCAAACCAATTCTATTTGCTGACGACACAACCTTCATTTACTCCAGTCCTGACCCCCTAGCTCTAAATGCCACAGTAAATACTGAGCTAAATAAAGTCCATCTTTGGCTAACTGCCAACAAACTCACCCTTAACATTGACAAAACTTTCTATATTCTGTTTGGCAATAAATCCTCTAATCAAATAAATCTCAAAATAAACAATACCCAATTTGTAACAAATTAGATGGCAAGTTCCTTGGCGTTCTCATTGACCACAAGCTGAATTTCCAGGGACACATTCTAATATATCAAAAAAGTTTAAAAAACTGTTGGCATTCTTTCTAAGATCAGATATTATGTACCCCGACCTGCCCTGGTTACTCTCTATTACTCCCTCATCTATCCATATCTCAACTATGGTATTTGTGCTTGGGGTTCTACTACCCAAAATCATTTACGTCCTCTAATTACTCAACACAAAGCTGCTATTAGGACTATATCCAACTCTGGCCCCAGACATCACTCGGTACCCTACTCAAATCTCTGAATATGTTAGATATTAAGTCACTGCACATTCTCTCATGTGTATCATACATATATAAAACGCTGAACTGTAATGCCAATCCTGAACTCAAAAGCTTCATTGACGGTTGTAACAGAATCCATGAGCACCACACCAGAAATAAATACAGTTTTGATATTCCAAGAGTACGACTTAACCAAACTAGAAATGCTCTACAAATCAAGGGACCTAGAATGTGGNATAAATGAACTACTGTACTCTATTTTGAAACAGTAAGACCTGCAGTACTAAGTTTAGTCCAGTGAGGTAAATGCATCCCCCTTTTTGTCCCTGCCGCCAAGTATTTTTTTTTTTACTTAGTGTTAAAAATCATGCACTTATATTAATTTAGAAATGTGTTATTTTACATGCAAAGTGCAGTACTATAAATTTAAAAAAATTATGGCTTACATGATTTTTTCGAGGCACCCAAACCTATTATGTGAGCATACATACCAGTCCCGTGTTCCTCATGTTCCGCACTTCTAACTTACGAGTGTGATGCATCTGACTCTCATCATGCAAGAATTTTCACAACTTTTGTTTTGACATTGTGGGATTATTATCCTGACTCCCTAAATTAAAAGATCTAACTACTAACAGGGAATTATAACAGCAAACCTAGCTGTCTACAGTGACAGTAGTCATATCCAGTGGCCTCTAGAAAAACTGATGTCTTCTTTGTGTAGTGAGAAATTTCCACAGATATTTGCACATTGTAATCAAATCAAATCAATCATCTCAAGAAGATTGTATGTGTCATTATTTGCACATTGAAGCCAGGTCGAACAGCAAGTGTAGTACAGTACAGGTACATCAGACAAAAGTAAGAGGACCTGTTTTCCATGGATAAAAAGTTATTTGTAACTGTGATCATGGCTAGGAACGAAGTGGCTGGTTAGAAAAGCATAGCTTGGTACTACTACTACTGTCTGGCATAATGAAAGCAATGAAGGTAGATAAATAGTTTGTAAATAAAAGTTTAGAGCGTAGTTGAAAAATTAAAAACATTAAAAATATTATATGAATAAGGATTCGGATGTTCCAATGATTTACACAACTGGAGCTGACAGCTGGTGATGAACAATTACAGTCTGTAGAGAGAGAATGGCATTAACCCCTAAACTGCGCCAGCCAACAAAAGTCGTTCTGAGAGTTGTGTTATTTTTTTTTTAAATTAGGCTATATTTAATGTTTTTTAATGTTTTCATCACTGTTTTTTTTAATGAAAATAGTTAGTTTGGAAACATTTTGACATTAACTTTACCTGAACTTATAAAAACAACAAAATATGTCCTTAACAACTACACTATAAAGTTTTTGCCAAAAACAGGTGTGCAGTGCCGGGTTTAACCATGGGCAATAATGAATTCAAGACCAGTTTGTAGTGACTGAAGAAGTGTAACAGACTGTATGATGTACTAAACTACATTTTGCTGTCACTGTTATAATGGCCAACCAGTGCTAAATAAGGGTTATGTCAACAAATGAATTTTTCATACAGTAAAAAATACAATAGTTGTTTTCCCTTCTATACAAACTTCTTAGCAACAAATTAATTTATCAGTTATCAAAGAAGAAATACAGTATATTGAAATTAATTCCAGAAAGGAGGGGTGGATAGTTGGAGCAAGCAAGGGACAGGGTGTGGGGAAATATCACAGTAGATGATCTGGATTTTACTGTGTTGACTATTACACTCTCTACAGAGTGTAATAGTCTACATTCTGTTTGTTCGGAAGTTGAAGATCCATGTCTACTTTGCCAGTAATTCCTTTTGCATACATTTGTGCGCAATAACACCACGGTCACATTTGTCGGAAGCTTTTGCAAAATTTGTGTATATTACATATGCATTTTGTTTGTCTTTCAAGCACCTAAGGCCATGGCATAGTGATCTAGCAATAAGAGGGGCATCCTGTTCTAAACCCATGTTGTCCGGGGTTATGTAGAAGTTGTGATTTCATGTGATTTGTATTCTTACTTCTTAGCACTCTTTCAAAGATTTTTATAATGTGTGAGAGGTTAGAGCTATTGGTCTATAATTTTTTCATCTGCTTTACTACCTCCTTTGTGAAGTGTCACAATCTCCACTTTTTTATGTCAGGGATGACACCAGTATCTAGACTCCATCTCCAAAAGATGTTAAGGGCTTGTGATGGTCTTTTGCACTTCTTGACAAATACAGAATTCCATGAGTGACCTGGTGCAGAGTGTATGGGCATGCTGTCTATGGCTACTTCAAAGTCCAATGGGGTTAAGGTGACATCTGATGTGTGGTTCAAGTTGGTGTCACATTCATGAAGAATTCATTGATCTAAAATGTGTTCAGGGGTTCACTGAAAACAGAATCATACTGAAGCCTCAGTATCTCACTCATTTCTTTGTCAGAATCTGTGGAAGTTTCACCACCCTTGCGCAAGGGCCCAATGCTGGGTGCAGTTTTTTGGTCTTGTTTTTGAGAAAATGTATTTCAAGTTTCTCTCTCTTTCACTTATGATCCTTTGCTCTCTTTGCCTCTCTTGCCCAATCTTAACTGCTATCCAATCCTTCCCGATCAATCCTATCCACTTGCCTGATTAATCAAGCCCAACCCACTCAAATCAATCCTTTCTGCCCACCTGATCAATAGACCAATTACATTTTCACAATCAATTCCAGACAATTCCTCCTGACCATCCACTTGATCCCTCAATAAAACCATCATACCCACCCATCCAATACCTCCAGTCTGCCCACCTGATACCTACCTTCCTTTTGCCAGTCCTCGTCGGTTCCTCCCGCCCTCCTGCCAGTCCACTTGCTCCTCCCGCCCTCCTGCCAGCCCACTCGGTTCCTCCCGCCCTCCTGCCAGCCCACTCGGTTCCTCCCGCCCTCCTGCCAGCCCACTCGGTTCCTCCCGCCCTCCTGCCAGCCCAGTCGGTTCCTCCCGCCCTCCTGCCAGCCCAGTCGGTTCCTCCCGCCCTCCTGCCAGCCCACTCGGTTCCTCCCGCCCTCCTGCCAGCCCACTCGGTTCCTCCCGCCCTCCTGCCAGCCCACTCGGTTCCTCCCCTTTGCCAGCCCACTCGGTTCCTCCCCCTTGCCAGCCCACTTGGTTCCTCCCCTTTGCCAGCCCACTCGGTTCCTCCCCCGTGCCAGCCCACTCAGTTCCTCCCCTTTGCCAGCCCACTCGGTTCCTCCCCCTGCCAGCCCACTCGGTTCCTCCCCCCGTGCCAGCCCACTCGGTTCCTCCCCCGTGCCAGCCCACTCGGTTCCTCCCCCTGCCAGCCCACTCGGTTCCTCCCCCTGCCAGCCCACTCGGTTCCTCCCCCGTGCCAGCCCACTCGGTTCCTCCCCCTTGCCAGCCCACTCGGTTCCTCCCCCGTGCCAGCCCACTCGGTTCCTCCCCCGTGCCAGCCCACTCGGTTCCTCCCCTTTGCCAGCCCACTCGGTTCCTCCCCCGTGCCAGCCCACTCGGTTCCTCCCCCGTGCCAGCCCACTCGGTTCCTCCCCCGTGCCAGCCCACTCGGTCCTCCCCCGTGCCACCCACTCGGTTCCTCCCCCTGCCAACCCACTCGGTTCCTCCCCCGTGCCAGCCCACTCGGTTCCTCCCCCGTGCCAGCCCACTCGGTTCCTCCCCCCGTGCCAGCCCACTCGGTTCCTCCCCCTGCCAGCCCACTCGGTTCCTCCCCTGCCAGCCCACTCGGTTCCTCCCCCGTGCCAGCCCACTCGGTTCCTCCCCCTGCCAGCCCACTCGGTTCCTCCCCCCGTGCCAGCCCACTCGGTTCCTCCCCCGTGCCAGCCCACTCAGTTCCTCCCCCGTGCCAGCCCACTCGGTTCCTCCCCCTTGCCAGCCCACTCGGTTCCCCCCCGTGCCAGCCCACTCGGTTCCTCCCCCGTGCCAGCCCACTCGGTTCCTCCCCCGTGCCAGCCCACTCAGTTCCTCCCCCTTGCCAGCCCACTCGGTTCCTCCCCCGTGCCAGCCCACTCGTTCCTCCCCCTTGCCAGCCCACTCGGTTCCTCCCCCGTGCCAGCCCACTCGGTTCCTCCCCCGTGCCAGCCCACCCGGTTCCTCCCCCCGTGCCAGCCCACTCAGTTCCTCCCCTTGCCAGCCCACTCGGTTCCTCCCCCGTGCCAGCCCACTCGGTTCCTCCCCTTGCCAGCCCACTCAGTTCCTCCCCCGTGCCAGCCCACTCGGTTCCTCCCCTTTGCCAGCCCACTCGGTTCCTCCCCCCGTGCCAGCCCACTCGTTCCTCCCCCGTGCCAGCCCACTCGGTTCCTCCCCCGTGCCAGCCCACCCGGTTCCTCCCCCCGTGCCAGCCCACTCGGTTCCTCCCCCGTGCCAGCCCACTCGGTTCCTCCCCCGTGCCAGCCCACTCGGTTCCTCCCTCCTGCCAGCCCACTCGGTTCCTCCCTCCCTCCTGCCAACCCACTCGGTTCCTCCCTCCATACCGCTATCCCACTCGGTTCTTCCCTCCCTCAGCCAGCCCTCTCGATTCCTTCCTCCGTCCCTCCTGGCAGCCCACTCGGTTTCCTCCCTCCCTCCTGCCAGCCCACTAAGTTCTTCCCTCCCTCCCACCCTCCCTCCCCAGCCCTCTCGGTTCCTTCCTCCATCCCTCCTGGCAGCCCACTCGGTTCCTCCCTCCCTCATGCCAGCCCACTCAGTTCATGAATAAAGATATTAGATGCTCATTACATTCCATGTCATGAAAGATGGGGATGCCTTAAATTTATATCTTCAAACAATGTAGTCTTTAACTGTAGAATGATAAAGGTAAATATT
>WNGS01004511.1:26380047-26440786 GCA_020271785.1 Procambarus virginalis | reverse complement strand
TTTCTACACCATGCTACCCAAAATGGATAATGCATTTTACTTTATGCATGAGTACTTTCTGCAATCGTCCAAAAATAAAGTCTTAACAATTTAATAAAAGCAATATGGTACAGTAAGGTAGTAACGATGCATGAACACATCAAAAATTTATTAGTAACTCAAATAAATTGTAAATCAGTTAAAATTCTAATGAAAAAGAAAACCAGTCACATATTCCCTCCAAAAATTAGTCAGTGACTGATCTCAACTTTTTCCAACATACAAGAAACTTTTCAGTGAGACGACTACATATAATGTAAAACTTTAACTAAACTGAATCATAAACTAGAACTAACTATTGTACAGATCTAGGCAAGGAATCTGGTACCTGTATTACTGCACAGGTTGTTCAACCTAGCAAGCAGCTTATGAGAGATACGACTATGGAATATATTTCTGATTTTATTCTGTTATACTGTACAGTACTTACAAATATTGTATTCTATATACTGTATGTAACAATTGCATGTATTACAATTTTATTGGCTAGTAAAGTATAAAAACTATTACCATATATCTATACATATATATACAGTACAGTATACTGCACTAGGAAATTAACTACCTATTAATAAATTAATAGAATTTTAAAAATTCTTAAATTTGTAGGACATATATAATCTTAAGTTTGTACTGTATTACTGACAAGTCTAATCTGACATTAAACAAAAAAAATATAGTATGCATATTTCTGATTGACGGCGATAAAATAAATTGCGGCAGTGTGTGCAGATCTTGTTCTTTCAATTTCCCCTTTGTAAAAAATGCAGTGGGTTAGCCTAACAAAAACTGTCAGAACCTAGGCTATCCACCTAATCTACCATAGCTGATAATCATTAGCCCCATGAAATGTCACTATTGGAGTGTTTTTAAGTTTCCTAAACCACTGCATTTTTACGCCGGAGTCAAATGCATAAAAAAACTAAGTGTATTCAGTAAGAGGATAGGCTGTGGTGTGAGTGTGTAATTACCTAAGGTAATTAATTACTTAAGGTAATTAATTACCAAAGGTAACTGTTTGTATCTGTCTGCATCTGTCTCACAAGTTCACAAACATAGGTTAAATTCCACCGTACTGCCTCAATATTTAGTTATGCATATTTAAGGCATATGAAGTCTGCGATATTGATAGCACACATTAACCTAGACTCGTCATACATACACAAACAACAAACTAAAAAATACATGTGTAAAGTTTCGAATGAATTGCATTATTAATCTTGATATAAAATACCAATTCACACCCACATTACAAAACTGCAAACACATGGAAAGCCTTAGGTTAAATGTGAAAAATTTATCAAGGAAGACAGGACACCATGAGCTTCAGATTTATCATGTAAACCATAAATAGGCAATTATTACTAAATGATCACACTCACAACACAAATACTCTCATACAAATATGTGCAATTTGCACACAAAAATAATACATGAACATACAGGAACCAATATACACATTCTTACTGTCATCAGTTAAAGGCTTAAGTAGTATTCTAAGCAACATTAACCCTTAGACCACGCATATTAGGGGCCCGGTAGCGAAAAATATTCGAATTATGTAAATATAATTTTAAAATGTTAAACAAATCTCCAACTTATTGGCTTCAGTGTCGTGAAACTTTCATCAAAATATTTTCAGAAATTGATTTTAGGCGAATTTAAAAAAAAAAAAACGTTTTGTTGATAAGGAGAACAGCTCCTAATAACTGGAACTGAAGGATAATGCAGTAATAAAGAGATGCAAGCACCTGTCCGACGCTCAAAGAAGAAGAATAATACTTGTAAGAAGTGTCCACAAAGTGGATATGCAGTTGGTGTCTTTATATCACTGCTGAGTGATACATAGTAACACAAATAATAATGAGTAACTATGTTAATATGATCTATTTTGTTATATATCATATAAATACATTGTCCAATGTTAATACAGTGGAACCTCGATTAACAAGTGGCTCTATTAACGAGTTTTTCCAGTAACGAGCAAGCCACTCGCAGCAAATTTGCTTTTATTGACGAGCTCGCCTCTATTAACGAGTGAAACCACATGGTGCTTCCTAGCGTCTCGCGGGTTCTCGCAAATTCTCGGACGCCTCCGACGCCAGTGTTGTTGTTTTATCTCACACGACAAGCATCCATCTGGATTTATTTGCTCTTTTCTTTGGGTTTTTAGTGGTTTTGCGACTACAATTTGTAACACACGATGTCTCCAAAGAAGCTGCTTGCTAAAGATAGTGTTGTCAAGAGGAAGAAAGATACAATTACTGTGGATTTGAAGAAGGAAATTATAGCGAAGCATGAGTGTGGTGTCTGTGTGACTGATCTCACAAGGGAGTATGGCAGGTCCTCATCAACAATTTACACCATTAGTAAGGGAATGAGGAGGTAAGGGAGGATGCTGCCTCTTCCACTGACATCACCCTGGTCAAGCAGTGACAACCCGGTGTGTGAACATGTTTAATGACAATTTGCTGTCTCGTTTTATGGATATCCTAAAACAAAGACAAAAGCAATTGTCAATATAAAAGTTCTTTCCAAAAGTAGAGAAAAGAAGAGCCAGTGATAGTGAACCACAACCTGGTCCCAGTGGGGTGAAAATCCCAAGAAGAGAGAGCCCGCCTGACTCAGAGGTGGATTCTCCTTCCACACCATAACCCCTCTCCTCCATCCCACCTCCCCATCGTCTCCCTCAAGCCAGCAACGACTCTTCATAAGGTAAAGTAAACATTAAAACAGTGCAACAAAACATTTATAATTACATGTGCAGTATTATATTTACATTAAAAAATGTCATACAGGTATGGATGTTTTTGGGAGTGGAACGGATTAAATTTATATCCTTTATTTTAAATGGGGAAATTTGTTTCCAAAGACGAGTTTTCCAGGTAACGAGCTCGGTGCCAGAACGGATTAAACTCGTTAATAGAGGTTCCACTGTATATGTTACTTTCATCAATGTCCCAAAAATTTTTTTTAGGGGATTTTCTTTTTTTCAAGATTTTATTTTTATTTTTCTCCTTTGTTTATTATCTGATTTGGTTGTAACCTTTACATCCTGGAGAATGCATATATTTCCCTAACTATGTGACGATAGAATGAAATTGGTCAACAAATAATCAGTCACAACTCGCAAAACTTGGGACTTTTAATTATTTTGGCTGATTTTTTACTCTGATTTCAAACTATTTTCTTTGTCTCTTTAGGTTGTTTTGATGATTAGGGACTATATTAGGGCTTTTTCACTTATATAAAGTGTACCCTATATATATACCCTAAATCATTATAGTTATTATAATTATCCCTATATTTTGTGTTTTGGGGGGGATTATTTTTTCTTGACTTTATTTCAAGACACATTGACCTACAACTTTCACATATTCGAGTATGAATGCCAAACAATGTTTATTAAAACAATTAAATTAACAAATTAAAACTACATTTATTCATGGTTGATAACTTCAACTTCAATTATCTCTGAAAATAGAGTTTCAACTTTGAGTGACTTCTAAAATTCCAGTTTTTGACCGATTCTCACTATTTTGACATATTATGTACTCAGCTGTCTGTTCTACAATCCCTTCAGAATGGATTTTTCATAAACTTTATACACTTGGAGTTATAATTTTTTTTGGTCTAAATTTGCCGCATATTTCAAATGCTTTATTGACAATTTTTTTTTACAGTAAACTATACTGAAAACCTATGTTCTAATTTGATGAAAACGAAGATCATATGCTATTTTGAGAGAATAACAACATTAAATGAGAAATTGGTGATAGTTTATATTTTTTATTCTGAATTGCAAATCTGAAGTTTTCAATATTCAATTTTAAAATTATTTTTGATTCTCTTGTTTTTCAAGTTACGCTGTGATCATTTAAACAAAGTTGGAGCATTTTCCTAGTTGATTATGAAAAAAAATTGGAAAGTGTCTGTGCAAGTTTTAAAAACTTACGTTAAATTATTTTATGTCAAATCGTATATGTATGTATTGCACGGTGTAAGGGTTAATAATTAGATAATAAATTAAAAAAAAAGAACGAGAATACTCTAGGAATGGTGTGAAATTTGCAACAGAAATGTTGTGATGATAGATGACAATGATTTCTGGAAATGAGGAAAATCGGCCACCTTTCCACTCCCTCCCCAGTGATGGTCAAGCAGACTGAAGTTTATAGGATTCTACAGTTTTGCATTCAATAATAATAAAAAATAAAAATTAAAAATCATTAACACACAGGAATAATATATTATAGTACAGTAAACTCCATAAACTGAAAAGGATGTGACCTGCTTTGTGAAGAGCAATAACTATGATTCATGTTTAAGAGAGTATTATCATTGAATTATAGATGTAAAACTAGAATTTGAAGAAATAAATACTGAAATAAAAACAATTTTGAGACAAACACAGGATTTGCAGGTATTTGTTCAAACCTGGTTCTTCTTTTAAGTGGAATGGAAAATAAGGACATTCAACATGGAAAGGATTACTACAGAGACCAGAAAATAATAATTTAATAATTCATTGCGTTGGGAGCAGCCAAGGCAATTCAAGGTAGCCAGTTTATACATACAGTACAGTACATCTTAGACTTACATCAAGGTCCCCTTCCCCCAGGGTTGAATTATTGACCCCTCCCCAGGATGCAACCTCGACAACACGCTAACTCCTGGGTACCTACTTACTGCCAGGTGGACAGGGCATTAGATGATGGGAAAGGTATTCAACCATTTCTGTCCCACCCGGAATTCGAATCCAGAATTTTCTAGTGTGAATCGAGAATGAATCTGACTGTATTACCGGGACCTTAAAGAAGATGAGGAGGTTGCAAAGTGAACAGAAGAATACTTAAATTTGCTAGAGAAAATTAATTAAATGAAAAGGCAGTTGATCTACAATTCATTGCTCCCCCAAAGAGAAAATCAGATTGTTGATGCTTGGTGACTTTAATAACAAAAATCCATAGACTAGGAGGCAAGTACAGAAGTAGTATTAATCAGCAAATTTACAAGTCTAATCTCAAAGACATTTATGTATTAGCATGTTAAGCAGGCCAAAAAAGCAAGGGAAGGGATGTCCCTTCATTGTTGAATCTCATATTAACTAGAAAAGAGGTAGGAACCTTTGACTGAGAGTACATACCTCCATTATAAATGAGCAATCATGTCCATTTGGAAATGAAATACATATGTCATTCATTACAATAGATGAGTTTGAAGAAAGGGAGGCATCACATTAACTTTACTTTAAAAGGAAGAAATTAAGGAGAATCAAGTTCTATAATAGATTGGTTTGGGAAGTTTGTTGTTAGGAGAGGAGTGTTAAAAAATGTATGCAAAATTTTATTTAATATATAATGAAGGCACCTAAAGGGGGGTAGAAATAACCTACGCTACTCTATCCCTTTGAGATGTATTTTTTCTTGTCTCAAAAACATACTTGAACTTGAAGGCACCCAAATTTTTACACCAAAACAAAGTAAAGTAAACTGCATGTATAAAATAAAAGCCGAAGATTAAGAATGGGTTGCAGATTCACAGTGGAAAATGTGCTTAAATCTAAATTTAAATTTCATAGTGTGTTTATATAAAAAGAGGGTTTCACCACATCAGAACCACAGCAGATTTTGGATCACCTAGGTGTATCCAGAGACAATGTAAAAGTAATCAATTTAAACACACAGCAGTTGAGCCAAATGGTGTTCCAACTTGGTGCCTGAATCTGCACCCATGAGCATAGCAGTCTACCTTGCAGACATTTAAAAAAGATAACATGGTCTCAATTTATGAAAAGTGACATAAGACCCATTAAACACAGACCAGTATTACTGACCAGTGTGGTAGTCAAATTGCTAGAAAGTAATACAAATTAAATGTTTAGAATATCCAAAAGAACTGACATAATAGGCAACAGGACCACAGAGATCTTAAAGGAAAAAACATAATTTGCCAGACTACATATATCTGGGCCTAAAATTGGCACTCAATAAAGTCCTACACAAGAAACTTTTCTGAAAGTTGGATGACATAGGAGAGGTGAGAAAAAGCAAACTTCTCACTCATACAAGTAGCCTAACAGAAAGTTGAGAGAAGTGGTATGAGGCAATGAATCAAACAGGAGGAATGCCACCACTGAAATTTTAATTGTTCTTTTTATATCAGTGCTACTAATTGGGTAGGTACTAGTGAAAATATATTGAAGGAAGAGATTGAAACTGAAAGTCAGCAAGTGACATTGAAAGTCACAAGCAGAAGGCAGGTACAATGCTTTCAGCCAAATCTGAACCAACTGGAAGACCATATAGGAAACATTCAAGTGTCCAAGAAGGCACTCGATGTGAGGGCCCCTTAACACTAGCCAAAGATGGTCCCACAGTTGCAGCAAGGCTGACCACATGGAAGAAAGGAACTACCCTTAAGTCCTTGACCAATTCCAACTCTGTCAACTGTAACTTTTCAAGTTTATGACAAACCCAAATAGTGCCAACTGGAAAAATACCAAATTCCTGGGTACCAGACAACTCTGATGATAGTGAACTTAATCAACTCCCATTAACAGGTCTGGCTTGAGGCCAAAGTCCCTAGCACTACCCAGACACAAGAGCAACTCAAGAGAAGTCCCACAAAGAGAGGCTATTCAAACCCCTAAGAAAAAAAGATAACATATATTTCTCTTTTTCCTCATCAGTTAATGCCAGGGAAGATAACCCTGAAACAAAGTTTGGGAGAACTAATCTGTTAAGGACTTGCAAGAAAAGGAACATAAACACAATCATGAAGTGATTTAAAAAAATAAACATTCAGCATGGTTCATCCCCCGCACAGAAAATCAAAGTCCCAAGAAATGCTAACCCCCACTTAGCTCAAAAAAGCAATGTGTGTCATGGAGGAGGTACGGTAATGTTCTTGGTACCAGGAACAAGAGTGACAAAGCAGACAGACTGGACCCCCTGGGTGACCTGAATTTCCATTTGGTGGTGCACTTGGGTACTTGCACATGGTGTTGCCATTGGGCACACTACTGCTTCCCTTGTTTTCATCTCTCTCATTGCCTGAACTTTCTGGTCAGTTTAGCTCGGTTTTGGGTCAATCTCAGATCCTCCAAGCCCTCCTTGCCTCTACAAGCAAACCAGATTCTGGTATTCAGTAGGCCAGCACAATTTCAGGGGCCTGGTTATTTTGTGGATGTCCCTGTGATACCAAAGCCAATGTACAGTACCACGGAGCTACTGAGGGCCAGCCAAGACTAATTGCTTTGAACATATTCTAAAATTATTTAAAAGAACATTATAAAACAATTTTTAAAAAGTATTCCTGTACTGTATAAGGCACATTAGTTTTGAGTTTTTGAGCTTTTGAACTCCATTTGAGCTATTGTATGATTTTCATAGTATTTTTTCATTCAAAAATCTTACAAGAAAATGAAAGAATTACTGTACATATTTATATCATCCATACTTTTTTTTCATCCTGAGCATTACCCTTTCTTGAGGAAATTACTATTTACAGACTCTCCTCTGCCTTAAACAGTGGAATTGTAACAAGCAACAAGGTCTCAATATAACAAGAAACACCATAATGTATTATGAAAGCAAGTACAGTATTGCAAATTTCTGATCTCATTTACTGTTTTATGAATAGACAATATACTAAAAAATATAGGAAATAAATAGAAACTTCTTATCATCATCGTGGTGTACTGGGATAGCTTCTGTATCCTTGCTTACGAGGTGAAGAGGGGTTACTTGGACCACGAGGAACACTGGGGTCTGTTAATGCCATCAAGGTGTCAGCTTGGGCTGCAATCATTGTCAGTGTATCAACAATTGTAGAGATCAGAGTAGGTTGGATGAGAGGTAATTTACCAAGGGAAGCCTGAGCGCAGAGGACAGAGGTGCAACGACGAACTGCAGCCACTTGTTCTATGAGCATTTGACACCGCTGGTGGCATTCATGCAAGCGTCCACGAGCCTCCACTACCCAACCCTCCGTCACAACACGTAAATCATTTTCTTGGTTAACCTGGCATGTAAAACATTTAAGAGTATAGTATAAAGAAAGATTATTAAGAAAATAGCTTTGTGTTTCAAGGGTATCACATAAAAACATGATAAACTTACATAAATTCTAGTGATATTTGTCGCACACAACAACGTCAAATAAATGAAGATTACTAACCTGAGTTTTTGTTTGTTGGAGAGAGTGCAAAGCTTGTGTAAGTTTCACACCCCAACTCTTGCATTTCTACTTCTAGTTTATCAGCATAGGCACACTCAGCTGTACTCCTTAAAGGAGCATTACTATGCCAGCGAGCAATTGCAGAGGTCATCTTTCGACGCGGCCCAAGCTTTCTGAAAAAAACATTNAAGCTGTTTAAATAGGACGGCAATCCTCAGGTCGCTAACCTCCCTCTCTGGAGGAGCCAATCTGAAAGTCCTTCGCACATACTATGTACAGGCAGTCAGATCAGTGATCGATTATGCAGCACCTGCACTCACAAATCTATCACAACCACAGTGGAAAAGCTTGAAGTTGCCCAAAACAATGCTATGAGAGCCGCACTGGGAGCCCCCATGTGGACCAGGCTTGAAACACTTAGACTGGAGACGGGTTTGCCCTCTCTACAGGAAAGAATATCTCAAAGGACAGCTACAATTATTAGTAAGATAATTATTTCTTCTGATCCAATCCCAGTACGGCAGGCCTTGGTGGTTGGACTAGGGCAAAACAATGGAAACTCTTGGGCTGCAAGAGCAGGAAAAGTCCTAAACAGACTACAGTTAAAAAGCATGATTCTCGATAGAGAGGGTGATCATCCACACCCAAATTACACTCCTGCTGCACCGTGGGAAGAGCCTACTTTCAAAATAGTAATAGAAAGTCTCCCAATGAAAAAGGCTGCCTATGATCCGACAATCCTAAGGCGCATAATAGAAGAGCAAATGTATAGCATAGCAGTAGCAGGAGCCACCCACATTCACAGACGGATCGGTGGACACAGAATATGAAAGTGCTGGCGCTGCTCTTTGCACGGCCAGCATACAGGCATATTGGAGACTGGGAGGACTAGTATCATCAACCCAAACTGAGCTGTTTGCCATACAACAGGCATTCGCATATGTGATTGCACAAAACACTCAAAATGCCATCATACACACAGACTCAAAAGCTGCACTTCAAATACTAGGACAAAAACAGTGGAAAGATAACGTGGATATAATTACCACCATTTTGTATCTTGGAGCAGTCGCTAAAGGCAAAGGACTCAACATAACCTTGAACTGGATCCCATCCCATATTGGAATCCCATTAAATGAGAAAGCTGATGAAATTGCTAAACTGGCAACTCGTCATCCAGTGATAGATAAAACAATTCAACCCAGCCTAGAGAACATTAAAAACATCATCACCAAAAAACTCTCACACCTCAACAAAGCCTACCTACACCAGAGAATAGCTGAAGGCTCGCCCTCTGCAACATGGTATCTTCAGGCAACTAAATTAGAAAGATTAAATATCCCAAAAGGAATCCACAGGGAAATAGCAGTTAGGTTATATAGACTACGTCTAGGTTACAGATGCAACTGGGAGATTGGTGAACCCCGACAGAGAGAGTGCATCTTCTGCCAAACTGTCACAGAAAAGCCATTACTTCACTATCTTCTAGAATGTGAAGCAACCAACGACCTTAGAAGAGCTTTAAGAGTTCCTGAATCTTGCTGTGGCCACCCTGAAGCCATCAACAGAGCCACTCTCCTGGTCAACAAAGGTGTCCAGCAGCTGGACGCCCTCATAAAGACTGTGAAGCAGTATCCTCCCCCGCGATAACAGCTCGATGATTAAATGCAATGTCAGAATAATGAAAAGAATTACGGAGAAAAAAAAAATTGTACCACTTACGGGCTATTCATGCCCGTGCCACCTCTTGGGTGGCTTAATCCTTATCAATCAGGAGTAACCACCATTTGGTCATCATTTGGTCCGGGAGACATCTCCCGTCACGCAGGGTGCCGTCGCACCTCCACAGATCTCCAGTATCATCTCTCGATACTGTTAATGGCTCATAAGGGCCACCACTTACGGGCTATTCATGCCCGTGCCACCTCTTGGGTGGCTTAATCTTTATCAATCAATCAATCAATCAATCTGTTTAATCATAGCATAGTAAAGAACTGTTTAGTGCTCTCAGGTTATAGTTGTGTGTGAAACTAAAAGTCTTTGAAAATGTAATTAGTTATTACGAAACGCGTTCAAGTGTCGCGTCAGACTAAGAAATAAAGAATGAATTTTGGAGAATTGATTTTTCATTTACCGTCATCAGTAAAACACATATATATATATATATATATATATATATATATATATATATATATAATATATATATATATATATATTATATATATATATATATATATAATAAATTGGAACTGTCTCGTATGGGCCAACAAAGGAATGGTACCCAATCACTTGGGCTGGACGGTAGAGTGACTGTCTCGCTTCATGCAGGTCGGCGTTCAATCCCCCGACCGTCAAAGTGATTGTGCACCATTCCTTCCCCCTTCCCCCCGTTCCATCCCAAATCCATATCTGACCCCTTCCATAATCTTAATGACTAGGCACTTTCTCCTGATAGTTCCCTTCCCTTCGTATGGGTCAATGGCCTTTTGCAATATTTTTTTTCCCAGGGTTGTTTGGCTATTGTGTTCTCAAGACTGTCAACGACAAACTTGACGGATTACCCACAGAAATCACAATAGCTTGATGCATCATATCGTAGCTATATCGTAGCTCAGTCGATTAAAGGCAGCGTCTGGGATGCTCTCGGACGTAGGTTCGAATCCCCGTCACGGCCCTTGTGGATTTGTTCAACTTGGCGGATATTTGTATATGTTATAACTCTTTTTTTGGAATAGTGTATAATAGGCTTTCTGAAGCTGCAAGGAAGCGTATCGTAAAGTTCAGTTCTATAAGAAAATCATGCGCTTGAATTGATGGTACAAGGTAGTTTGTCTCAGGTAGTTGACACAGGTAGTTTGTCTCAGGTAGTTGGCACAGGTAGTTTGTCTCAGGTAGTTGATACAGGTAGTTGGCACAGGTAATTGACACAGGTAGTTGGCACAGGTAGTTTGTCTCAGGTAGTTGGCACAGGTAGTTGGCACAGGTAGTTGACACAGGTAGTTGACACAGGTAGTTGACACAGGTAGCTTGTCTCAAAATGAAATACAAGATGAGGACAAGTTGCCATATTACAAGTCAACATTTTGCAACACGATAACAGAGTACTGTGGCAAAACAAAGTGTTGAGATATTTACGTATTTCTGTGCCACAGATGGAAAAGCAGTTAAGCGTCACCCAAGCTGGCTGACGCACAGATGAAAACGTTATGACGTTTTCTGTGCATCCGTTTCAAGTCGGATTTTGATAGCCTGGTCTACTCCGTAACACATCCGACATGTTAGGTGACAAGACGGGTTGATTGGTTAACCAGTTTGGTTATATAGACAGTAAAATCACATTAACGTAATATGGCTATGAGAAAACCTTTGAGATAAGACAGGGAGATCGAACCAGTGTACATAAGCGCAGTTGAAGGGTTAATAAGTTAACGTAATGCGTTTGAATGGCGGAATCCTTAGACACTCGTAACTCGCTTTTATTTACTATTTAGAGACGCAGTTGTCTGTGATCACATCAGGAATCCTACACATCTGTGTCTGTTTCTCTATCTCCTTATTTCTCTCAACTGGTGTACATAGAAGATGAGATAATTAATCTTCCAGAAAGGTATGTTTTTCTCTGTGGTATACTGACATGTAAGAGTAACTGGAAAAATGAACTATTGCAAATTCATGTTTGTCCTCCCTGCGTTCGTATAAGTAAATTCATGTTTGTCCTCCCTGCGTTCGTGTAAGTAAATTCATGTTTTTCTCCCTGCGTTCGTGTAAGTAAATTCATGTTAGTTCTTCCTGCGTTCGTGTAAGTAAATTCATGTTTGTCCTCCCTGCGTTCGTGTAAGTAAATTCATGTTTGTTCTCCCTGCGTTCGTGTAAGTAAATTCATGTTAGTTCTTCCTGCGTTCGTGTAAGTAAATTCATGTTAGTTCTTCCTGCGTTCGTGTAAGTAAATTCATGTTTGTCCTCCCTGCGTTCATGTAAGTAAATTCATGTTTGTCCTCCCTGCGTTCATGTAAGTAAATTCATGTTTGTCCTCCCTGCGTTCATGTAAGTAAATTCATGTTTGTCCTCCCTGCGTTCATGTAAGTAAATTCATGTTTGCCCTACCTGCGTTCGTGTAAGTAAATTATATTCCTGAGTTCCTCTGGGAATAAGTTCCGGGGTGTTTCTCACTCTTACCTTCCTCCGTTGTGAATCAACGCCGCGTTCACTGCTGGCAGATTAGTTTTGATTTATGATAATAACCTGTATGAGGCGCCAGTAATTACTCGTTACAACTTGTCATTAGGGCGGTGGCGGGGGCGTGCTGCTGACACTGACTGCCTGCACGCCGCCCGCCTCTAACGGCGGTCACATGCCGCTGCGGTTCGACCCCCGCGGATTGTGTGGCATTTATTCATATTACTGGTGTTCATACTTCCTTTGTGTGGTTGGCGTAAAAAATAATTGTTTTCTCCCTTGCGGTCTTCAATCCTTGAGCCTTGCCCCGGGAACCTTCACAGCTTCACTTCTGGTGTGCTTATGGGCCGGCGAGGCTTGGCGAGGCCTGCCAAGTGCCGTAGTTTTGAGCTCAAGAGTCTTGGTAAATGTGAGTGCATCTCAGAAAGGCAATTAGAATCTTTTCATATAACGGAGACAGCATTTTTTCTTCAAGGTGAGAAATCTGAAATGACTCACTAGTCTCCATTTATTTAGTTATTCACTAATTAACAAATATTTGCACCGAAATAAATGTTCCTGTCATAAAGTGAATTCTTGAAGGAATTCCAGCAACTAGTTCGTAGCTTAAATGAGAAAGCCAATGAAACTGCTAAATTGGCAACTCGTCATCCAGTAATCCACAAAATAATCCATCCCAGCCTAGAGAACATAATATAACATCATCACCAAAAAACTCTCACACCTCAACAAAGCCGTCACACCAGAGAGTAGCAGAAGTTCGCCCTCTGCAATATGGTATCTTCAGGCCACTAAGTTAGACAGGTTAAATATCCCAAAAGGAGTTCACAGGGAAATAGCAGTTAGGTTATATAGACTACGTCTAGGTTACAGATGCAACTGGGAGATTGGTGAACCCCGACAGAGTTGGAATTCATCTTCTGCCAAACAATCACAGAAAAGCCATTACTTCACTATCTCCTGGAATGTGAAGCAACCAACGACCTTAAAAGAGCTATAAGAGTCCCTAAATCTTGCAGTAACCGCCCTGAAGCCATCAACACTGCCACTCTTCTGGTCAAAAAAGGTGTCCAGCAGCTGGACACCCTCATAAATACTATGAAGCAGTATCCTCTCCCGCGATAGCAGCCACATAGCAAGGACTGACGGTTTAAATGCGCGCTCAGCACTCAGTATATTCTTTCACGACCAAAGATCACATTCACTCCAAAAAACTACCACTTACGGGCTACTCATGCCCGTGCCACCACTTGGGTGGCTTAATCTCCATCAGTCATTTTTTCGGAGTACGAAGACACATCCTGACAACCACCAGTTAAGGCTGGCCACAGGGGAGGAAGTCTGTGGGAGTCAGTAGGACCCAGAACCTGAGTCCAAGTTCTGAACTCAGGTTCAAATTATGACATCAAACGGACGTCACACACATTGTGCGTACCATATATATAAATCACAAATATTGGACGACATTCTTGTGCTCTGTCCAGAGTGTGCTAGTGCAGGCTAATAGATTAGACTGGCATTTCATGCTCTCCTGATTCTATGACAAACCATCCTATGAGATGAGGATATTAGACGAAATCTTAGCTAATTTCTGATCTACACCCCTTGTAATCCTCCATCTAGAATAAGGTAGTAGTAGCACATTACTGCGTATATCTAAGTTTGCAGGCGATGAGTCACAATAACGTGGCTGAAATATGTTGACCAGACCACACACTAGAAGGTGAAGGGACGACGACGATTCGGTCCGTCTTGGACCATTCTCAAGTCGATTGTGAGATCATTCTCAAGTCAATCCTTCCTTATTATGGTTGCTCACTAGCATTGTTGATCGAGTAACCGTCTCCCGCTCTTCGGGACGGTGGTTCGAGGCTCCTAGGGCCCCTAGTGAATGACATGTTATTATCCATATTTATTGCGGTCCACAGGTTCTATGATCACCGTATTCCTCCGTCCTAGAGTGGCAGGACAGGGTAGGCTTAAAGTTCCAGTTCGGTAGCAGTTAAGTGCTTCTGGAATCTTTCCTTATTGTGGTTGTTCAATAGCATGGTTGACAGTTACCCTCTTCCTCTCCGGGTTCCAAGTTCATAGTGGCCCAAGTGAATGAAATATTATTGTCCACGTTTATTGGGGTTGACAATATGTATATACAGACTTCTAGTCCCCGACAAAACTTATTATTATTAACACACAGAGAAATCACATTATCATTTATATATCATGATAATGTGATTATCATGATATATAAATATCTCATGAAATAAATGTATCATGATATATAAATAATTATATATGATAATGTGATTTCTCTTTGTAATGAAAGACAGGCGTCAGAGGTAAATTTACTGAACAACAGAGCCAGAGTGCATCGGGGGGGGGGGGATTCGACTTCAGTGGAAGCCTCAGGATCCTCGTGGGTGCAGTAGTACCCCAGGTTGCAATTCTTTTGACCATGTGTTGTAGTCGTTTAGAACATGGATCTGGGAATAACCACCGCATAGGTTCGAATCCTCATCAGGGCTCCTGTTGATTTTCTCATTATTATTAACCCCAGCACCAGTGGTCAGGGCACCATCAGTGGAACAAATATTGTTGACAACAAAAATTGCAAATTAAGTCGACTTGAATGGTGAACGCGTTGTGAACTCTTAAGATTATAATGGTGAACATGTTCTGAACTCTTATTATAATGAACAAATCCACAAGGGCCGTGACGAGGGTTCGAACCTATTTCTTAAGATTATGATCAGGATGTAGTTCTCACTAGCGGTGTTTAGCGAGTGTTAGTAAAGTTGGTTAGCGATAGTTGGTGAGTGAGTGAGTGAGACGGTATCAGCTGGTCAACGACAACATCCCGGAGTCACAACACGACACTATAAACACACCGTATAGGCTACGGTTAATACAACAGCAGGCACCATTTGGTCACCATTTGGTCCGGGAGACATCTCCCGTCACGCAGGGTGCAGTCGCACCTCCACAGATCTCCAGTATCATCTCTCGATACTGTTAATGGCTCATAAGGGCCACCACTTACGGGCTATTCATGCCCGTGCCACCTCTTGGGTGGTTTAATCTTTATCAATCAATCAATACGGTTAATACAGTTCACCGTGACTGTTTAGCTACTCCAGGTGACAGCCTCGTACCACTCTCTGACGCCCTCATGGTGGTGGTGAAGGTGCGAGGGCTATAGTGTTTTAGTGATGGTGATATCAGTGGATCACCCCTAACTACAGTGACCCGGGTGATGGTGACACCAGAACTACAGTGACCCTGACTTCGATATATGTGTATTATGTCTAGTTTCATTTTACTGTAACTTTTCCCACAGATGGCAGCTTGAGGCCTACCTTGCCGAATGTCGTCATCCCGCCCAAAATATACTCAGTTCAAACCTAAACTAACAAAAACCTTGCATATTGTATTTACTATTTGTGCCTATAGAATCGAGCTATTTAGCTATCGCACCCCGCCTTTCTAACCAATCTATTCTTCCTCTAGTATGTAAGCTCTCTTATGTATTATGTATCTCTAATACCCACACACATCTCCATGAAGCTGCCCGTGTACCTATTTACTGGTAGATGAACAGGAACATCAGGATGAAAGAAACTTTGCTCATTTGTTTCTGCCTCGGCCGGGAAACGAACCCGGGCTCTTAGGAGTACGACCCTCGAGTGCCTATGTGTATCACAGGTGTTATAGGGTGTACCCCCTCTACGGGCGTACGTTAAGTACACGTCCATTGTTACGTTCTTGAACGTCGGAGGCGTTATGACAAAATTTATGCCATGACTGTTTATAGTTTCCAAAACGTTCCGCATCGCGCGCGTTGCTGTGGCTGTTGTATAAATACAATAAATATAAATGACACAGACTCGCATCTGTTGGTAAAACCAAATCTGCGTCACACTTGCAACCACCCAACACCAGATTACTGCGTTTCGTCTCTGTACGAGGCGTCACTATAGTTGCAGCCTTGTAACCATGGAGGTGCCGTTGTGTTCCCCATTCAGAAAATTGGAGGGAATTTAAAGCTCCGGCAATTTTCAAAGACGATGTGCTCGAGATTGCAGCTTTGCGATCATAATGCAGGCAGTTCCAGAGTCGATCGTAACTACTATTGCTTCCTGTATCTGTTCAAATACAGAGTTTTCCCAGCCATCACGATAATTCTGTGGCCGGGACTCTCTTGGGACGACACCGACGAGATCACTGCTGCATTCTGCCTCTGGCGCAAGCCGCCCCAGTAGGGGGGATATACTTAATAGAAGAACTTAGCAATTTGCCGTATACTCCCTCCACGAGAACCGTGGTGTAGGGCGGGAACCGTGTCTTGGGGGCGGGAGGGAATAGCGTTATTCCTTCATTATTCGTTAGCGTTATTTGTTGTGAGGGCAGGAACTGTGTTGTGAGGGTGGGAACTGTGTTGTGAGGGCGGGAACTGTGTTGTGAGGGCGGGAACTGTGTTGTGATGGAGGGAACTGTGTTGTGAGGGCGGGAACTGTGTTGTGAGGGCGGGAACTGTGTTGTGAGGGCGGGAACTGTGGTTTGAGGGCGGGAACTGTGTTGTGAGGGCGGGAACTGTGTTGTGAGGGCGGGAACTGTGTTGTGAGGGTGGGAACTGTGCTGTGAGGGCGGGAACTGTGTTGTGAGGGCGGGAACTGTGTTGTGAGGGCGGGAACTGTGTGTGAGGGTGGGAACTGTGCTGTGAGGGCGGGAACTGTGTTGTGAGGGCGGGAAACTGTGCTGTGAGGGCGGGAACTGTGTTGTGAGGGCGGGAACTGTGTTGTGAGGGCGGGAACTGTGTTGTGAGGGCGGGAACTGTGCTGTGAGGGCGGGAACTGTGTTGTGAGGGCGGGAACTGTGCTGTGAGGGCGGGAACTGTGCTGTGAGGGCGGGAACTGTCTTGTGAGGGCGGGAACTGTGCTGTGAGGGCGGGAACTGTGCTGTGAGGGCGGGAACTGTGCTGTGAGGGCGGGAACTGTGCTGTGACGGCGGGAACTGTGTTGTGAGGGCGGGAACTGTGTTGTGAGGGCGGGAACTGTGTTGTGAGGGCGGGAACTGTGTTGTGAGGGCGGGAACTGTGCTCGTCAGAGGTCGTTAGTATTTCGTGGAATCGTTGTACGATTCCGAGAGACATCTCCTGTCCACGAGGCTCACCATAGCCCGGGCTTCTTGTCCAGCCCCTGTACCAGGTAAGTTACGGGCTCACCATAGCCCGTGCTTCTTGCCCAGCTCCTGTGCCAGGTAAGTTACGGGCTCACCATAGCCCGTGCTAATTGGAACTTGTTCCGAGTAGCTGAATCTATAACAACCAGAACAGTTATTAATATATTGCAGATGTTATTAGTATTATAAAGGATCCCTATAAATGTGAAATTCTTGAGGATAATTTTAAATAGCTCCTACATTACTTCTAATGTAGTTTGATGCAAATGCAAAAGAAGCATCTATACAGTAGTCATATATGGAGCAAATAACGGTACAATGAAGTGAAATGTCTGTTGAAGAATCAAATGTTAGTAGCTACTAATATTCGATTCATATCTATTGTCTTCAATTGTTTATATATATATATATATATATATATATATATATATATATATATATATATATATATATATATATATATATATAGTATATATATATATATATATATATATATATATATTGTGATATATATATATATATATAATATATAATATATTATATTATATATATATATATATATATATATATATATATATATATATATATGTCGTACCTAGTAGCCAGAACGCACTTCTCAGCCTACTATGCAAGGCCCGATTTGCCTAATAAGCCAAGTTTTCATGAATTAATATATTTTCTCTATTTTTTTCTTATGAAATGATAAAGCTACCCATTTCATTATGTATGAGGTCAATTTTTTTTTATTGGAGTTAAAATTAACGTGACCGAACCTAACCAACCTACCTAACCTAACCTAACCTATCTTTATAGGTTAGGTTAGGTTAGGCAGGTTAGGTAGTTGAAAAACAATTAATTCATGAAAACTTGGCTTATTAGGCAAATCGGGCCTTGCATAGTAGGCTGAGAAGTGCGTTCTGGCTACTAGGTACGACATATATATATATATATATATATATATATATATATATATACACATATATATATGACAATGTCAGACCACAGAGAAAAAATGAAACAGGAATTTCCTTAAGTACTTTCGTATATTAAAACATCTTCAGAAGGAGTGACATTGTCTCATTTTTAATCACATGTTTATTTTCGTGATATACACACACACACACACACACACACACACACACACACATATATATATATAAATATATATATATATATATATATATATATATATGTATATATATATATATATATATATATATATATATACTATATATAGTATTTATATATATATATATATAATATATATATATATATATATATATATATATATATATATATATATATATATATACTATATATAACTGTATATACTTTTTCCCCCCTCCCATCTATCTTCCCTTATCCCCCATTTCTTCCCTCCTCTTTCCCTTCATCTCTCTCCTCTCATTTCAGCCTAACAACTAGAGCAGGAAGAATGTGATCACTATATGTAAAATACTGACAAAGAGGCAAAAGTGGATAAGTAAAACCTATTTCTATATTGAAAGAAAGAGATCAAGATGAAATAGAAGGAAGTTAGAAATGCAAATATATCTGAGAAATGTAAGGAAATATTCCTTCCCCATTTATCCTCCTGTGCAGGCGATGAGTCACAATAACGTGACTAAAGTATGTTGACCAGACCACACACTAGAAGGTGAAGGGACGACGACGTTTCGGTCCGTCCTGAACTAATTCTCAAGTCGATTGAGTCCATACTTTAACAGCATCCCTGCATTTCAGTCAACCTGAATATCCTGAATTATTCCAAGGAATTGAGCAATAGAATTGCACCTGTTTATGCTTTTTAGTGTAGCTATTTTGCTAATCCTGCAAATGGTACCTAGGACACTGCAGTGTAATAGTTAATAAATATGTTTTGGAGAGTATTTTACATCATTTAGGTGGCTCATGCTATGAATGGTACGTGGAATCGACAGTTACCATCTTACAGTGATAATTCACATAGAACTTTACATGCATATCTTCACCAGCTGAAAATTGGAACACACACTAAATGAATAGGATAGAATAATAAATAAAGCATTTAAAAATAAAAATGCAACAACTAAATAAACACTTTGACAGTTTTGTCAAGTATTTTCTACACCATGCTACCCAAATTGGATAATGCATTTTACTTTATTGCATGAGTACTTTCTGCAATCGTCCAAAAATAAAGTCTTAACATTTTAATAAAAGCAAATATGGTACAGTAAGGTATTAACGATGCATGAAACACATCAAAATTTATTAGTAACTCAAATAAATTGTAACTCATTTAAAATTCTAATGAAAAAGAAACCAGTCACATATTCCCTCCAAAAATAGTCATTGACTGACCTCAACTTTTTCCAACATACAAGAAACTTTTCAATGAGACGACTACATATAATGTAAAACTTTAACTAAGCTGATGCATAAACTAGAACTAACTATTGTACAGATCTAGGCAAGAAATCTGGTATTACTGCACAGGTTGTTCAACCTAGCAAGCAGCTTATGAGAGATACGACTATGGAATATATTTCTGATTTTATTCTGTTATACTGTACAGTACTTACAAATATTGTATTCTATATACTGTGTGTAACAATTGCATGTATTACAATTTTATTGGCTAGTAAAGTATAAAAACTATTACCATATATCTATACATATATATACAGTACATATACAGTATACTGCACTAGGAAATTAACTACCTATTAATAAATTAATAGAATTTAAAAATTCTTAAATTTGTAGGGCATATATAATCTTAAGTTTGTACTGTATTACTGACAAGTCTAATCTGACATTAAACAAAAAAATATAGTATGCATAATTCTGATTGACAGCGATAAAATAAATTGCGGCAGTGTGTGCAGATCTTGTTCTTTCAATTTCCCCTTTGTAAAAAATGCAGTGGGTTAGCCTAACAAAAACTGTCAGAACCGAGGCTATCCACCTAATCTACCATAGCTGATAATCATTAGCCCCATGAAATGTCACTATTGGAGTGTTTTTAAGTTTCCTAAACCACTGCATTTTTACGCCAGAGTCAAATGCATAAAAAACTAAGTGTATTCAGTAAGAGGATAGGCTGTGGTGTGAGTGTGTAATTACCTAAGGTAATTTTTTTTTTTTTTTTTGAGATATATACAAGAGTTGTTACATTCTTGTACAGCCACTAGTACGCGTAGCATTTCGGGCAGGTCCCTGGAATACGATCCCCTGCTGCAAAGAATCGTTTTTTCATCCAAGTACACATTTTACTGTTGCGTTAAACAGAGGCTACAGTTAAGGAATTGTGCCCAGTAAATCCTCCCCGGCCAGGATACGAACCCATGACATAGCACTCGCGGAACGCCAGGCGAGTGTCTTACCACTACACCACGGAGACTGTTAAATTACTTAAGGTAATTAATTACCAAAGGTAACTGTTTGTATTTGTCTGCATCTGTCTCACAAGTTCACAAACATAGGTTAAATTCCACCGTACTGCCTCAATATTTACTTATGCATATTTAAGGCATATGAAGTCTGCGATTGATAGCACACATTAACCTAGACTTGTCATACATACACAAACAACAAATGTTGTTTGTGTATGTATGACAAATGTTAGCACTAAAAAATACATGTGTAAAGTTTCGAATGAATTGCATTATTAATCTTGATATAAAATACCAATTCACACCCACATTACAAAACTGCAAACACATGGAAAGCCTTAGGTTAAATGTGAAAAATTTATCAAGGAAGACAGGACACCATGAGCTTCAGATTTATCATGTAAACCATAAATAGGCAATTATTACTAAATGACCACACTCACAACACAAATACTCTCATACAAATATGTGCAATTTGCACACAAAAATAATACATGAAATTACAGGAACCAATACACACATTCTTACTATCATCAGTTAAAGGGTTAAGTAGTATTCTAAGCAACATTACCCCTTAGACCACGCATATTAGGGGCCCGGTAGCGAAAAATATTCGAATTATGTAAAAATAATTTTAAAATGTTAAACAAATCTCCAACTTATTGGCTTCAGTGTCGTGAAACTTTCATCAAAATATTTTCAGAAATTGATTTTAGGCAAATTTAAAAAAAAAAAAAACGTTTTGTTGATAAGGAGAACAGCTCCTAATAACTGGAACTGAAGGATAATGCAGTAATAAAGAGATGCAAGCACCTGTCCGACGCTCAAAGAAGAAGAATAATACTTGTAAGAAGTGTCCACATAGTGGATATGCAGTTGGTGCCTTTATATCATTGCTGAGTGATACATAGTAACACAAATAATAATGAATAACTATGTTAATATGCTCTATTTTGTTATATATCATATAAATACATTGTCCAATATATGTTACTTTCATCAATGTCCCAAAAATATTTTTTTTTTAGGGAATTTCTTTTTTTCAAGATTTTAGTTTTATTTTTCTCCTTTGTTTATTATCTGATTTGGTTGTAACCTTTACATCCTGGAGAATGCATATATTTCCCTAACTATGTGAAGATAGAATGAAATTGGTCAACAAATAATCAGTCACAACTCGCAAAACTTGGGACTTTTAATTTTTTTGGCTGATTTTTTCTCTGATTTCAAACTATTTTCTTTGTCTCTTTAGGTTGTTTTGATGATTAGGGACCATATTAGGGCTTTTTCACTTATATAAAGTGTACCCTATATATATCCCCTAAATCATTATAATTATTATAATTATCCCTATATTTTGTGTTTTGGGGGGATTATTTTTTCTTGACTATTTTAAGACACATTGACCTACAACTTTCACATATTCGAGTATGAATGCCAAACAATGTTTATTAAAACAATTAAATTAACAAATTAAAACTACGTTTATTCATGGTTGATAACTTCAACTTCAATTATCTCTGAAAATAGAGTTTCAACTTTGAGTGACTTCTAAAATTCCAGTTTTTGACCGATTCTCACTATTTTGAGATATTATGTACTCAGCTGTCTGTTCTACAATCCCTTCAGAATGGATTTTTCATAAACTTTATACACTTGGAGTTATAATTTTTTTTGGTCTAAATTTGCCGCATATTTCAAATGCTTTATTGACAATTTTTTTTTTTACAGTAAACTATACTGAAAACCTATGTTCTAATTTGATGAAAACAAAGATCATATGCTATTTTGAGAGAATAACAACATTAAATGAGAAATTGGTGATAGTTTATATTTTTTATTCTGAATTGCAAATCTGAAGTTTTCAACATTCAATTTTAAAATTAATTTTGATTCTCTTGTTTTTCAAGTTACGCTGTGATCATTTAAACAAAGTTGGAGCATTTTCCTAGTTGATTATGAAAAAAAAATTGGAAAGTGTCTGTGCAAGTTTTAAAAACTTACATTAAATTATTTTATGTCAAATCGTATATGTATGTATTGCACGGTTTAAGGGTTAATAATTAGAGAATAAATTAAAAAAAAAAAAAAAACGAGAATACTCTAGGAATGGTGTGAAATTTGCAACAGAAATGTTGTGATGATAGATGACAATGATTTCTGGAAATGAGGAAAATCGGCCACCTTTCCACTCCCTCCCCAGTGATGGTCAAGCAGACTGAAGTTTATAGGATTCTACAGTTTTGGATTCAATAATAATAAAATAAAAATTAAAAAATCATTAACACACAGGGAAAATATTATGATTATAGTACAGTAAACTCCATAAACTGAAAAGGATGTGACCTGCTTTGTGAAGAGCAATAACTATGATTCATGTTTAAGAGAGTATCATCATTGAATTATAGATGTAAAACTAAAATTTGAAGAATTAAATGCTGAAATAAAAACAATTTTGAGACAAACACAGGATTTGCAGGTATTTGTTCAAACCTGGTTGTTCTTTTAAGTGGAATGGAAAATAAGGACATTCAACATGGAAAGGATTACTAGAGACCAGAAAATAATAATTTAATAATTCATTGTGTTGGGAGCAGCCAAGGCAATTCAAGGTAGCCAGTTTATACATACAGTACAGTACATCTTAGACTTACATCAAGGTCCCCTTCCCCCAGGGTTGAATTATTGACCCCTCCCCAGGATGCAACCTCGACAACACGCTAACTCCTGGGTACCTATTTACTGCCAGGTGGACAGGGGCATTAGATGATGGGAAAGGTATTCAACCATTTCTGTCCCACCTGGAATTCGAATCCAGAATTTTCTATTGTGAATCGAGAATGAATCCGACTGTATTACCGGGACTTTAAAGAAGATGAGGAGGTTGCAAAGTGAACAGAAGAATACTTAAATTTGCTAGAGAAAATTAATTAAATGAAAAAGCAGTTGATCTACAATTCATTGCTCCCCCAAAGAGAAAATCAGATTGTTGATGCTTGGTGACTTTAATAACAAAAATCCATAGACTAGGAGGCAAGTACAGAAGTAGTATTAATCAGCAAATTTACAAGTCTAATCTCCAAGACATTTATGTATTAGCATGTTAAGCAGGCCAAAAAAGCAAGGGAGGGGGATGTCCCTTCATTGTTGAATCTCATATTAACTAGAAAAGAGGTAGGAACCTTTGACCGAGAGTACCTACCTCCATTATAAATGAGCAATCATGTCCATTTGGAAATTAAATACAGTATGTCATTCATTACAATAGATGAGTTTGAAGAAAGGGAGGCATCACATTAACTTTACTTTAAAAGGAAGAAATTAAGGAGAATCAAGTTCTATAATAGATTGGTTTGGCGAAGTTTGTTGTTAGGAGAGGAGTGTTAAAAAATGTATGCAAAATTTTATTTAATATATAATGAAGGCACCTAAAGGGGGGTAGAAATAACCTACGCTACTCTATCCCTTTGAGATGTATTTTTTCTTGTCTCAAAAACATACTTGAACTTGAAGGCACCCAAATTTTTACACCAAAACAAAGTTAAAGTAAACTGCATGTATAAAATAAAAGCCGAAGATTAAGAATGGGTTACAGATTCACAGTGGAAAATGTGCTTAAATCTAAATTTAAAATTTCATAGTGTGTTTATATAAAAAGAGGGTTTCACCACATCAGAACCACAGCAGATTTTGGATCACCTAGGCGTATCCAGAGACAATGTAAAAGTAATCAATTTAAACACACAGCAGTTGAGCCAAATGGTGTTCCAACTTGGTGCCTGAATCTGCACCCATGAGCATAGCAGTCTACCTTGCAGACATTTAAAAAAAGATAACATGGTCTCAATTTATGAAAAGTGACAGAAGACCCATTAAACTACAGACCAGTATTACTGACCAGTGTGGTAGTCAAATTGCTAGAAAGTAATACAAATTAAATGTTTAGAATATCCAAAAGAACTGACATAATAGGCAACAGGACCACAGAGATCTTAAAGAAAAAAACATAATTTGCCAGACTACATCTATCTGGGCCTAAAAATGGCACTCAATAGTCCTACACAAGAAACTTTTCTGAAAATTGGATGACATAGGAGAGGTGAGAAAAAGCAAGCTTATCACTCATACAAGTAGCCTAACAGAAAGTTGAGAGAAGTGGTATGAGGCAATGAATCAAACAGGAGGAATGCCACCACTGAAATTTTAATTGTTCTATTTATATCAGTGCCACTAAATTGGGTAGGTACTAGTGAAAATATATTGAAGGAAGAGATTGAAACTGAAAGTCAGCAAGTGACATTGAAAGTCACAAGCAGAAGGCAGGTACAATGCTTTCATCCAAATCTGAACCAACTGGAAGACCATATAGGAAACATTCAAGTGTCCAAGAAGGCACTTGATGTGAGGGCCCCTTAACACTAGCCAAAGATGGTCCCACAGTTGCAGCAAGGCTGACCACATGGAAGAAAGGAACTGCCCTTAAGTCCTTGACCAATTCCAACTCTGTCAACTGCAACTTTTCAAGTTTATGACAAACCCAAATAGTGCCAACTGGGAAAATACCAAATTCCTGGGTACCAGACAACTCTGATGATGGTGAACTTAATCAACTCCCATTAACAGGTCTGGCTTGAGGCCAAAGTCCCTAGCACTACCCAGACACAAGAGCAACTCAAGAGAAGTCCCAGAAAGAGAGGCTATTCAAACCCCTAAGAAAAAAAGATAACATATATTTCTCTTTTTCCTCATCAGTTAATGCCAGGGAAGATAACCCTGAAACAAAGTTTGGGAGAACTAATCTGTTAAGGACTTGCAAGAAAAGGAACATAAACACAATCATGAAGTGATTTAAAAAAATAAACATTCAGCATGGTTCATCCCCGCACAGAACATCAAAGTCCCAAGAAATGCTAAACCCCCACTTAGCTCAAAAAAGCAGTGTGTGTGTGTCATGGAGGAGGTACGGTAATGTTCTTGGTACCAGGAACAAGAGTGACAAAGCAGACAGGCTGGACCCCCTGGGTGACCTGAACTTCCATTTGGTGGTGCACTTGGGTACTTGCACATGGTGTTGCCATTGGGCACACTACTGCTTCCCTTGTTTTCATCTCTCTCATTGCCTGAACTTTCTGGTCAGTTTAGCTCGGGTTTGGGTCAATCTCAGATCCTCCAAGCCCTCCTTGCCTCTACAAGCAAACCAGATTCTGGTATTCAGTAGGCCAGCACAATTTCAGGGGCCTGGTTATTTTGTGGATGTCCCTGTGATACCAAAGCCAATGTACAGTACCACGGAGCTACTGAGGGCCAGCCAAGACTAATTGCTTTGAACATATTCTAAAATTATTTAAAAGAACATTATAAACAATTTTTTTAAAAGTATTCCTGTACTGTATAAGGCACATTAGTTTTGAGTTTTGAGCTTTGAACTCCATTTGAGCTATTGTATGATTTTCATAGTATTTTTCATTCAAAAATCTTACAAGAAAATGAAAGAATTACTGTACATATTTATATCATCCATACTTTTTTTTCATCCTGAGCATTACCCTTTCTTGAGGAAATTACTATTTACAGACTCTCCTCTGCCTTAACAGTGGAATTGTAACAAGCAACAAGGTCTCAATATAACAAGAAACACCATAATGTATTATGAAAGCAAGTACAGTATTGCAAATTTCTGATCTCATTTACTGTTTTATGAATAGACAATATACTAAAAAATATAGGAAAATAAATAGAAACTTCTTATCATCATCGTGGTGTACTGGGATAGCTTCTGTATCCTTGCTTACGAGTGTAAGAGGGGTTACTTGGACCACGAGGAACACTGGGGTCTGTTAATGCCATCAAGGGTGTCAGCTTGGGCTGCAATCATTGTCAGTGTATCAACAATTGTAGAGATCAGAGTAGGTTGGATGAGAGGTAATTTACCAAGGGAAGCCTGAGCGCAGAGGACAGAGGTGCAACGACGAACTGCAGCCACTTGTTCTATGAGCATTTGACACCGCTGGTGGCATTCATGCAAGCGTCCACGAGCCTCCACTACCAACCCTCCGTCACAACACGTAAATCATTTTCTTGGTTAACCTGGATGTAAAACATTTAAGAGTATAGTATAAAGAAAGATTATTAAGAAAATAGCTTGTGTTTCAAGGATCACACAAAAACATGATAAACTTACATAAATTCTAGTGATATTTGTCGCACACAACAACGTCAATAAATGAAGATTACTAACCTGAGTTTTTGTTTTGTTGGAGAGAGTGCAAAGCTTGTGTAAGTTTCACACCCAACTCTTGCATTTCTACTTCTAGTTTATCAGCATAGGCACACTCAGCTGTACTCCTTAAAGGAGCATTACTATGCCAGCGAGCAATTGCAGAGGTCATCTTTCGACGCGGCCCAAGCTTTCTGAAAAAAACATTACCATTACTATATTGAAGTTGACTATAAGATTGATACAATTAGTTAATATGACAGAGTAAACAAAAAATTGCCCTTTCTGAGCAACTCATTTGGCCGCCCTAAAAGAAAAATCGGTGTCTTTAGGCAAGGATCATGATTCTCAGGCAGTGGGCAGTCTTATCACTTATCCTGCAGAGAAATTTCCTGCTGTTCTTGGAGAGTCATTAAAGGTTCTCAAGTGTCACTGGAGATAAGCTCAGTACAGCCCTGAGGGACCAATAGAGGTCATTCCATAAAAATTCAGTCATGTAATATTTTCCCTGGTGATCAAATGTGACCACTTAATGAGATCTCCACCTCATTAAGTGATCACAACCTATTACCCCAGCTGCCACCAAGTATCAGCACTTCTTGATACACCATGCTACAGACAGACAAAAAGAGAAGGATTGGGGGGAAACCAAATAGCAATGCTCAGAAAGTCTTTGATATTTACTGTACTCCAAGTCGTTCATATTTGTAAACTAGTGCATTCCATTGCACTAAAAAATTGTTGTCATAGATGGACAAAGAAAACAAAACATTAGCAAGGAGGACTCACTTGAGAGCAACAAAGTGCTAACTTATTACTCTTACACTGTGTTCAGATAAGTCTGCCTAATGCTAAACAAAATACATAGAGGCAGGGAATTTTTATAGCAGGTACTTCTGTGAAAACATGGTTAGTCCTTCAATAGCCTGTAGACAGGAATCTTGGAACAACATATATCAGAGAAGGAGCCATACGTGTTACAAATTTGCAAATATCCTGGGCAATAGGGTAAGCCTATTGACTAATTGAATTATACCAGTCTGTGCAAAAATGTGAGAGGTTTGATACAGGGAAGCCACAGCTTGAGGGTTGCCTCAGAGACATAACAAGAGGACTTGTGATTAAAGTTGAGGTAATAAAACCAAGTTTATTGAATGGTGGAGAATAAGATGCAGGAACCAGGCTTTAATTAGAATCAAATGCCTCTGAAACACTATTAGTAGTCACAATTTGGGCTAAAACATAGGACTCGGGTGTAACCAAGTAACTTAACCCTACGCAACACCACAAACCTTGCCTCCTCACCAACATAAGAAACTCACTGACCCTGTTGCAGTGGCAAGAGCTAACGAAGAATGTGTCGACCCCATGCTGCGGCCATGGATTTTCAGCTCCCGCTCTGTGTGCTCAACCCAAGAAATGCAAATGCAATTAGGTTCTTTTCAAATGCAAGAAATTCATGTAAAATGAATAAATTAAAAATAAAAATATTCTGCCATGCATAAATTGGCTGTGATGGAATGTTGTAGTTGTAAAAATGGTGGCAGGCATGGCAACTGACTGGAGGCATTTGGCTTGATGACTGACTGGGAGAAAGTACAGTAGTAAACTACTGGGGTGGGCAGGTGTAGTGTTTCATTTTACAAATTATTTTAATTATTTTATGTTTAGTAAATAATTTAAGCAATCATTAATGCAAAGAGGCATACTACATTTTTTACATTATACAAGCCTGCTCTAATGTTCTTATTTTGTTACTGTCGATCAGAATTCTCAGTGTATTACTGCACTCATCTAACCCCATCCCCCTCCCGGGCCAGAGGAGGAAGGCGGGGACTGTTCCAGATGAGACTGAGGTTTTGCAGATAACCTGCCTTAGAACAAAGGAAGGATAGCACACACAGCCCTCCAACCATGAACCAACAAGCACCTGTACCAGAAAAGCTTGAATCATGACATAACAGCAGATGATGTAGCTGAAAGAATGATCATATGCAGAATTTGATCAAAAGCATCCTCTAAATAATAAGTACAGTACATACAGTGACTGAAGCAAGATGTTTACAAATAAGAACTCTTGCACCTATGTAACAGCCCACATGTTGCGTCACTAAAATTAAAAACAATCGGGTAAAAATGCAAATCCAAATAAACCTCTAGAAACACTGGAGGCTGCAAAATTCACTACAGTGGAGACAGTGACAACTCAAACAGGGGTTCCCCCAATCTCAACATTGTTCGAGAACAAAAAATTTACTGCCTTTCTGAAAAAATACTGTACTGAACTCCTACAAACTCTACCAAACAACAGTTTATGAACTCCCATGGAAAATCAGCAAAGAGAAGCAAACAAGAATCATACAAGGTCAACAGGATATATATAGAAGAGATCTGGCTGCCAGAGTAAAATCTGTCAGTTGGCCATAATCGAACCCAGTCTAACCACAAAACTAAGACAAGGAATGGGAAGCCAAAGACCAGTAAACAAAAATACCTTACATTTAAAAAATAAAAGGGGCTAAAAATTGCTTGGCACAAAGGCAAAACCTGTCTACATGGTTAAACATCTGGACCGCACCCCACACAAAAAAGTGATACACAGTACAGTAGTTGCAAAATGTTTCTCATTGCAAGAAACAACATGTTATGTATGTCCTAGAATAGCATACCAAGGAATGTAGTGGTAACTCCAAAACAAAATCAACACTAGCAAATGCATAGTGAACAAGACCAGCATGAACAGTCAGTCAAAGTCTTAAAACATACAACACACTTGCATACATGCACACAAAGAGTCCACTCCAGTGCACTATGAAAATAATATTCATAATGATAAGTCATTTAGTCAAGTGTAGGCAGATATCAGAATTAAATTGATCTAAGGTGCAGTCAGGAGGAATATAACTAGGCTTGGGAAAAAAACTCTCTTGAGTAGGTACTGCCATCTGGTGGCAGTCAAAGGTAATGACCAGGTAGGCAATTTGTTAATTATTAAGAGCAATAATTAGCAACTGTTGTGAAGCAACATAGCAACTGGAATAGCTTTGCAAAGGTTGGAATGAGTCTATAGGTCATTAGTCTGAACAATAATATTTTTCAGTATCTTCAGAGTGTACCAATACAACCCAGTAGGGGTATGTGAAGAGATCGCTGCTTTACTGGTGCAGGATGTTGACGTGCCCTGACTCTTCCAGATCCTACTTGGGAAACAAGCAGGATATTGCTTTAGGTAGCAACAGAATGCTATTGCTCAGAAATAATAAAATATACTACTGTACAAGATAAATATGACAAAAACATTCCTGTTGTAAATACCTACTAAGTAATAGCACAATCACAGTGATTTTTTAGAGAAAATATTAATGCCGAGGGTCACCAAAAGAAAATTTAAATCATAAATAACTTTCAAGTTTACTGAGACTATAAGATACATCTCAAAAGGATGAGAGTAGCTTAAGAGATAGGAGATATATTTTATTATTTACACCATACAGCCTCCAACTTACTGGATACCACATTCTTTAAGGTCTTGGTCTGTCAATGTGAGGAAGATTTGGAGATCCACATCTTGTTCCCGGAAGATACTCATGTACGAGCTCAGTCCAATTTGATTCAGCAAGGTCTCAAGATCCGTTGGTTGAATACTGGCTAAAATATACATTACAAAATAAAGGTGATATCCTCCAAGGCAGGAATAAAGATAGTACAAACTGATTTTATGATACTGTACAAGAAAATTTTCAACTATAATTATGTACAGTATTTTTAAAATTAAACTAAATGAAAGATGGACAGTTATATTGTTATTAATCTGTGTTACACCACCACCATTCTTGCCAAGTCCAAAACTGAAGCCACACCAAAACAATGAAAATCTGATCCACAGCCAAATTTTTTTTTAAGAATTTCAATTGTCTAATTTTACATTTGAGTTTATCCCTATCACCACCATGGTGGGAACAATATTTATCTGAAGATGATGGAATGTTATTGTATGAATAGCGAGTTAAGGATATCAACACCTAGCCTTTTACACTATTATCCACACTCTACCATCATGGAGAACTAGTAGCAACCCCAAAACAACAAGTCCTCCCAAGCAGCATCTCAGCAGCATCATAAACAAAGTGTAAAGTACTTCAAGAGTTGGTTCAGACAAAATATAGTACAGTTGACTAGGGCGTGTCTGGGAACATCCCGTACATAGGTTCGAACCCTCATCAAGGCCCTTGTGGATTTGTTCATTTGATATATCACGCTATTGTGATTTCTGTGTATATAATTTATTCACACACCATTGTAAAACTGCCCATCTTACTGGCCTTCCTTTCTTAATCCTACATTCATATTTCCTTGGATACATTTCACTACTATCATCTAATCAACTTGACCAGACCACAATATAATATCAACAGTAAAGTGCTGACACAGTAACTTACATATCACTTCTCTTTCTTTGTACCTTTTTGTCTCATTCTTCCTAACCATGATTTGAAAGCACTACTCACTTTCACTTTTGGCACACTTTTCTATCACTTTAATTTGATAATGTTTTACTGTATCTTTATCATGTTTGCCAGGTATTTGAACTTAAGAAATTCCAGCTCTTCTCCATTCACCATGATACTGCATGTAAAATTATCTTTCACCTATCCATAAACATTTTGATACCTTCACTTAGAGAAGACTATAAACAAACATACACTTTAAAATATCCTATATACAGTATACAGTATTACTTTAATTTTTTTCCCCAGAACAACTGCCTCATCTGCATCCAAAAGTTTTAAAGAAATCACATATTAGTATCATACATTCTTTTCCACCCTTTTCAATGCTTTTACCTAACTTAAATAGCCCACCTGTACTGCACTGCACAGTTAAGTACCCTAGAGACATTACACAGCCTCTGCATGCTTCTCTGCATCAATTACAGAAACACTAGTAGTGTTTCTGTAATTGATCTTCTCCCATTGCATCATGAACCCTTGCACACACTGCTTCCTTCATAAACCTTTCACTACTCTAACAGCAGCCAACTTACGCTATGCACATGCAACATTTTATTCAGTTCTTTGTTCACTCTCTCATATGTTTTCTTCAGATCAATAAACACCAGATGTGTTATATAATTTGCAGTAAGGAAAACACAAATTTGGCAATAAATATCCAAGACCATTAAACCTAGAGACTCTGAAGACCTTGAAGATTTGGAAGGGATCTGGTCCCAAGTAATTCCAATTATTAAGGTTCCACTTTACAGCAGCACTTACTTTCCACCTAGGTCTAAGGAATAGCTATAGTATTGCTGCCGATGATGGTACAGTGCAGTGGGTAGTATGAAAGATTTAATGTCGCTATTGTTTATATCCTTAACCATATTTTTCTTTAATATACTGTAGTACTTTCTATTGTGTCCTGATAGAGTATTTCTGCAAACTATGATAGATGGAAATGGTGTAATTACTACATTCTTCGACATATCCATTACTCTACATTATGCAGCATTTAGATCCAGCCTACAACATGTTTGAATCCAACTCATGTCAGGATATTTTATTCAGCATTTTACTTTGTTCTTATGTAGAAATGTTAAGTCACACAACAAAAATGTCTAACTCTTATAACTTCCTTAATCCTTTGAAATTTGCTATACAGTACACCATAACTATACCATATTATACAGTACTGGTATTTACAAATGTAAAGATCCAGTTTCAGACTATAGGACAGAGGTTACCCCTTTCCTGCACTACACTATTTATCAAGAAGCAAATGTGTTGTGATGCAAACCGTTATCAACACAGGGAACTACACTTCCTCTGCCCCTCGGTGTTTGAGGTTGCTGGTGTGTTCTTCTTACTTCCACTGCTGCTGGACCATCAAGTATGCTTGGGCCACTTAAACCTGATGATAAAGAAATTAAAGTGTTGAAGAATAATGCCCCTTTTGCAATTTACAAAGCTCATCTGTAATACAAAGCAGTCAAAATAGCTTTAACCCTCTAAATGCGGTTATTATAATTGGTGCCACTCTGCCTGTGTAAAAAAACTAAACAACAATACATATTCAAAGTCTTATTTTTAATTTCGTACAAGTCAAGAGGAAGCCAGGTGAGGGGGTAGGTCATTGAATCTATGGACTCGTAGGACAAAATTTTGCAACCCAAAATTACAAAAACGTGATTGAGTATTGTATACAAGCCTACAATGTATATACTGTATACAGTACACATAAATTGCATGCAAATCTGTTTCCTGCCACAGTTGAAAAGCAGTGTCTTGCAATCAACTCCTTAGCTACTGTTCTGTCTAGTAATGTCATTGAAAATAGAATCAAACACCGGCAGGAAAACACCAAATTGTGATTTACAATAATCACACAGCTACTGGTACACAATAACCTTATCACATAATAAACAATTACAAATTAAACACAAAAAATTTTCATGATCTATATTAACTCCATTACATCTATATTGATGTATTATAACCACATTACATTACATGTATAAAAACGGCAATAATATCTCTTAGAACATAATATTTGTCAATATGTAATACAGCTACATAAAACTTATATATTTACTGTATTAAAAAAAGCATACAAAACTGGATCAAGAGCTATTTAACACACATCCATCAGTAATGCATTCTCACTCAAATATGTTACATAGGAATCCTCTTTAGAGCTACTTCAAGGACCTATTCTCTTCTTACTGTATACAATATAAATAATGCAGTAAAATCCAACTGAATGTACAGTACTCATGTGTATCAGGCAAAATCAAATTAAAATATGGTCACTAGTATTATACTGTACAGTACTGTAATTATTTTATTGTATGGGTTTGGTATCCATTGCAGCAATTTTCCCACTAATCTAGATATGCAATGGAGATAAAGAAACTGTAGTCATTCATACAGTAACCAGCATTTTTGGTCTCCCCAGAAGGTGCTGAAGTTATGAAGGTAGAAGTATCTTATCTTGAGGATATCTCGAGATGATATCAGAGTTTACCGTCCCCGCGGCCCGTCCTCGACCAGACCTCCTTTTAGTTACACATCCCCTATCCCCTAGAAGCAGCGTATAGCAGCTGTCTAACTCCCAGGTACCTATTTACTGCTAGGTGAACAGGAACACCAGGGTAAAAGAAACTGGCCATTTGTTTCCGCCTCCACCGGGGATCGAACCCAGAACCTTAGGACTACGAATCCCAAGCACTGTCCACTCAGCTGTCAGGCCCCCTGACAGCTGAAAATATCACTTTCTAAATCTTGAGCAGCTGCCTCAATGCAAGATCTCTTCATAGTACTCTCTTAGTCTTTAAGCATGACTTATTTCACACTTGTTTTTTATAAAGTACGTACAGTTTAGTCCAAAAGTATTTGGGCAATGACACAATGTTTGTTTTTTGGCCCTGAAACTTGCACATTGGATTTGAAATGAAACAAAACACAAGCACTTAACATTCCAAACTTTCAGCTTTAATTTGAGGGGTAAGTACATCCATATTGTGTAAATCATGTAGCCATTACAGTTCGTTTTATAATATTCCCTCATTTTAGGGGACCACAAGAGCAAGTGGACACTTGACTGGTCAGCTGTTTTTTGGCCAGTGGTGTGTCATTGCAACATTAGTTCATAAACAGGGGAGGTAACAAAAGATTTAAGGGCTGATCTAGATGTGGCTGCCAGTTTTTGGCCCAGACCCTTCACTTCTATGTTCTTCATTGGTTGGCCTTGTTTGCCATTTCTCTTTTTAGGAAAAATAGTCTCTTCTATCGAGACACCATTGCGAGTGCACTCTGGAATCTATGAAAATCAAGGAATCAATGTAATGACACTTCTTTTTCTGGTGGGCTCCACTGGCTTCTGTTTTCTTCTTCCTTATGAGAATCCAGGATTTTGTACAGATGGCTCCAGAAAAGTGGCTAGGCCGTCATTTGGCAGCAATAAGGGCATCATTGTCAGGATATATACCTGACAGCCATGATCATTTGCCTTGTGTACCTAGGGGGGTCTAATTTCCTTCAAGCAGTCTATTTTTTTTTTTTTTTGTGGCATTTGTGGTTCTGGGAGTTTTGTAGTTGATCTCTGATTTCCTGCTTCCCCCCCCCCTCCTGTACATTGTAGTGCCAGTTTCTGGTTCTGGCTCCCAGTAGACAATGATTGGGTCTCATCTCATTGGCCTGGTGATACCACAGATAAGCTTGAGGAAGCCACTACAGACGAGTTTGTTTCATTATATTCAAAGCGTAATATTTCTAGATAAGCTTGATAAGCATATTTTGAAAGATTCCAGTTTCTTAAGCAGTTACAAATTATCAATAATACAATTAGTTCTTAGGAATTGTCATGCTTCAGAAGCATAAATATGAGGGCTTTCTGAAAAATTATTTTCAGTGTAAGCAGAGAGAAGAATTTACTTTCAGATCTCATTAAGATACCTGGAAGATCCCACTGAGCAATATTAGCAGCAATATCAGGAAACCCAGCATCTTGAGCAATTCTCCCTGCTGTGTGTCCCTGATGATTGGTAAGGGAAACGACTGCTCCGCCTCGCAGCAATAATGACACAATTGTTGCATCACCAAGTTGTGCAGCATACATAAGGGGTGTCATACCTCTTGTCCGCTCACTGCAAATAATCAAAACAAAAGGTATTGGAAAAACTTGCACAAATAATCAACAAAATATATCTTGAGGTTGTGAAAAGCCTCTTACTAAAGTAAATTATTTTCCTAAGTGCAGAAATCTATTGGTTTACTGCACATTAATCCAGTTCACTGACAATCAGGCAATGAAATATATAAGACTAATGTCACAGGGCCTAAAGTTGGATTTGAACTGCACACTAATGACAGGTACAAACTTGGAAATCACCAGAGAAGGACCAATTCAGCAAAGATGTCAAATAGTATGCAGAAAGAGTATATTCTCAGAGCCTATGCTGACAGCTTCAATGACAGCACACAGGTATTTGCAATTGGATAGGGCTTTTCTCTTTCTGCAACCAATCAACTGCCTACTTAACCCCTCGACCACCAGGAGCTAGACCACTTATGCCAAGGTCATCCCTTCTCACCAATCCACATATGTATCCTGACCAACCAATATGCCAGCATAAAAAAAAAAAAGTGCAGGGTATGAAGGAAGGATGTGGGAGCATCAGAATAAATTATTGTAATCAAAAAGGAGTTTTTTACAAGCTTAAATATTTTCTGAGTTGCATTATTATGCTATTCCCAAAGGTATAAACCCCCAACAGAAGATAAAATGAATATATTTTATTCATTTTATATCAGCAGAAAACATATCCACAGAAGATATCTTTTGCTGCTCCCTTATGTACTGTCCATCTCTGACAAGGACATAACCAAGCAACAGCCAAGTTAGGTAAACTATCACTCCTCGAAATAATGGAGATATTTTCATACAAAATTACACTTAGAGAGTACTGTACATTCATCCATAATAAAAAATCAAGCAATACATGGTCTAAAATACACCACAAAGCATTGTTTTGCTAACTACCAGCAAGTCACATGGCTGTTACCCTAGGATGCAAACATATGCCTGTATCCACACTGTCAACAGAGCAGCAAGGAGCTGCCCACCTTGCTATTAAAGCGTCTCACTGTCCCCTGTTAACTGCAAACATTTCAATGCTCTCTCTCCACCAGAGTGAGGCAAAGCCTCACTGATCCTGTAATATGCTAGTACAGGTAGTGCCATTTAGTGAAACAGTACTTCAATAATTGTTTTAAACCTCAAAGATGTCAGTGATTACATATATTGTAAAGAGTTGCTTCATCTGAAATGAATTCAAAATCACCAAATACTATAAGACAGAACAAGTAAGAAAGGTGTGCTGTAAACATTGGAGATGGATGGCAGTCTCCTCTCTCATCCTCCATTAACCAAGCTACTTGGGAGGCTAGAAATAGCCTAAGTATTCTATCTTTGCTATTATTATTATTATTTGTTATCTTCTGGGATGTTTATTATCACCTCAATCAACGTACTTGAACTTGAACCAAGCTACTATGCAGTACAGGGTATATGCATGATAAAGGGACAGATCTTCCTTTCATTATACGGTATAATGGCCACTTCTGAATTGTATTTTTGTTACCCATATAAATAAGACAATCATACATGGGATATATTTATAAAGGAATCATATACTGTATAAAAGAAAAGAACCAAGAGGCAATCATGAGCAATTCTTTATCACCAGAAAACCAAGGAAATGCTAGTTAGTTCTATGCAATTTTGGAACATTACAGAATGACCTTTAACATGGATGGAGAGAGCTGTTATATATTATATTAATTACAAGGTACTGTACATCAGACCAAAACTGGAGTAAACAGCTGTGGTATGGTACATGCACCAGTAGCAAAATATTAAACAAATTTAAGTCCAAAGGTGTGTAACAAAAAAGGCTGGGAGGGTTTAAGGCCAGTAGTGGTATACTTGGCAGCCTCCACCACTCACAACACAAGCAGACTGTGTTGGAGACCAGTAGTGGTATACTTGGCAGCCTCTGCCATGCACAACACAAGCAGATTGGTTCTCTACATTGGGTAAACAGACAGTAATACTGTACTACCACTACTCAATGCTTTTAAATAGTTTTGACTACCACAGAAATGATGAGACAGAGAGTTGCTAGTAGAGCTGGCTCACAACCAATTGGAACAGAGTGTAATTCCCAGACAGGGCGAGATGTCTGAGCATGCTCCCTTAAACCTAATGCCTGTTTACATACCTATTATTTATTTTATTTATTTTATTTATTTATTTATTTGTTTATGTGCCCGAAGGTACATTGGGTTGTGGGAGTACATTGTATCAGTGTTTTTACATTCTTACAAAGCCGCTAACAAGCATAGCGTTTCGGGCAGATTCTTAACCTAACAAATAAAGTTAAGATTATTAATAGGTGCATTGTGCCAAAATTTTAGTTTACTAAAATTTTGCTACAATGTTTAATACTTAAAATTTAATGCTAAGTATCTAGGAGTTAGGTGACTGTTGTAGGTTGCATTGTGGAAAAGGTGTCATTGGCCCAAGGGGACTTTGATAAGCTCAAAAAGCTTTTTGTCCCTCACAATGGGAACCAAACACCCACCCATCAACCCATCATGTCTGTCTGTCTGTCTGAGTTTCTATATATCTGTCTCTGAAGTTAAAAAGAAGAAAATCAGTCTTCAACATATAGTACTATGGTAGACATAAATGACAGGACACTAGGGAGCCTGTGGCTCAGTGGACAGCGCTAGGGTCCAGGTTTGATTCCCAGCGATGGCGGAAAACAACTGGGCAGAGTTTCTTTCACCCTGATGCCCCTGTTACCTTGCAGTAAATAGGTTCCTGGGAGTTGGACAGCTGTTAGAGGCTGCGTCCTGGGTGGGTGTGTGTGTGTGGAGAAAATAAATAAGTTGATTGACAGTTGAGAAGCAGGCCGAAAGAGCAGAGCAAAGGGCTGCTCAACCCCCACAAGCACAACTAGGTGAATATTATAAAGACTGCTTTCCATGAAAATACTTACCAAGAATTAAGATTAGCTCTGTGCTTGAGCAATGTTTCAACAACAGTGTGATGACCAGAATTAACAGCATGGAAAAGTGCGGTCCAGTCACGGTTATCACGGGTTTCAAGGATGCTTCCTGCCTGAAGAAAAAAATCTAATTTTAATAAAAAGCATCTTTGAGTAATTTATTTGCTTCTTCCTAAGGACCACTGTATAAATTGGCAAGGATCCTGCATCGTCAGGAAGGACAACATACTGATTGGTGCCACAAGGAACAATTCAAACTGTCCCTACAGGGTCATTAAGGTCGTAGGAGTCACTACTATATGTTGATTGTGAAATATTTTCTCTGATGCCATAATGGTGAGATTATTGACACAAAATACAATAAAATTTAACACAAATATATAATAATAAAATAAAGTAACTTCACAGCCATGCTTCCAAGCCAGCTGGGAAACCTGAGGCAACAGGTTTCCCAGGAGGACCCATACTCTTGCCTCCCTCCTGGAGACAAGATTATGGGTCCTCCCTCACACAACCATGATGAACTGACAACATCCCATGTTCAGGTTTCAGTATACCCAGCAGACACCCCTAGGTTCCACATAATCACAAACATCCCGGTGTGTCAGCCTGAACTTCTGGGTCCTACAGAGGTAGAGGTGGAAAGAACCCTGTGTGTTTAAGCATAGAAGGACAAGGAACTTGAGTCCACTGGAACAGCAGCAGTAGTAGAGGAAACCTAATAAAGCATTTCTTATCTTGAAATGCATTCAACTACATATGAGCATCTACAGATCTTTATGAAAGTACAATATATATAGAACACTGCAATGTTTCTGAAAGGGCCAAGAACTTTGACTTCTAGCTCAAGTGTGTTTGTGCACAAGCTTTCACCTTATCGGAAGCCTCTTCAGCAGAACACAATACTGTGCTACAGAAGACCACAGTATTGTGTGCTCTTACTAAGGTTTTACTTGAGACCTTATGTAGTGAGTAATCCTTATACTCACTCCATTATCTCATTATCTTAATGGCGTAACTAATTAGCACTAACTACACAAGCTATAATCCTATCCCTAATTACAAGTAACAGTTCTCACATCCTTCTATCATAGCAGAGAAAGGTGAGGGGTAGTCACCAAATGTAAGATAGACAACAGTACAATTTCCAGTCGAGAATGTAGCACTCGGCATAGGCAGTTCTAATCGTCTCCAAGACGATACAGCTTCGACACAGAACAGGCAGCAGACTAGGACCGCATCCAGCTACAACGCTCTCCACATAGAGCTCCGCGACTCCGGCCACACTCAGCTCTCTGCTCTGCTCCAAGCTCCGTCTCAACGTCTACGACACTGCTGTATCCAGGACTACTAAATAAATATGAAACTCACTAAATACTGTTTATCTAATCTACCCAACAACATAACATAATCGGACATTACACTTACAACCTCTCAAATGTAAACCAATGCTGAACTAAACAGGGTAATACAGGAGACAATAAATGTAGTTTACAAAGTAAAAAAATGTATTTGGCACCTGATGCAACTCTGAACACTACAGGTTTAGCCAATCACTGAAGTACTATACCATGACTGTCAATCACAAGGAAACAACCAAGACAGGTCACCAAGTCCTGCCCCCAAACACAGTAAGTTACCCCAATACCTAGACCTAAAATCATGAAGAGCCCATTGTGTAACCATGTCACCTTATGGGCAGACAAAGACCAGCATCCTCAGTGAAATTGTGACATCAAGCTGAGTCAAAGCATAATGTGGAGCATACTAATTGATCCTCATCTCAAACAGCAGTAGAGAAGGAACAGACAAAAGGACACAGAACATAGCAAAGCTTTAAACTCTAGTTCTGATAGTCAAAAGATCCATTTTTGAAGTGATATGGTATTACAAAACAAAGTCACTGCTGTGCACCCTGGACTAATAACAGGCCAGAAAGAAAAATAGGAAAAAAAATAGACTTGTAAGCAACACTTTTGCCAGGCACTGCAAGCTAGTAGAGCCTTGTACACAGGATTCAAAGACTAAACCAGTGAAAAAAGGGCAAACATGTGAAAATCCAGTCCTCACCTGCAATTGACACGGAATGCAGTGAGGAAGTATGAGATGTGGCACTGAGGTGGTAACCTGGTGGCATGTGCTTGTGCTGCTGTCACGTGACAGTCAGCAGACACACATAGGAAAACTGGTAGTTAACCAGAGTGCTTCCTTGGCAGTTACCTCTTATGTGAAGAACACATTTCTGAATGGCTTTTATTTTTATAAATAAACTAGTTTTGGTCATTCCAGGCTGGAGTGATTATTCTCCCACCTAGTACAGTAAAGACTCCTACACGGATAGTTTTAAGAAAGTTACCGAGTTAGTGTATTCATTTACAGTATTTGTGTTTTCACGGACTAGGTCCTTAACAATATCAAGTTTGTCCACTCACAGTACAGTGAATAGAAGTATTTTGTATCAACCCATTCATGGTTCACTACCAGAGAACAAAATATTGCCGGAACAACGGTGGACATCTTCAAGGGAAAACTAGATAGCTTTCTTAAAAGATGTGCCGGACCAACCTGGCTGTGGTGGGTATGTGGGCCTGCTGGCTGCTCCAAGTAACAGCCTGTTGGACCAAGCTCTCACAAGTCAAGCCTGGCCTCGGGCTGGGCTTGGAGAGAAGAAGAATTGCCAGAACCCCATCAAGCAGGTATCATGCAGGTACTGGACATGTGAGAAAGGAAGGCATATGGTTTCCCAGTCAGGGACAAGAAAGCCTATTAGGCCTATTGAGGTCCCCTCTAGGCCAGCTATTGACATACCATAAGATGAAACCTGCAGCAGTTGCTTAATGCCCAGGTACCTATTTACTGCTAGGTGAACAGAAGCATCAGGTTGAAAGAAACGTGCCCAAATGTATATCCTGTGTGGGGAATCAATCCTAGAACCTTCTAGTGGTAAACTAACAGCATGGGAAAAATTAGGGTATGAATAGTAACTCCCTCAATATTGTTCACGATGCATTTATTATTTAATTTTGTTTTTGATAAGGATGAAATTAAAAGAAATAGTTGGTCTTCTGAGAAACCCATTCAGCCTAATTAAAACAAAATTCTGTTTTACTTCATTTTTATTTGACACAATCAGGAAATTTGGTGACAAAAAGCCAAAAAATGGGAATTCTACAAAAGCCTTTATACTGTATAGTACATGTATTTGTGAATCTGGATTGATATATGGACAGTAATCAAATTTTGAACGGTCCGCTGTTAAAATCTTAGTAGGAAGACCGGTTGTATAAACATACTTAAATACGCTATGCATGCATAAGCTATAACCAACCAACCTTGATGAGAATCTCCACACCATAATCATTCCCGCACATAACTGCCATCATCAGAGCATTGCAGCCATTGCCATTACGAAGGTGTACTGATGCATTAGCTTCAAGGAGCACATTTATCACGTCAGAATGTGCATAGTAAGCTGCATACATGAGTCCTGTCCACCCACCATGGTTTTTAAGACTACTTGCATTCTTATCTCTGTAAGTAATTATTTTCAGTCAGTTCTGCTATGAGGAGTCAAGTCTTTTAAATCTAATGAAGTACTGTACAGTATTCAAATTGTATTCAACATCAACTTTTTGTAACAAGTTTTTTCCTTTATTTGCTACTAATAGATCAAATATTTATCATTGGTGTGAAGTTTTAGAGGTACAGTACAGTACAAGTACAGGTAAATTCAGGTAACAACAATGCTGACCAGCCCCTCAAGGGATTCCTCATTTGAATTAAACCAAGATCTCACTACAATTGTGAAGTACTGTACTTTGACACTTTGTTTTTTTTACACTTTAATTGTCAACCATACTATGCAAAGACTGGTCTGAATCTGACAAGAAATTACTAATGACATTATTTCACTAAAAGGATCCAAGTTCAAATGTTTCAAGAGCACTTAGATAACGTAAGTTTCAACAAAACTCTGTAAAACTATAGTATACCTTTGCACACTTAAATATACTCTGCAGTTTTGCAAATTGTTATTATTTTTTTTAGACTATAAAATTCTTTAAGCCAATAAAATATGCAAATACATATAGTGTACTAACTCTTTGAGAATATCCTTCACACGCTGACAGCAGCCAATACTAGCAGCTGTGAAGATATCTAGTAGAAGAGAATCTTTCTCATCACACCTTTCCTCTCCAAGCCAAATTGTTAATGGTTTATCATAAAAACTCTTCTCAGTCCAAGTCTCTTCTAATTCCACCATATTTACTGGCATGGGAACACCTTGCAAAGCATTACTGAACTACTGTACTGCATACAGTAGTGTTCAGTAATATGCAAGAGTGCACCTGAAATAAAAATAAAAATATATTAAGTTAATAACCAGATACATTTCCATCATACAAGGGTATTCCCAGACGGGCACATCTTAGGATATAAACAGGAGAGTGGTAATGAGTATAGGTGGCCCTTAATTTGTGTGGGTGTTATATTACTGCAAATGTGGGCAGGGAATGGCACACTTGGGCAGGACTTGGGTGTTCTGGTAACCAGACAAATGCTTTAAGGATAGCTTATGCAAATGTGTTTATTTGATATAATATATCACCCTGGAGAGGAGTGTGTGTGTGAATGTCACTGGCTTACATCAACTACTGTAGCCTATGTATATTTTGAGTAAATAAATGTGTTTGAAAAACTGAAGAAGCCACCACTAAGGCTGGCTCCCTTCCTCTCCTCCCCCAACACTCCCTTACTCCCATCCTGATGTGGATTAATTCACTGTGTCGAGGGACAGGCAGCCAGTGTATATATACCTGTTAGGCTTATATCAAGGTCATTCCCAGGGTTGAATTACTGAATGACCCTCCCTAGGATGCAACCCCACAACAAGCTAACTCCTAGGTACCTATTTACTTTTTTTGGGGGGGAGGGGAGATATTCCTGCGTTCGCCCTAAGCCTCTGGGTGGCTTAGTGTTACTTGTTTCTCGTCTCTGTCTCACTTATGTGTTGTATGAGTATTTATAGTTCATATGCTCACTTCAGTAAGATTCTGTCCTATGTGCAGGCGATGAGTCACAATAATGTGGCTAAAGTATTTTGACCAGACCACACACTAGAAGGTGAAGGGACGACGACATTTCGGTCTGTTCTGGACCATTCACAATCGACTTGAGAATGGTCCAGGATGGACCGAAACGTCGTCGTCCCTTCACCTTCTAGTGTGTGGTCTGGTCAACATATTCTGTCCTATGTGTTTAACAACAACAACTGCTCTGTTAAATCTCAGTTGAACTCTTATTTGGTTTGCAACTCTGCACTGAGTTACTCCACTGTTGTTACTGTGGTCCAATGGTCTGTCAGGCATTTCTCCACAATGCTCACATTTCCTCTCATCTTTTGGAACGTATAAGCCTATTTTCCATACACATATCCAAGGTATCCAAGCCAGATGTGATGTAAGTGGACATCTGTTTTTCTATTGCTCCCTTTCATCAAAATAAGTGGTTTGTATTTGGTTGAATTCTTGTACCAACCAGCAGATCCCAATGTTGTAGCTGCTGTATTGTGGTCACTGTAAATATTCTGCATTCCTCTATCTCTAATTATTTACTTAATCTGTGCTAGATTCTATGGTATGTAAATGTCTACATTTCTTTTCTTAGTTGCAAGTTTTGCAGTTTCATCTGCAAAGTCATTCCCTAGTATTTCAACATGACTTGGCACCAGTTGATAAGTATCCGACAACCTTAACTTTTCGGTGATTGCATTAATACTATGACATTTGTGGTCAAATGGATGTTGTCACGTGTTTTTGTTGTAAGGTTTCAGTGGCAGTTCTCGAATCTGTATGTATGATAACGTGTTGTCGGTGTTCAGCAAGAGCATGTTCCAAAGCATTTTGGGTGTCTTCAACTAACTACAAAATTTCCTGCCTTAACTGCAGCTCCAGATTCTTGTCCCTACCGATCTACTTACCTGTCTGTGACGTATGTGAAGCTGTCAGAATTACTGCTATATGAACAGGGGTATTTGGTGATAAAAAACACACACCCAGCCATTTCTGTCCCATCTTGGATTCGAACCCGGAATTCTTGAGTTGAGAACAAACCTGACTGTACATACTACCTACTACTCTAACATATTTACCTGAGGGCCGCTAACGCTCTAGTGGCCTCAATGAGGACAGGAAGCTGGCAGCTGGTCAAAGGTCCCCCCATTTGCCCTGATGACTTTTCCAGCTGGATTTGAAAATTTAGCAGTTTTGACATTTACAGCTTCGGCAGGTAGGTGGTTGTATGGGTTTATAACCCTGTGGGTGAAAAACATCGGTTTTCAGTCCCATATTGTGGCTTGTTGAGTTTGAAACCAATTGCTTCTTGTTTATGTTACATCTGACCATTGAAGAACTTGTCTGGACAAACATCCTCCAAATTGTTCAATAATTTAAAAGTTTCTGTGAGATTCGCTCCATCATGCCAGGCCTGCAGTGTTTGGTGCATCACACAGTGATGGTGCACCACAGTGATGGTGCACCACACTGTGATGGTTCAGTTATCCCTGTGGCTCTCAAGCGTTCCTAGTACGAGTGGATATATACATGTTAGGTTTATATCGCGGTCAACCCCCCCCCTCTCCCAAGTCAAATTACTGACCCCCACAGGATGCACCCTACAACAAGCTGACTAACTCCTGGGTACCTACTTACTACAAGGTGAATAGGGCCACAAGGTGATAGGATATGTGCCAAACCATTTCTATCTGGCCCGGAATACAAACTCTGAATTCTCGATTTTGAGTCGAGAACGAGGTCCCCCCCAAGGTCAAACTACTTCCTTTCCCGGGATATAACCACACAACAGTTGCCTAACCTGCGGGTATCAATTTATTACTAGGTGAACAGCTGCATTAGGCGAAAGGAAACGTGCCCAACCCATTTTTGTCCGGCCCAGGGGTCGAACTCGGGATTAGATGTCCCTGTACACGTTGATTTTATTTTATATCTACTAGTTAACATTATTATATCTGAAATAAAAATGCAAGTAATAATTACAGTGGTGGAGCTTGCCACCTCAGCCCAGGCCTGGCGGCGCTCTGGACAACAGCTGGTTGTGTTATTGAGTGACGTCGCTCGTGAAGCAACTGCTGCCAACTGCAGCCCCATTTCCCTTATCAGAATCTGCTACCAGAAATTTTAGCCAAATGTCCCCAGTTNACACACCAGTAAGATCAGCTACGCGGATATTTGTACGCTTATATTCGTATCAAAACGTTTAAAGCTGGCGAAGGTGACGAGAGGAGAGAGAGAGAGAGAAGAGAGAGGAGAGAGAGAGAAGAGAGAGGAGGAGAGAGAGAGAGAGAGAGAGAGAGACAAGGAGATGAGAGGAAGATGAACGGAGAGATACAAAGCGATAACAGCCTCTCTCTCTGCGTCGTGTCAAGCACAGACCAACCGCCAAGCCTGGCAAATTACAGGTTAGTGATGTGAACTGCTGGTTCCATCACACCCGCGTCGGTTCCACCTCTCGACGACAAGGAAACGACTGCACGACCGCCTTCGTCTCTCGTCTGACGGTGGGAGGGAACTGTCAGGGGAAAGTGCCGAGCAATACGACTATACAGCAGTAGGAAGGGGGTCAGGATAAGAATTTGGGATGGGACGGAGGAAGGAATGGTGGCCAACCACTTGGACGGTCGAGGGATTGAACGGCGACTTGCATGAAGCGAGATGAGAAGGTAAGGTGCATTCACTCTGTTTTTATTATTCAGCAAAATTGCCAAAAGGGAATCCAAATACTGGACTAGGAGGCAGAAACAAATTAGTTTGGCAAGTGTAAGGGGAGACATTTTAATTTGTTATTAATTATTTATTCGAATGAGAGTATTCACTATACGTCTCTAGCGGCAAGCCCAGTGAATATGTATTAGGAAGTTAAGGAGTCCATCCTGGAGGTCCCTAGTTTGTGGGTGTTTCAGCGGCGCGGCTAAAGCAGTGTTTCTCATAATGGACAACACACTTTTATTTTCTAGTTTCGTCAAGTACTTGAAATATCACTTCATCTTTCTCAGCCGAAACAACCCGGAAACAATGAACAAATTAAAGTGTGCTTAAGGTCATAATGTTATGGATTGATACGAAACTCAACATGTCTCTCTACTACATGTTTCAACCCCCTATCAGAACGCAGCTCTAGATACCCCTTAGTTTTGTTAAAGCTGTACGGACCCTTAGTGTGAAGGTGACTAAGGTCAGTTTCTCAAGTCCTTTATAAACGCTAACATAAATTGTACATCCTTGCGTTGGCCCGAAATTCGGATACCAATACTTCTTTACTTCCTAAAAGTGAGAGGTAAAAATTTAAGGTGATAGCCCAAAAAAAAAATCTCATTCAGTAAGAATTCCAGTCTTTAGAATCCAGCGAAACACATTTATTAGACTTCAAGTCGTGAAGATCTGCTCTTCCTAATTTCCGTGCGGGGCCCCACATGCCGGCGGAGCCAGGGAGAGTGTGTTTGTAGCCTCGTGACGTCTCACGTGATGGTTGAGTAAAGAAACAGTTTCGTCTCATACCTCATGTGAGACGTTCAAGATATACGAGTCAGTTTTAATGCAGTGTTCTTCGACCCAAGGGGTAGCTGCGGTGCCCCGTCTCTAGCGCATCGAGGACTGTCGTGGTGCCCAACAGACGGGGAGGGTGAACGCTGCCACCATGGCGTGAGGGAACATTATCCCCGAGCGGGAGCCGGCCACCCCCCCCCCCCAGCAAAAACTTTTTCCATGAAACCTCGCACCACTTGTAAACCAGTACATTCTACAGGGAAGAGAGAGACAGACCGACAGAGAAACCCAAAATATAGTAACAAAAAAAAAGGTGGACGGAAATGGAAAAGAACGAGGGAAGGAAAAACAGGTAATAAGATGAAGGACGTCAAAAGAATGTGAAGATGAATTAAAGTCGAAGAGAAGGAATAATAAGGAAACACAGGGAGACCAGGAGCTTCAGAGCGGGAAGGAGTCCTATCAGGAACTTGATGTTGTGTTGTGGGGTGTTCTGCCTCTTGCTTCAAGCAACACGCCCACTGGAACAACCCAGGGCTCCAGTCATGGGTCTCACAGCTGCCCAGGGCTCCAGTCATGGGTCTCACAGGTGCCCAGGGCTCCAGTCATGGGTCTCACAGCTGCCCAGGGCTCCAGTCATGGGTCTCACAGCTGCCCAGGGCTCCAGTCATGGGTCTCACAGGTGCCCAGGGCTCCAGTCATGGGTCTCACAGCTGCCCAGGGCTCCAGTCATGGGTCTCACAGCTGCCCAGGGCTCCAGTCATCGGTCTCACAGCTGCCCAGGGCTCCAGTCATGGGTCTCACAGCTGCCCAGGGCTCCAGTCATGGGTCTCACAGCAACCCAGGGCTCCAGTCATGGGTCTCACAGCTGCCCAGGGCTCCAGTCATGGGGTTCCAGTCATGGGTCTCACAGTGCCCAGGGCTCCAGTCATGGGTCTCACAGCAACCCAGGGCTCCAGTCATGGGGCTCCAGTCATCCTCGACGTCTAGACTGGTTGGGAGTTACCGAGGGGCCAGAGTGATGCCTGCAGTATAACACTGATGGCCGTGAGAGCCACGAAGGCGCGCCAAGCATCTCTGCCCCTCCCCTCCCCCCCCTCTACCCTCAGCTGATCCTGTGAGCTATGATGGCTCGCGCTAGGAGAACGCTGCGTGGAACGTACCATCAATGTGGACGTGTGGACGTGGGACAGGTACCATATCAATAGGAATTTCCTCGGGTGGGGTCAATAGTTCTTCAGAATAACAAGGAAATATTCATTAAGGGTCAATGTTGCATGCAACAACACCAGAGACGACGCATTGCCTCAAGAACAGGATACCATTGGTTATCGCCAAACGGCGATTGTTTCGGAGGGTGAAATATAATCATTATCTTGCTGTATGTAAGCGGGTTCACAGCGTCGCCAACTGTGCGGTTTTCAGGGGGTAGTGAAGTCTCTTCTTGGAAGAGCTGGCGGATCTCCGGAGAACTGGTAAATACAAACGATGCAAATATCGTACAATATCCTTAACAAGCTGGTGTCAACAGCATTTGTTTCATTTATTACTGTTTAAGGAGGAAGGGGGTGAGAAGAGTTGGAGGTGGGGGGTGGGGGTTCTGGAGGAGGCAGAGTGGGGGTGGGGGGGTTCTGGGGGACGCAGAGTGGGGGGTGGGAGGGTTCTGGGGGACGCAATGTGAGAGGGAATCACTGCCCCCGCCCCTCCCACATTTCTAGTATAGCATATATTATTATTGATATATTAGAAGTATATCGCCATATACATAAGAGATACACTCACATCACCTGTAATATCTTTTATAAGCACATCATTAATATTAATGCGTTAATTTGTATTTAGTGGTGATAAGTTCGCTATACATTCTAGAGTGGTATACATTGTACTAATAAATACACATAAATGTATACTGGACAACCCCATTCAATATAATTCATATAATTCTTAGGCTTAGGTTGCGTTGCTCTTTTGCTATCTTTGTCCTCGAGTCGCTGGAGTTGTTATCGTTGCCAATCTTCCCTGGTTATCATTGTTAGTCTTACCTTGTTATCGTTGCGAGTCTTACCTTGTTATCGTAGCCAGTTCATACGTTGATATCGTTGCCAGTCTTACGTTATTATCGGTAACAATCTACGTTGTTGCCGTTCCCATATTTGGCTACATTTTATTACAAATTCGCAACTTTTAGTCCTTAAGCTAGCTACGTTCATCAGTACGAATTTTGGCAACCCTGCATGAACACTTGACAGCTGGCCACAACCCTGCATGAACACTTGACAGCTTGCCACAACCCTGCATGAACACTTGACAGCTGGCCACAACCCTGCATGAACAGTTGACAGCTGGCCACAACCCTGCATGAACAGTTGACAGCTGGCCACAACCCTGCATGAACACTTGACAGCTGGCCACAACCCTGCATGAACACTTGACAGCTGGCCACAACCCTGCATGAACACTCACAGCTGGCCACAGCCCTGCTTGAACACTCACAGCTGGCCACAACCCTGCTTGAACACTCACAGCTGGCCACAACCCTGCTTGAACACTCACAGCTGGCCACAACCCTGCTTGAACACTCACAGCTGGCCTCAACCCTGCTGGAACACTCACAGCTGGCCACAACCCTGCTGGAACACTCCCAGCTGGCCACAACCCTGCTTGAACACTGACAGCTGGCCACAACCCTGCTGGAACACTCCCAGCTGGCCACAACCCTGCTTGAACACTGACAGCTGGCCACAACCCTGCTTGAACACTGACAGCTGGCCACAACCCTGCTTGAACACTGACAGCTGGCCACAACCCTGCTTGAACACTGACAGACGGCCACAACCCTGCTTGAACACTCACAGCTGGCCTCAACCCTGCTTGAACACTCACAGCTGGCCACAACCCTGCTTGAACACTCACAGCTGGCCCCAACCCTGCTGGAACACTCACAGCTGGCCACAACCCTGCTGGAACACTCACAGCTGGCCACAACCCTGCTTGAACACTCACAGCTGGCCACAACCCTGCTTGAACACTGACAGCTGGCCACAACCCTGCTGGAACACTCACAGCTGGCCTCAACCCTGCTGGAACACTGACAGCTGGCCACAACCCTGCTTGAACACTCACAGCTGGCCACAACCCTGCTTGAACACTCACAGCTGGCCTCAACCCTGCTTGAACACTAACAGCTGGCCACAACCCTGCTTGAACACTCACAGCTGGCCACAACCCTGCTTGAACACTCATAGCTGGCCACAACCCTGCTGGAACACTCACAGCTGGCCACAACCCTGCTGGAACACTCACAGCTGGCCACAACCCTGCTTGAACACTCACAGCTGGCCACAACCCTGCTTGAACACTCACAGCTGGCTACAACCCTGCTTGAACACTCACAGCTGGCCACAACCCTGCTGGAACACTCACAGCTGGCCTGAAAGAGACGTAGAACTCACACGAGTTTATCCATGAAGAAAAAAACACAAAAGTATCTGAACTTTGAAGCTTAATTTTATGAATTTCTGGAGATGTGGTGACAGGGTGTCACCTTGACGTATTCACTTGGTAGATGTATGCATCTTTCAATTAGTTTTATTGTTTATTTGCTATTCATTCATCTAGTGCTGACTAGCGTATATACAATTTTCTTCTGTCCTCCAGGTCGAGTTTGTCTTCTGGAATACATATCCGTTTTTATTTTATTATTTTATATATTATTAATTAAATTAATGGTAACATTTAATGAAAGATTAAATGATACATTCTTGCAAAGGTACAAACTTCAAGAAGTTAACAATATATATTATTAACATTTATGTATTAATCAACTTATGTATTTATGTATTTAAGTAATTTCCAGTAATACAGGCTGTATATGTGGTTTTGGCATCAAGAGACAGAAGTATTCTACACTTGGTGAACTTTGTACCAATTTGTGAACTTTTAAGCTAATAATTGTTCACCCGTTCCCAGAGATCGGATGAACAATTATCTTTGTTCCGCTCAATTATCAATTATATCAAATATCTCCGCTCTTTGATCTTTGATATTCGATTTGGATCTTTTGACGTCGGGACTGAGAAAGCCCCCTTAACCAGGAGTTCAAAATTGCTTTATATAATTCTTGCTGTTTGCTCTTCGACACTTGGTGTTGCTAAAATATATAAATGCGCCCGCAATATATGCTCACTCAGGCAAAAAAAGAACGTAATTTAAAATGGAATCGGCTCACGAAAGTGACGTACTGTCCTGTTTTCTGTGATGGATCCTCTGGCTTAGGCTACTAGGTTAGGAGAAGAAACTTTCAATTAACGGTTTTCATGACGTTTTGAAACTTTAGGAGAACTTCCTGCCCTCCTAACCTACCAGAGAACCCTTTGACTTGCTGTTTTGGAAAAAAAATATAAAATTGATTTCAATTATTTTTCATTTTCAAATTACGGCCTTTTTTGGCCGTAGCGCACACGAGCGAAAGGCGACATAATTTGTAAGAGGACGATTGATTGATAAAGATTAAGCCACCCAAGAGGTGGCATGGGCATGAATAGCCCGTAAGTGGTGGCCCTTTTGAGCCATTACCAGTATCAATAGATGATACTGGAGATCTGTGGAGGCGCGACTGCACCCTGCGTGACGGGAGATGTCTCCCAGACTAAATGGTGACCAAATGGTGTGTAAGAGGACGGGTTCAAAGTTGTTTTATAGGACATAGGAACAGTTGACTGGTCACTGTTAGTAATTAGTCAAATATAAAGTGAAATTCTCACTTTCAGTGTTATATGCGATAAATTAAGATATTAAAACCAACTTTTTTCAGTATGAGCGATCGTGAATGGGGTCTAAGATGATCCTGAATATATACCTAAGATGTTATAGGACTGAGAAGTGATCTCAGGGCAACCCAGTCTGTGAAAAAGAATACCACTAAACGCAGCCAGATTCACGAAGCAGTTACGCAAGTACTTACGAACGTGTACATTTTTCCTAAATCTTTGACAGCTTTGGTTACATTTATTAAACAGTTTACAAGCATGAAAACTTCCCAATCAAATGTTGGTATTGTTATAAACAGCCTCCTGGTGCTTCGGAGCTCATTACCTGTTTAATAATTGTAAACAAAGCCGCCAAAGATTGAGAAAAGATGTACAGGTTCGTAAGTGCTTGCGTAACTGCTTCGTGAATCTGGCCCCAGACATTAATATCCACCCGTGATCGGACACAGTGACTGAGCGGCTAGTCCGAGGCTCCCCACACACGCAACTCTCCCATTGTGAGGTCAGGATCACACAAATCTGCGATTGTCTCGGTGATAATACGCACTGACTACGAGAACGGCTTCAGAAACGCCTTCAGGAGCGTTCGTTCCCCCTTAGAAGGCGAGGTAATGTTGTCTTTGAGTGTAATGATGAGGAGCTTTTAGAGGCTGATGAATAGTGATGGACTTTTGGCCCGTTTCCTGGGTCTGAGAAGAGCGTGGCGGTGGCTGGTGAGTCCACGTCCGCTTCTGCGCCCCCTAATACTTTTCCCTAATATTTAATTAGGGAAAAGATATATTTTCCCTAATATTTCCCCAAATACTTTCCCCTAATATTTCCCCCCTATACTTCTCCTCTAATTTTGTTCCTCTGCCTCCACAACTACTACGTATTATTTCCTCTTTACGTCACATTCCTCTCCACCGTGGCTCTCATCTCTGCCTGCTGAGGCATCAAGGTTCATTTAACATTTACCTTAGTACCGCCTCCAGTGGCACTCCTGTAGCTCCGCCCCTAAACCCAGGCACCGCCCCTTCTATTGGTTCCTGAGAGGTGGGCGGGCCGGCGACGCCCAGGTGGGCGGGGTGATGACGCCCAGGTGGGCGGGGTGATGACGCCCAGGTGGGCGGGCGGTTGGCGAGCAAGTAGACGGAGTGGTGGTGTGGGTGCCGACTCTGCAAGCGGATAGCGGATGTGTGCTTACGCAATTAACAGTGCTTGCCCCAGCAGTGCTAACCTAGCAGTGCTTGCCCAGCAGTACTTGCCAGCAGTGACTGCTATTGGCAAGAGAAGTGTGAAAGTCAGCCGTGGCCGATGTGATCTTTGACAAATCTTTTAACCATTAACTCAAACATCTTCTGTTTATCCCCCATGATGACTATGTGGACTAAAGTTTCACTTCTTCTCTCCTCGTTCCTGTCCAACCACTTGCACTGGACGGTAGAGCTTCATGCAGGTCGGCGTTCAATCCCCGACCGTCCACAAGTGGTTGGGCACCATTCCTTCCCCCCGTCCCATCCCAAATCCTTATCCTGATCCCTTCCAAGTGCTATATAGTCGTAATGGCTTGGCGCTTTCCTCCTGATAGTTTCCTTCCCTTCTCCTCGTTTCTAAAACTTTAATTGTTGAGACCTAATTGTAAACTTTTTGTTTGCTTGCAATTTCAATTTGAAAAAATGTGTTTGAAAATGGGTATTTCGTTAATGGCTTCTGCTAGCACGTGAATTTTTGGTTTGATGGCGATGTTTTTTGTTGACCAGACCACACACTAGAAGGTGAAGGGACGACGACGTTTCGGTCCGTCCTGGACAATTCTCAAGTCGATTGTATGGACACAATCGACTTGAGAATGGTCCAGGACGGACCGAAACGTCGTCGTCCCTTCACCTTCTACTGTGTGGTCTGGTCAACATACTTCAGCCACGTTATTGTGACTCATCGCCTTCAACAAACGATACTTTAAGAGCCTCTGAAGAAAAGTTGTTGGCAACAGCTGATCAGTCGTCAATATCAAGGAAGGAATTTTATGTGTCCAGTAATTTTCTTAAGATGTTTGTCTAGATGCTCTCGAAGTATTATTTTGAAATGTTTGCATTCCCGGAGTTTGTAAGAGTGATATGTTGCCGTGTCTTCAGGATTTGCAATCGTTGCTGTCCGTCAACGAACACGACATATGTAATCGGAGGACACGATAATGTTTTGTGCAACAGGCGATTACATACGTGTTGCAGATCTATATTTTACGCAGTTAGAAAGTACATCAAAGGCCTTGATTGGGGGGGTGTTTCACGGCCCGCAAACACGAATCTCGAGACGTGAGAAACTTTGCAAAATATTCAATTTTAAATTCATGATGAGCGATGTCGCGCGTCGGGGAGGTTGGCGTTCGGTATCGCTATAGAGCCTTGAGACACACCGGGTTCTCATCTGGTTCCTCGTATTACTTACGGAATCAACCAATGCGTAAAAAAATGGCAAGTATTATTACAAAGTTAAAGCAGCCTCATATTTACGTTTTCTGTGCATTGATTATAGGTGAGTAGCTTGCGTTCGTAGGTGTCTGGTCGGGCAAAAACAGTTTGCTTTTGTTTATGGAGTGAGAAATCGAGAGAATGGAATGTAAGAGTTGTGGTTGTTGCTTTAGATTCAGTTACTCGGAACAAAAAGTTACAAGTAGCACTGGCTATGGTGAGCCCGTAAAGCTCTAAGAGAACACTGTGAATCAATGAATCTCGAAAAATAGCCTGAGAACGGGTAAGAGTCAGTCGCAAGCCACCAGTCATAAGCCGAGAGACAGCCATACCTGTCTCTCAAGCTTATATATCCTCAAGTGTCCGGACATACAGATCCGGTCAACACAACCCAGCATGGACATAACCACAGCTACACACACATATTGTCCCGGACAGAAGCGATTGGCAGCGTTTCCTTTCACCTAATGAACATTGTGGTACATAGATGAGTTAGACAGCTGCTTCGGGCTGCTTTCTAGGATTATGTGTGTGTGTGTGTACTCACCTAGTTGTACTCACCTAGTTGTACTCACTTAGTTGTGCTTGCGGGGGGTTGAGCTCTGGCTCTTTGGTCCCGCCTCTCAACTGTCAATCAACTGGTGTACAGATTCCTGAGCCTACTGGGCTCTATCATATCTACATTTGAAACTGTGTATGGAGTCAGCCTCCACCACATCACTTCCTAGTGCATTCCATTTACTAACTACTCTGACACTGAAAAAATTCTTTCTAACGTCTCTGTGGCTCATCTGGGTACAAAATTTCCACCTGTGTCCCCTTGTTCGTGTCCCACCCGTGGTGAAGAGTTTGTCTTTGTCCGCCCTGTCAATTCCCTGAGAATTTTGTAGGTGGTTATCATGTCTCCCCTTACTCTTCTGTTTTCCAGGGATGTGAGGTTCAGCTCCTTTAGCCTTTCCTCGTAGCTCAATCCTCTCAGTTCCGGGACGAGCCTGGTGGCATACCGCTGAATCTTCTGTGCTGTGTGTGTGTGTGTACTCACCTAGTTGTACTCACCTAGTTGTGCTTGCGGGGGTTGAGCTCTGGCTCTTTGGTCCCGCCTCTCAACCGTCAATCAACAGGTGTACAGTTTCCTGAGCCTATTGGGCTCAGGAATGTGTGTGTGTGTGTGTTTGAGAGAAATATACGTAGTAAACATAATAGAGGAAAAGTAGATTGGTTAGAAAGGCGGGGTCCAAGAGCTAATAGCTCGATTCAGCAGACACAAATAGTGAATAGTAAAAATAGTAAATACACGCATACACGCATAACCAGGATGCAGCCCGCAGTAGGTAACTCTCAGGCGCCTATTTACTATTAGGAGAACAGAGGCATCAGGTGAAAGGTGCCAGTTTGTGTGAGCCTCGGCCCCTGCCGTACCGTCGTCACATAAAGCTTACAGCGAAGAATTACCTTCAACCCAACACCCACAATAATGACCTGAACCCTCCCACAATTTCCTCATCAAATGAGCACATATGAATGACTAAATTAAGCTGGAGAACTTCCCCGAGGCGACGTCTTCAGCTGAATTTCCCCTATCCTAATACCTCCCATTTTCTATACGGAATTTACCAATACTTTAAAAATTCGACGTATTAGTCAGAATTAAACCACTGTAATATGGCGTTTTCTATGCCTCGGCCTCGATAGATTGAGTGGATTGAATGAACTTGTAGGTGTCTGGTTGTTGTTGTTAAAAATTCGCTACCTGGAACAAAGTTCCAAGTAGCACGGGCTATGGTGAGCCCGTAGTGGACTGGTGCCTGGTTTAGTAAAACACTTTCGTGTTTTTACGAATTGGCAGATCGAGAGACCAGGCAGGATCATGACTGTCCGGGGGGGCCTGGTTAACAATGAATAAATAATGTAAGCTGTGGTGAGGGTATGCGAGAGCCGACCCACCTAACTGTTGGTGGTGGGGTGTGCATGTGTAACGCCTGTCTTGAAACAGAACTATCTGGTTGGCACACCAGACGGCACCGCTCCTGTGCCAAGTAAGTCCACTACGGGCTCACCGTAGCCCGGGCTATTTGCCCCGCTCCTGAGCCAGGTAAGTTACGGGCTCACCATAGCCCGTGCTACTTGGAACTTGTTCCGAGTAGCTGAATCTATAACAACAGAACTATCTGGAGACTTAAGTCTGATGTTCACAGCAACAGTTTTCCAAGGTGTTATTGTTTTTTTAGTAAGTCTTAAAAATAAAATCAATAACAATACATTTCCAGAGACTTACAGTGAGTATGAATAAAGTTTTCTGGCGAGGCTTGTTATTGGAAACGAACTGAACAACAGTGTGATTGACCAGACCACACACTAGAAAGTGAAGGGACGACGACGTTTCGGTCCGTCCTGGACTGTTCTCAAGTCGATTGTGTAGTGTAGTTTAAGTGTAGTTAAGTTCAGTGATTTCAATGCTCCGCAGGAAGGTATCCAAGGCTCTCGTCACACCGGCTGGACACCCTTGTTAAAACTTGCTTATCACCGCACGTGTTCTGTTGGTGCACGTGTTCTGTTGGTGCACGTGTTCTGTTGGTGCACGTGTTCTGTTGGTGCACGTGTTCTGTTTGTGCACGTGTTCTGTTTGTGCACGTGTTCTGTTGGTGCACGTGTTCTGTTTGTGCACGTGTTCTGTTGGTGCACGTGTTCTGTTGGTGCACGTGTTCTGTTGGTGCACGTGTTCTGTTTGTGCACGTGTTCTGTTGGTGCACGTGTTCTGTTGGTGCACGTGTTCTGTTGGTGCACGTGTTCTGTTGGTGCTTCTGGAACGCTGTCTGATGGTCCACAATATTTCTAAGTTATAAATTTTAATATATATATATATATATATATATATATATATATATATATATATATATAAAAATTATATAAATATATGTATATATATATATATATATATATATTTTATATAAAAATGATATAAATATATATATATATATATATATATATATATATATATATATATATATATATATATATACTTAAAAACACCTGCGTTGATAAGCAGTGTATAGAGAGCTACACGACACATAAAGTGTAGTTTACAGTTTAAAGTGTAAAATGTAGTAAAATGACAATCGACTTGAGAATGGTCCAGGACGGACCAAAACGTCGTCGTCGTCCCTTCACTTTCTAGTGTGTGGTCAACAAAGTGTAGTGTGTAGTGAGGTACATAATACAGAGTGTCACTAGGTCGGGTACACTTTCCTGGCCCGCGCAGTGACACGGAAAAAAGAAAGAATTGATAAAATTGCTTGATGTGAATGAAGGTATTGAAGGAATTGATTCGGTGTGATAATACAGGTTATTTCAATTAGAGTTGACAATAGAAGGGAATTAAAATATTTATAGAACAACCATATTATACAGATAAGAGAAAAGGATGATAAGATTGTTTTTTGCTTGTATAAGATGCTCTCCCTTGTGTGTTGGCGGAGAGAGCCCCGGCTCCCTGGCCCAGCACATTGGTGCACAAGAACACAAGACTCCCAACAACAACATGACGTATCCCTGTGAGAAAACCTTCCGAACAGGCCGCGGAATCGAACCCGCGTACTGCGCGCATCTGAGAGGGCAGATACAGGGCGCTCGTTCGATCTACGCCCTCCCCCTCCTGTCTTGCTCCAAACATGTTCTCAAGATTGGTGTTTAACCCCGCAAGTGTGGTCATAAATACATTTTATACCATGTATGTGTGGTTTGCCTCCCACTTCCTCCGCATCTCCCCCCCCCCTCTTCATATACAAGATGTTCAGTCAGTCATATACAAGTTATGTTCATTTGGATGGTTTCCTTGTGTATATATCCTTGTCCTGTGGGTAAGATACACGGTGACTGAGAGGGAACTGAGAAATAATAAGATATATCTTTGCTAGACAACTGTCTAGCTGTGTACCTCGGCGCTCTATCGTTAACTAATGTACTGAGAAACCCTCGTAAATAAACACAATATAAATTTCTTATTTATGACACATAAAAACCATCGTTAATAGATACTATTTCGCGACAATTTCGCCATTATACTCGAGGAGAGGCATGAATAACATGGGTATATTTTAGACTGAGGGTCCGCCCTGTAATTCACAACGTGAAAACAATGGTTACAAGTCAACAGGTCTTCAAGATGATGCCTCTAGACTTCCCTCGCTGTATCAATCATCTGTTGAGGCTAGTCACCTGCACCCGCCTGTCCTCCAACAACTGACGTGTGTATAATATTAGCAAAAGTTATACTAAATAGACCAGAGGCCTAGTTCACACAGCAACGTGTTGAGTTTATCACTCAATATTAGAGTTTCAGTAATCTTTCTATGCCATTTTTAATTTTTGTCAGTTTCTGTGAGCCAAGTAATAGTGATAGATTTCAAGTTTCATCCAAGTTTCTGTGATGGATTACTCATCAAAGAACTACCAGCAGAAGGTTATCTTGAGATGATTCTTCTTGAGATGATTTCGGGGCTTAACGACCCAGAGCGGCCCGGTCCTCGACCAGGCCTCCGTACTCCAAGGAGGACCAGGCCTCCAAGGTACTACAGGTTGGCCATGGCTTCTCTCAGCAACTAACGCGAAGCTTCTTTAAGAAAGTCATCGATTGTGTGTATGTGTAAGGTGAAGTGATGGCGTGTGCTCCATCAGTGGTGCCAGGGTCCCCGAGGCAGCGGGCCAAGGCCTCGGGCACCGTGAAGCTGGTGAAGCCCCACACTGGCTCTGCCAGCTGGGAAGGGAAGGAAAGTGATGGTAACGTGACCTTCTGATGATCTGATCACGCATTATAGTCAAATTGGCCAAGCATATCGTGAGCGGTAATGACAGCGGGGAAGACAAAGCCATCGGGAATAATCACCATTTCCTGAGAAGCGTCGGTCTTTGCCTCCTTACCAGAGACTTTTCCTTTAAATAATATTACTTATAAACAAAAAGGTCGGCGTTTTGATTTTCCCAATCTTCTTCTTCTTCCGTTTTACCGCTGCCAGGCTGCGAGAGGAGATAATATTCACTACTCACATCAAGGACGTCATAATGGGTGTTGTTGGTGCAGTGACACATTTGTGTAATACACTCCAGTCTCAACCACTTGGATTGGCTCGTAAAACGACCCACTCACTTCTTGCAGAGTCTCCGTTCGATTCCCGATGATCCAAGTGGTAGGCGCCGTTCCTTCCTACCCTCGGCTCTGGCCCCATATCCCTTTGAAGTATCATATAGTCACATTAGTTTGGCGCTTAATGACCTTACCTCATAAAATAAAACTCTTACGAGACTTTAGGAGTTCGAGACTCCCCCCAGCCAGGTGAATGGCGCCTCGCCTCGTGTTTTGAGTCACGAACGACACATTGTATAGTTACACACGGTTACAGTTACACAACTCTTTTTTTTTACGCTGTCGTAGCTCAGTCGATTAAGGCAGTGTCTGGGATGCTCCCGGCCGCAGGTTCGAATCCTCGTCACGGCCCTTGTGGCTTTGTACATTGTATAGTGTTTTATTTTATTATTAAACCGTAGAGATGGGAATATTAGATGAATGTACAGCTAGCGCTTATTTATACGATAAGCCCTCGTGTAGAATAAGGAATAAGGTTTAGGTTTATATCTTATAGCGCCCATTTCAATCCTGTTTCCATATCAACAAAATTCGTTTGGATTTTGAATGGTTGCCATATGTCCACGCTTGTCTGTGGCTTAGTCCATAGGCAAGGTGCTGCCAAACGTGCCTCATTTCTCATAAAAAATATATTAATGTTTTATACTAAAGGAATGGCTAGGCTTTTAGGGCTGAACATGAACTGGTTTACCATATACGTGAACCACGGTCTCGAACCATGGTCTAAGTTGTACTAGAGCCATATGCATTCAATCTTCCTTGAAGATTATAACATCCTCATACTTTCAATTCCCCTATAAGAATTATATAACATTATAGGGGATATATGTATAGTATTCGGCCCCTCTGTTGCAAGAGATATATTTTTTTTACAAGATAGTTATGTGTTCACTGTTGTACGTGATATTATATGGTATTATATATATATATATATATATGCCACTTTGGGCACGTGTGCCATAAATTCGCGCCACCCATGCTCTAATCTAACGTAGCTATTAACGCCGCTTCTTTTTAGACTTTAGGTACCGATATAAATTGTCTGGCTGCATTGTACTCCATTGGATACATAACAACCTGTA
>WNGS01004511.1:26350719-26372691 GCA_020271785.1 Procambarus virginalis | reverse complement strand
TGTTGATTGCTGGTGTTGACACCAGCAATCAACAGTCAATTAATGCACAACTATATTCTACCCACTTCAAGACCCCGCTCCAATATAGAAGCATCAAGAAATATGGGCCAATAGGCCCTTCCGCAGTTACTTCATTCATACCTTCAATTTACCCAGTTAATATCCAGTTAATATCCATTGTTTTCGTGTTCTGTCCTTGTTGAAAGTTTGTTCACCTCATTAAAAACTGTTGTAACATATCACCTCACCCAAACGCGGGTATAAAACGAAAGATGAAAGCTGTTTAAATCATAGCATAGTAAAGAACTAGTGCTCTCAGGTTATAGTTGTGTGTGTAAAACTAAAGTCTTTGAAAATGTAATTAGTTATTACGAAACGCGTCAAGTGTCGCGTCAGACTAAGAAATAAAGAATGAATTTTGGAGAATTGATTTTTCATTTACCGTCATCAGTAAAAACAAACATAAGGAAAATTGAGAAAAATTCGTGTTAGAATTATTAATCTTACTTTTTCGGTCATATTTAATAACATATGTCTACAGGAAAGACTGCTACCAAAAAAAAATATACTAATATATATATATATATATATATATATATATATATATATATATATACGCAAGAAAATTGTGTTGGTACGCAGCACACAGTACCAGTATCTCACTCAGCTTGATTTTCTAAGGCCCTGCTCAGAATAAATAAACATATTTTTACTATTGTGATCTTTTATTCATTATGGTCTGTTTTAAACACACTATGAATGCTTTCAAGCATTTTGTTCTCTTCTCTGTGAAAATGGTAAAATACAAGTATATTAATAATACATTATAATCAGCGGCTCAAAATTTCCATGGGCACGCCAGATCATTTTTTGAATCATTGCCAATTTGGGTACACGGTCTCAAGAAGGTTCGCCACCCCTGCTCTAAAATATTTCAGGACAAATCGCAAAATGGAAATGTGTAAAAGATACTATGGATTCAGGGAGTCGGGATTCGGGTCCTTGGGAGTCGGGTCCTCGGGAGTCGGGCGTTCAGGAGTCACTGTCTTCCTCCGAGCCCGAGGACAGGTCACTCTCCTGCAGGCTGTGTGACTGGCTGTTGAAGGCCCCGGTTTCTCCTACATCCGAGTTCTGCGAGGCGAGGTGCCTGGAGGAGAGGGCGCGGCCCCTCAAGGGCTGGTTCTGGACCAAGGGCTGGCGGTAGGGCGGAGGCACTGGGATGCGCTGGGGACGCTGCACTAGACTGGGCCTGTCACCCACACGGAGAGTCTTCTTTATATTTATAATTTAATTCCTACAAAAACACACACACACACACACACACACACCACACAACAACAAACACACACACACACACACACACACCACAGTTGACGGTTGAGAGGCGGGACCAAAGAGCCAGAGCTCAACCCCGCAAGCACAACTAGGTGAGTACAACTAGGTGAGTACACACCCACACACACACACACACACACATATATATATATATATATATATATATAGTATATATATATATATAATAATATATATATATATATATAAAACACACATATATATAAATTAATAATGCATTTATTAAACAAGAGATTACTCGAGCGACTTCGTGTTAATTAACACATCTTCAAGAACTAATTTCTCGTTTCATTTTCCCTTTGTGGTTATACATTTTCACATCAATCATAAGATGTTAATTTCTTCGTGATTTACACGCATTACATTATTATGCAGTAATATTTTGTACATTTCATTTTAATGTTGCTTAATCTTTATTCGCTCAGATAACCTCACCCGCAAGACATATGTTCATGGTATTGTTGTTGTTGTTATAGATTCAGCTACTCGGAACAAGTTCCAAGTAGCACGGGCTATGGTGAGCCCGTAACTTACGTGGCACAGGAGCCGGGCAAGTAGCACGGGCTATGGTTAGCCTCGTGGACAGGAGATGTCTCCTGTGTGTTCATGGTAGCTCAATAACACATTCATCTGGATGGGAAGGCGTGGGTTGTGGATGGCCTTAGGGAAAGAGAGGCTTGTTGGCGGGAGAGAGGGGGTTGTGGTTGGGAAAGCTAACACGGAAGGGGAAAAGGAGGACGTACCTGCCGGGGCGCACAGGGAAGGCGCGGTAGCCCTTCTCGTCCGCGATGTACTCCATAACGATCAGCTCCCCGTTGGGCGCCGTGTACCTTGAGGGGGAAGCGCAGAAACAACACCGTCAGTGGGTACATATTCCCGGAGACGCTGGAGGAGAAGACCGACTGTCCTCCATGCACCGTGTATTCATGATTTCATACCCAATTATACAACCTTCCCGGCTCCCGGCATGACACCAGCAGCGTCCCCCATACACACCGTGAACCGGAGCGACACTCACGAGTAGGATCCTGTGACTTCGTGGGTGTTGGGGCTGGTGAGTCTGGCGCCCTCCTCCCGCAGGATGCCGTCCCCTGTGGAGTATCTGGTGGCGGCAAAGAGATGACGGGAAGGGAAGGGTTGTGGAATGGTAGAGGGTAGATGTAACGGAGGGGATGGGATGGAGGAGGGGGAAGGAGGAATTGAAGTGAAGAAGTGGGATAGTATTGGGGTCGGGAATGGGAAGGTATGGAGAGGATAAAATATAATTAAAGACAGCTATTGTTAACAGCAATAATTATAATGGCAATAATAATACTGATATAATAAATTATTATAATAAAAGCAAGCAATAATAAAAGTCAATATGACTATTATTATTAAAATGTTAATTATCGTGATAGCAAAGGTTATAACACACAAAATTGTTAACTATCAATTATAATAGTGCCATTATTGTAGTCTTGAAGTAAACTGCTACAGTAACTATCCTAGATATATATTTGTATTCAGGCATAGACTTACGATTTTCAGCAAATCTGTTTTTTTTATTTGCAAGTTACTCTCAGGGATTTACACTAAGAACTATGCATATCACTGGATTTTACTTGATCTGTCTAATGTATTTATTAACAACTTACTAATTAAAAATATTAAATCTGATTTAGGAAAACTAAGAAGTGGCCAAAGACCCCAAAGTTGCAGTATTAAAAGCTATGTAGTAGTAGTAGTAGTAGGCATTTAGTTGTTCATAAGAGTATGAACAAGAGAGAAGCACGTGTGTGAGGAAGTAAGAGCCGTCCTGGAAGGCAAGTGCATGAACAACAAGAGAGAAACACCTACGTGAAGTAGTAAGAGCCGTCCTGGAAGGGACCATCGCGATCATCGTCAAAGATGGGTACAGAGGGTCGCTCCACCTTCCGGTTGAATGCTTGCGCCTCCGCCTGCTGGAGCTGTGCCCGCGCCTGTACGAGTTGTGCCTCATTTTGCAGAAGTTGCGCCCGATCCAGCTGCGTCTGGGTCCGCAGCAGCTGAGCCCGCTGGAGCTGCGCTTGCCGCAGACGAAGGGCTTCTTGCTCGCGACGTAACTGTCTGAGGCGCGCGAGTTCCAGCTGTCGTCTTCGCTCCTGTTGTCGACGAGACTCTTCTTGTAGCCTGAGAGCTTCTTGTCGTCGACGGAGAGTCAGCAGCTGCTGCTGGAGTATTTGTTGCTGTTGTTGCAACGTTTGCCGCTGAGGGCGGATGGCTGGCTGTTGATGGTTTCCAAGGGATGTTTGTCCTATCAAGAGAGTATCTTGTTGCACAGCTAATGGTCTTTGTTGCTGGACAATAAGTGACTCTCCTTGCACGGCAAGGGGTTCCTGTAGCGATAGAGATTCTTGCTGAAGTAACAGTGGTTGTTGCAATGACGGAGACTCCTGTTCTAAGAGAAGCTGATCTTGCAGTAAAAGTGGGTCTTGGGGAGCTAGAAACAGTTGCTGTGCCAGAGGTGGTTGCTGCTGAATCAGCAAAGGTTGCTGCACCAATCGTTGTTGTGGTAGTAGAGACTGCTGTGGTAGTAGGGATTGTTGTGGTAGTAGAGACTGCTGCCCACAGACGGCTGCCACTAAACACAAACACAGAACCTGGGAAAAAATGTGATGTGTTAACAGGAAAAGTCACTTCTGACGTCCTGATTGGCTATATAGGGAAGGGGGGAGAAGGCACGTTAACCCGCCTCTGGGCCGGCCTTGGCTGCGTATATTCTTAATTCCTGCTCAGGCGTAGAGGCCGCCATCACAATACTCTCCTCACTCACACGATTGTCTAATTGTGCCTCCAGGGGCCGGTGGCCGAGCCGTGGGGCCGAGCCGTGGGGCCGAGCCGTGGGCCGGGATTTGGGAGCCGTTATTACACATTTTAGAAAAAATATATATTTTTTCCAGCAGAAAATATGTACAATGTCTTAGAATTGCAATTTGATTTAATAAGTACGGATGAAATGAATTAGAAAACGTTATTCACGAGAGAGTTAACAACTCCACGAATCTTCAGGTGGGCTCACGAACGCGTACGACCGGCGTATAATTCGCGTAATTGTCAGGTACTGCCTCTCATCTGTTGTAACGTCGCATGATGTACTCACTCGACTAATTCGTGAAAAATGCGACATATTACTCAAAAGTTAAAGCGCCGTAATTTTGACGTTGTACATCGGCTTCCATGGGTTTGGTGGGTTGCTTGGGTTCGCACGTTTCTGGCTTAGACAAAACGGTGTCAAATCAAGAGGATTTGATTATTTTGTTGGCTTAGCTAAGTTAGTTTAGTTGGCTTGGTTTAGTTCGGTTATTTAGTTGCCTTGTTTAGCTTTGAAGACTTCTGGGTAGAGTAAACCGCTTCAAATGTGACACTGGTTACACCGTGAGACGGGCTTGTGGGTGATGTGTCTATTAACGAAACCTGTACATCTTTCTGCAAACATGGCGGCTTTGTTTACATTTATTAAACAGTTTAGGGGCCTTGGAATCTTCACAGCCCAAGGTTATTATCGTTATAAACAATCTCGCTGTGCTCATTAGCTGTTTAATATATGTAAACACAGCTGCCATGAGTGAGGAAAGATGTACAGGTCTTCTTAAGTGTTTGGGTCCATGTCTCGTGAGTCGTGGCGAAGCGTGGTCTTGGGCTTCGTCTCAGCCACGTGGGGTGTGACAGCTTGTCTTTTAATGTTAACAAAGTTAAGACCTAACACTGCCAATTCCCTTCTCAGACTCCTCAACCATAATGCCAGCATGCTCCTTAAAACAGAAGTAAAATGACCGACAATGCCTCATACTGTAGGTTACAAAATAGCCTACAGTCTGCTATTGACGGGGCCTGACGCCTGAGTGGATAACGCTCGGAATTCGTAGTCCTAAGGTTCCGGTTTCAATTCCCGGCAGAGGCGGAAACAAATTGGCAGAGTTTCACCGTGATGGCCCTGTTTACCTAGAAGTAAATAGGTACCTGGGAGTTAGACAGCTGCTACGGGCTGCTTCCTGGGGTGTGTAACAAAAAGGAGGCCTGGTCGAGGACCGGGCCGCAGGGACGCTAAGCCCCGAAATCATCTCAAGATAATCTCAAGAAGATGCTATATTCTAGGCATACTGTAAGTTAATGACTCGGCTATACTGTTAACAGAGCTTGGCACTGAACCACAGCAACAGACGGTAAACAGCCAGCCCGTCCTCCTAAGGTTCCCCAACGTCAAGAAACTGTCGTACTAAAGTGACCTTATCCTAACCTACCAGAGGACCTAAAACAGAAAACGGAACAGTATGTCAATTTTGCGAGCCGCTACCCTTTTCTAGTACGACAATTTTTTGGGCCTTAGGTAAGAGTATACGTCAAAATGCGACGCTCTATTAAGAGGCTGAGTTGCCGAGGTAAAGTGGAGGACTTGTCTGGTGCGACCGTTGGTCGTGGGCCGGTTTGGTGTTGATGTTAAGGCCTATCAACCTCAAGAGAGCTATTGAAGTCACTGCGACGGCGCTGGAACCAATCGTATTGGCGTATGCCTTTCCATTGGAGACTTTCAGCGCCGTGGAGACGGGGGACCTGCTGCCTGGGTAACAGCTTCTCCCCCGAATCAACCTTCCCTGGCTTTGCGCCCTGGTGAGGCCACTCCAGACCGACAACCAGAGCGCAACTCCATAGTCTCCTGAGACTGATGGATGCCTACTACTACTACAATAACTTACTGCCCAACTAGTAAATATTCCTGAAAGTGAACTCCCAGTGTATATGAGGCATGAAGCGTGGTACACCCCGCGGAGTATCCACCCGTGACTGCCATGGGCCGGAGCATGGGAGGAGGACTACTTATTACCGCTCCCAGGTGCTGTTTAGAGCCGTAATATCACCCCCTGTGCGTGCCCCCCCCCCACCTAACACTGAGTGTGCCTCCCCCCCCCCCCCCACCTAACACTGAGTGTCACGGGGTAAGCGATTTTAACACAACAATTTTCACTGCAATTTCGTAACCAATCGAAGCAAAGCTTTGTGCTTAAGCTCCACATTTGGCAGCTGGCAGAGATAAAACCACGTCATTGTGTAGTTTATACATCCTGCTGATCTGTAGCTGCAGTACGAAGGGAGTCGTTACCTCAGAGCTAACGAGACACTACTTACAGCCAAATGCCAATGCAGACGTTATTGTTTATTTTGTCCAATTGGACAATTTCCAACAGCAACAGTCATTGAGGCGCCAGTCATAGGAGGGGGAAGATGATAGTGTCCTCACGGTGAATCATGAGTCTGGCGAGACTCACAGCCTCCGCAATGAGGTCTAATAATTCACAATTTTGTACTTCATAAGAAAATATGAGTTAGACGTGAGGAGGGTTAGTGTGGGAAGGGGTCCTCCTGCGAGGGATGTATATAATTGGCACTATACTGGAAGGAGGTCACTGTAAGCTTAGAATTGGCACTGTACTGTGAAGGTCACTGTACTCTTATAATTGGCACTAATAAAAGGGACACTATATAAGCCATAATTGGCACTATAAAGTGAGGGGGGGGCACTATAAACCTATAACTCCATTCTATATTTAAACAAATCTCTAAAATATCAGTTTACAGGCATTAAGACACTTCGGTTTGGCCTTTTTAAATGTTTAAATATCTTTAACACATAAAATGTTAAAAATTACCGGGTAACATATAAGAGACGTGGAATACTTGAAGCGTTTCAAGCGTAGGTTAGACGTATACATGAACGTCGTCAGTGTGACGTATTCTCTGCGTATAAATTAGCAGCGTTTGTTTTGGGCAGACGGGAGAAGGGTCGTGAGGCTGTTGCTATAAGCCCGTATAGTCTACACGTATTACTCTGCCTATACATAGACTATGCTTAAGATACTTGAGAGGGGGTTTGGTCACTATGTCTCGATCTTGGTAACTTTCATGTCGTTGACAGGCTTTAGGCCCAACACCAAACTAAATCAACATTTAGCATTCCATTTGTAATGGGTTTTAATTAATTTCTCTTTATTGATAGGCAGAAAATTGCTTTTTTTCTGCTTATCGAATGTTATGTAGGGACCGGAGGGCCCGTCCGGGCAATAGTTCTGGTAGATGCTTTGTTTATATATAACAAAAAGGTGATATGATCATGAATGGTAACGTTGTAGATTTGCAGACGGTATTAAATATGACGGGAAATATATCCAGAAAGTAATCTAGATACTCTACGAGAGAATCTAGATTGTCACTGAGACCATCTAGATTATCTACGGGACAATTTAGATTGTCTGAGACAATCTACAATCTAGATTGCCTGCTAGACAATCTAGATAGGCTTTTACAATTTATAGATGATTGGAAAATATAGTTTAATGCTGAGAAATATAGGGTTCTGAGCTTAGTTAATGGTAATGGATTACCATATTTTAGCTGGACAATGTTGAAATTGAGAAATCTGAATGTGAATCCGAGTCATGATTAGTAGGGAACTTATGCAAAAAAATCAATGCATGAATGTGCGTAATAAGGCAAAGAGGACACTAGGATTTATCTCTAGAAGCGTTAACAACATCGGGCTCACCATAGCCCGTGCTACTTGGAACTTTTGTTCCGGGTAGCTGAATCTTAAACAACAACAACAACAAGGTATTTAATTCTTCAGCTTTAACTTGCCCTTGTTAGGCCCTCTTTAGAATGTGCGGCTTAGTTTTGGTCTCCGTACTCTATAGTGAACATGAATCCACTTAAACGCGTACAGAAAAGAGCAGCGATGCTAATCCTAGGAATTAGAAACCTTCTTTAGGGATACAGATTATAAAATTTAATTTCCATTCTCTAGAATGACGAAGTTAGGGCTTAAGTGACGGAAGTTTGGATCAAAGGGGGAATAACAGGGAATAAAATAAGTTTTTTTTTAAATATACCAACACTAAATAGAACTCGTTATAATGGATAAGTTTAGATTCTGGAAAGACCTGGGTAAATACTGGTTTGAAAACAGGGTTGTTGATTTATGGAACAAATTATCAGGTAAGATGACCGACTTGGTCATGTTTTAAGCGTAAGTTTTACATATTTATACATGAGTTTGGGAGGCAATAAGTAGGAGCTGCCTCGTATATATAGACCTCCTTCAGTATCATTTGTTTTTATGGTGCTTTTCGCTAAAGGAACCGTCTACACGCAAACCAGCTCGGGAGACGCGACGACAACGAAAGAAAATAAAAAAACTGACATTGTAAGCAACTCGCAGAGATGAGCGGAGGCTAGAGTGAAGGAGACGACCTCCTCAGACAATGTATCAAGACTTACCAACGGCAGCATGGCGGCGGGCTGAGGGCGGCGGGCGGCGGGGGGCGCTCTGCACGGCTCGTTTCAGCACACTAGTCACTGCTACAGGCTACACCCGACGCAGCTGTAGGAGGAGATGAGAGGCAAGAGGGCCGGGGCGGGAGCTTGGTTTCGGCCTCGGTGGCTGAGGGCAGAGTAACGACGTCTTGCCCACACTCTCCTAATATACCCTACACGACTACACCGTCGCCAAGGTCGGCTTCCTTCCCCAAACCTTCGGCTCCATCTTGAGCTGTACCGGATATGTTATTAAGAGATAATCGCTCCCTTCTCTATATACGCAATCTTTACATCATGGAAACAAGATTTACGTATATATATATTCAAGTGAATGAATATATGTTGATGTGCGTAGCAAAACTATAGCGCGAGACTACAAGAATCACCGTGAGAACCTTCGGTTGGAAAGCATACAGCTCTAGCAGTGAAGGTCAGTAGTAAGATAAGGCGGCGCGAGTGTGGACAGCCTGTGATGGATCTGGTGGCCAGCTGAGGTCATCTTATTGTACCTCAACTGCCAGATAAACACCGAGACAAAGCGCCTTCTATGACAACATGGTTTTTTCTTAGTTGCAGCAGTTCCAGGCGATCAGCCAGCGGCAGACATGCGACCAGATCCAGGTGTCCGGTCAGATCTGGCCTTCCTGGCGGTTCCACGCGTCCAACCACCTCCAACGGACATTTACGAGCACACGAAGTGCTTGCGACTAACGCTTCACATTCGTTTGGTAACTATTGAATACCTGACAAGTGCAGACATGAGCGTCCGCGAGAAGCAGACATGTGCCAGCTCCACACATCACCACAGTGAACTACATTGTATCATTAAAGCAGGACCAGGGCAGGTGTGGCACCACCCACGAGGCAGGTGTGGCACCACCCCACGAGGCAGGTGTGGCACCACCCCACGAGGCAGGAGTGGCACCACCCCACGAGGCAAGGAGTGGCACCACCCCACGAGGCAGGTGTGGCACCACCCACGAGGCAGGAGTGGCACCACCCCACGAGGCAGAAGTGGCACCACCCCACGAGGCAGGAGTGGCACCACCCCACGAGGCAGGTTTGGCACCACCCACGAGGCAGGTGTGGCACCACCCCACGAGGCAGGAGTGGCACCACCCCACGAGGCAGGAGTGGCACCACCCCACGAGGCAGAAGTGGCACCACCCCACGAGGCAGGTGTGGCACCACCCCACGAGGCAGGTGTGGCACCACCCCACGAGGCAGGCTGTCTTCCACCAAAAACACAAATAACAGACCAAGATGAAAGGGTCCACAAACCCCCCATAATTTGTTTTATCTCATTCATGGCGACCCAGTCCTTGTCAGTTGTATTAATACGCTCGTCCCGCCTGTAATACGCCAGTAACACTTCAGAGGAGAGAGAGGCCTCACGTCACGACTCACGTTACACGAACGCCGGAGGTAACGACTTGTAAGACCCCTCACTACTCCACGCTACATAGACGCAATCCACCTCACCACTTGTCAATGAGAACCCCTCCACCGTCACCCTCGTTGTCACCTACACCAGATGAACCATCTAAGAAACCTTCGTCTTGGCGTCTCCACGACCGCCTTCTTTGTATATCATTGAGGAGCATCATTGTCTACAGTCTCTCTCTACCTCCCCATATACAACCCATCTATATCTCATTTACCTCAAGAACACAAGCAAAGCCAATATAAGAAGCAGTGATTTAAGCTACAGGAGCTGTAAGCAGAGGTCTGTGCTTCTGCCTGAAGCCGTCGTAGTCGCATCTCTCCAATGTTCACAGTTTTCTGTATTTGGGAGAAAATATTATTTCGTTCTCTGCCTGGGGAACCGGTGAAGCTGGCCGAGGAGTATCAGGCTTGAAGAGAAGCGTTAGCAGCAGTACTGACACACGGGCTCACCATAGCCCGTGCTACTTGGTACTTTTGTTCCAGGTAGCGAATCTTAAACAACAACAAGCAGTACTGATCAAGTCCAGTTGTGCCGCGGCGGGAAACAGTTCAGAGCACGGGAGGTGGACTGTGAGGTCCTAACGCCTGGACCTCAGCCCAAGTTATCATAATAATTATCGTTCCATTCCAGTTATAATAAAATTGTTTGGTATCCCCAATATTGCGTGCAGTTGTCTGGAATCTTCTTTGTGGTGTGCAGTTGTCTGGTACCAACTGTGTTGTCTTCTTATAATCTAATATAAAGAGGCGTCTTCATTGTGATTTGTGTGTTCTTTAAAGGTCTTCACTAAATCAGCTATGTAGGCACTGCCCTCGGTGGTTAACTCTGGAGGATGGTCTGGTAGTCAGTGTTCCACAGGTGTGGTCATACTACCATGGGTACTCTTCCCTGTGTATGGTGTGGTCATGCCAGGTATGGCAAGCAGTGGGCTACGCTGATCAATGAAATAGGAAGCTTCATTTTATAAACACAACTGTTCCAGTACAATGAGGCTCTTTCAAGATATTTCAAGGAACCAAACACATACAAACCAAAAATAGTAAACTACTAAAGCATAAGGGAGGTAGAAAATAATAATAATAATTATTATTATTATATATTACGCAGTTTCTCATAAGTAACTCTCACTGTTTGAAAACATGTTAAGGAGGTAGTGATCTTGACCCTTGACCTGGCTTTGCCAAAATGAACAGGTTCGGTTTGTAATACGCTTCCTCTTGCTGGCACCATAATTTGATTCTCAACCACAACAATATAAATTTGTTCGTGTTATCAACAGCTCCGTAAGTCATGTAAGACTGTTTACATATTATAAATATATACTGATATACATGGATGTTTGGAAACATATATATTCACCTGAGATCCTGTCCAGCATCACTGAAACAATTGACAAATTAAAAGACAATTAGAGTTTGGGCACAAAAGAAGTCTTTGATATTAAACACACATTCAATTATATCAACATCCAGCTTGTATCTAGGTTCGTCTTTCCTTCAGTGCGACCAAGATATAAATGCTGGTCGCTCTGCTACCTGGTGCCCCCCCCCAGCTCACATCTCTGGAGGAGGCAATCATCTTTCACTACACTCGCTTGGACTATATAATTCCCAAAGTGTTCGACATCTTTTTACGGGCTCACCATAGCCCGTGCTACATGGACACTTCGTTCTGAGTAGCTAAATCTTTAACAACAACAATATCGACATCTTTGATTACGTGCTGTTCATGCCGGAGCCACCTCTTGGCTGGCTTAATCTTCATCAATCGACATCTTTGTTAAAGACCCAGAGAAACTTCAAGATGTTACATGACCAAAGATTACATTCACTCCAACATCTACGACCTACGGGCTATTCATGCCCGTGCCACTTCTGGGCTGGCTTAATCTTCATCAATCAAATGACATCATTCGAGAGCACAGAATTAAAAGTGTATGACACCCTTCTGAAAGTAATATCAGTTAGTGTTTAAACCTTTCCCCGGAAGACTGACAACGGAGCCAAACATTTCCTGTTAGAATTAGTGGCAATCCAAATACTACCAGAGTTCTTAGGAAATTAAACTAGGTTATATATACCAATTTAAAGGAAGGAGCCAAACAGAATGATACACTTGAATGCTCTTCACCCGAACCAGGTATACAAAACAATTGCAAATAAATCTACTTGGATATTCCCATAGTGTAGAATATTACCTCAGCAATACTGGACTGCTTCAAGGAAGATGAAGTCCGCTTCCAAGCTGTGCAAACCCCTTATGTTGGGGATTTTTTATTAGCTGTCTCTACTGCCTGTGGACATCAACCTGGACTCTCAGACTCTATGTATTTGTGTTGCCAGTCTATCTTCACTGAGCCAGATGTATCTGCGGCAGTGCTTCGGCAGACTAATGTGACCACCATGGCCTCACCTGTCGTAAAAAGGGAAGATTGAAGTATTAAAACAATTATAAGACTTTAAGAGAAATCTGGCTGCAGCCTCATGTCCAGCACAAAGAGAATCTCAAATGTGTAGACCTGATAGGCAGCATCCATGGGTGTTTACCGTGCAGCAATGTAGCAATAGTAAGCAGGTAGTCTAGGACTACACATTCATATTGGCTGAAACTCTCTACAGTACAGAGTATATTAAGGTGTTGGGCGACCACTTTAAGGGAGACCCACAATACCAGCAGTATCGAGGCCTGGGTTAAGGAACCTCTTGGTCCTTATAGTGGCGTCAGGTGGTAACGCAGTTATGACCTGACAGTTAAAGTTAAAAAATGGGTGAGGAACTCTTGAGGTAACTAGAGACCCAATAGCAGCTAGTGTCCTCTTCCATCTCCTCAGTGTCGTGATCCACAGGGGGAAATGTCTTCTGTATCGTGAGTACTCTCCTCACCTGTGGAGCAGAGGGAGGCTGCAGAACAGTTGTTGTCATGTGTACATTTTGTAAACTGTAACACACTTATACCAAATAAATACATAATTTAATACAAAAAACGAAGAAAAAACTGGGAGTGTAGAAGAAAAGGTTCAGATATTCTGAAATGCATCTTATTTTCTTCTTCGAGGCTATGGGTCCTCACAATGTTACCAGAGTTGGTACCCTTTATATATATATTATATATATATATATATATATATATATATTATATATATATATATATATATATATATATATATATATATATACTTCCAAATTTTATATAAGTCCAGAATCGCACATAGGTGAAACGAGATTTTTATATTGCAGTTTTTTTTGCTTCCTTGTTGATTAGCCTTAATATCTTGTACGTTGTTATCATGTGTCCCATGATCTACTTTTCCTTAATGCGGTGAGTGAGTTTACTCAGCTTTGCATTGATGGGGACTTCCTTCAGTTTTCGCATGTCGTGTTGCATGTCTTTGCACCCTTTTAGTTTTATTTTGTGCATCTTTAGATGCGGATTTAATGCCAGAGATGCATACTCATGTGTTGGTCTGACATAGGTTGTAAATATTGTTTTGAAGGACTATGTAGGCTTCTGATAGCCGCTCTCATAGTTGCTAATCTCTCATATGTTGCAGATGTTTTTTCTCTCGTGCAAGATTTCGTTTTAATACTTCTCTTTCTCCTTTCCTGTGAGTTGTCTCCTATTTAGGGTGTCTTATATGTATATTAATTTTTNCACCAGGACAACCCAGCCACACTACGACACAACGAAAACAAATAATAATCCCCGCGAGGCAACATTATGGTGACCCCTCAGGTGCACCAGGCCCTCAGGGGACGTGTCACCATCATCAAGCACGTCAATGGTCACCGGAGAATAAACGCGCCATGTCACAATACCTTGCTGAAGTTTGGTGATGTGATACAGTTGAGTTTCACCGAACATAAACGATGGTATGCGATCATTGGCTCGAGAATGGGCAATAGGTTCATAAGGTACAACGATGTAATATACAGTTGAGTGTCGCGGAGTCACTAGGCTAGCTGGCATCATCTTAATAAATATTATCAATTCGTTTTGGTTTGGTATTGGGTTTAAGGTCTGTTAACCTTAACCTTGTTAAGCTGGGAGGTTATTCAGACTTCCATTATTGCTTACTTTTTTCTTTATTAAATAATATAAATATAAAGATCATATTTACATCAATTTACAAGGGAAACTACTACATATATATGTAGTAGTATATGTAGTTTATATAATTCTCAGTAAACCAATTTTTCATATCATCATAGAGCATGAGCCGTAAACCGGAAACTTGATCCTGTCTCGCAAGAACTTCAATGTTTTGTCTACTGAGTAACCCTCCTGCCTGCCTATCCACACACAGTAACCCTCCTGCCTGCCTATCCACACACAGCAACTCTCCTGCCTGCCTATCCACACACAGCAACTCTCCTGCCTGCCTATCCACACACAGTAACCCTCCTGCCTGCCTATCAACACACAGTAACCCTCCTGCCTGCCTATCCACACACAGTAACCCTCCTGCCTGCCTATCCACACACAGCAACTCTCCTGCCTGCCTATCCACACACAGTAACCCTCCTGCCTGCCTATCCACACACAGTAACCCTCCTGCCTGCCTATCCACACAAAAAATGTAATCAGAAAATAGCATAATTATTGTATTCTTAATTTTCTCGCATTTCTGACCAACCAGCATGTATGCTGCTGGACATAGTCCAGGACTATAGTAAACTCAGTGTATATATATACACCAAGAAGCCGGATACACCCTTAGGTGTGTATATATATATATATCCTTTCTTACTGGATGTACACGTATAAGCTCTTGAACATCAGAGGAGTGATGATTGTTGTTGTTTAAGATTCACTACCTGGAGCAAAATGTTCCAAGTAGCACGGGCTATAGTGAGCCCGTAGTGAACTGTAGGAGTGATGGTACGGGTGGAACAGCTCCCACATCCGCCTGCGTACGGGGCGCAGGCCACGACCCGGGCCTCAGGGCTAAGCGAGAGCAAGCCCACACGCCCACCCGCATTAGGCTATAGAAAGAAATAAACAGCGTACTTTTTTTTGTACCAAACGTACAGTTTGTTTCTATCCTAGAAAACACATAACAGGAAGCGATCGGAGTGAACTTATACGTATACGCCAGCCTACGAGAGCCTCATCTGCACCTTGTGGACTCCGGGCTTACCACTTTTTCCGCTCCTAAAACGTATCTTCCTTAAAAACTGGTTTATGTGCAGTTGTCTCCAGTCTCATTGAGTTTTTTCTTTGTCAGTCAACCTCCGTGCAAGCTACCACCTTCGTTATACACCAAGAGTGTCCCGTAATTAACTGATTGATTGATAAAGATTAAGCCACCCAAGAGGTGGCACGGGCATGAATAGCCCGTAAGCCGTAATTAACTACAACGGTCTCGATTAAATATGCAATTCCCGGATTGTCTGCGAGCGCGGCACCTGTACTCTTAAAAGAACGTCACTTTTGGCCGTTTGCCCGTATGGCCGAATTTGGACGTAATTTGAAAATGAAAAAATATGAAAATAAATTTGGGATTTTTTTTTTCAACAACAGTAAGGTAAGGGTCCTCTGATAGGTTAGGTGGGCAGGAAATTTTCATAAAGTTTCAAAACGTTATGAAAAACGTTAATGGAAAGTTTCCTTTTCTTAGCTTGCCGAGTAAGCCGGACGACTCAAACAGAAAACGGAACAGTACGTCACTTTTGTGAGTCGATTTCATTTCAAATTACGTCCAAATTTGGCCATAGCGCGCATACGAGCGAAAAGTGACGTTATTTTCAAGAGGACGGGTTGCACCGACTGAACGCTTCCTCGATAAAAGCCAAATCGTGTATGAATACACTCTAGGTTTCCTGTCCCCCCCCCCACCGACACAATTAATTATTATTATTACATACGTCAAAATACAATGTACTGTTGGGGAAGACGGGTTGCTGCTGAGGAACCAATCCCGCGTTATTTAGTAATTATGCCCTGTTGCTAGGGGGTCATGTGGACTATGTCCAGCACTAATATGAAGTCATGACGCTAATGACCTCACCCGCGTTCTCGAGTTCCCTCTTGAAAGTTTCAACCTTTCTTCAAGCAATATTTCGTTAATTTGAAGGTAGAATTTGTTAATATAAAATAGCTTTAATAGCTGCAGGTAGTTTCTAGTAAGCTTTTACCTCCTTCTCGATAATTACCCTAGTAACTATATCTAGTTAGTAATGTAATTATGTTGTTATCTTATTGTGATTTGTGTAAGCATGCTGCCTTCTCACTAATGTCAATCTATTGAATTTTAACAGATTGCGTGAGAGTTGTCGTTTGGGTCGCTTGGCGGTGAGTTCGCCGAGTCAAAGGGTCTCCTTTCGGATGAAATTCTTTTCTTTATTAACAAACTAACGCACAAAGCACCATGCCGTTGTCCTAGTCTATGTGAGGGCTACGAAGCGTAGGTCAAGAGCTAGCTGTAAGTGAATCAAGTCACTAGCCTGAACTTGGACACTTCGAGGGGAAACTATATGAATATATTCTAGTACCCGTGAGTGGCCTGACCGCAGGAATAACAGTGGTGAATTACATAGATTTTACCCCGTCTCTTATTTTGGAGGGATGTACCTCAGGAGTTTATCTTCATGACACAACGCAGGCGTGAGTCACTACGTCGGTAGCGGTTGGGACCTTCGCTAGCTGCGTCATGGTATTTTTGGCTTCGTCCTTTGGTTTCCTGAAGACGGTGAACCGTTGGACGAGGACGGGGAAGCGAGTTTCCAGGAATGGTGCAGCCCACAGTTGTCAGCGATCGTGTAGAAATTACTGCCATCATATGACCATTATCCATTATATAGCAGATTTTTGGGGCTCTCTTAATGGGATCGTTGTTGCCAATTTCGTATGTAATAGTAAAGAGGACATATCTGCATATATAAAGGAGAATGTATGTTTAAGGTTGGAGGTCAGCCGCTTGGGGATAGCCTCACTAAACTTTGCAGGGTGACTGTTGGGTGTAAGGGGACGATCATAGGTGGAGGAAGTCAGCCCCCATGACCTCCATTGATGCCAAACTCCATCCTCGTTAAATACCAAACTCCATTTCCATTCAAATTCGTCCAGCAAATTATTTTTTTTAATAATTATTTGTTGGGAGCCTCCAGAATCAAGAGAAAACTTGCCACAACAACAGGTTTACTTAACCTTACAAGTGCCAGAAATACGCGTGCTTGATAGGATAATGCTTTATTTTAAGTTGTGCGTCTTTTGTAGCTTACTGATGAAGATAGTGTGTGTGTGTGTAGTAAAGATAGTGGCAGCGATGAAGGTTGAATGTAGTGAAGATATGGCTCTCAGAAAATGTATTATGAAGAAGGCCTCTTCACCCCCCCCCTCTCCCTACCTGCCTCCCTTCTTCCCTTACCTCTCCCCTTCTCTCAGAAAATATATCCTTAAGAAACTGCATGGGTATGCGTCAGACTCTATGGACATGTTCCCGATTTCATCCCGGATTCATTTCAGACTAATAAAAATCTTTCGGGGGGGGGGAGGTAAGAAACATATCGTGTGTTACACGATGTTTCTTAAAGGATTTAACTTAGACTTTAACCCCCCCCCCCCCTTAACCAGTCTATGTCAGTCCTGTACCCCACACCACTCATGCAAATTTCGGCGAGTCTAGCCCCAAGCGTTTCTGGCCACAAATTTGGAGAGAGACAGACAAACATTCTCACTTATAGTACAGATAAAGCGTGGGAAATGTATATTAATGCGCCAGTTACAGCCCCGCTCCTGCACCAGGTAGTCCAAGCACTTGGACTGGACGGTAGAGCGACAGTCTCGCTTCATGCAGGTCAGCGTTCAATCCCCGACCGTCCAAGTGGTTGGGCGCCATTCCTTCCCCCGTCCCATCCCTAATCCTTATCCTGATCCCTTCCAAGTGCTATATAGTCGTAATGGCTTGGCGCTTCCCCCCTGATTGTTCCCTTCCCTTCCTGCACCAGGTAAGTCCACTACGGGCTCAACCTAACCCCGGGCTACCTTAGCTGAATCCAAAACAACAACAACCACGTATATTTATGAATATCTAAATACCCCACATTCGTATTTGTAAAGGCAATTACACTAAGAAATGCTCTGGCCCTGAGGCCAGACGCCTGCTCAGGAAACAAGGAGGTATTTGCTCTTTGGATCCCAACTCTTGAGGCGACGGAACAGGAAATTGGTCGCTAGGTGATCGTCAGGCCTTTTTATTTTTTTTCCAAGAGACGAAGGTCGCTGAGTTAATTGGTAGAAAGCTGTAGCGTAGGGTGAAGCGCTTGTATTCTAATCTCCCTGTGGATTTCAGCCTCAGATATGCCCGAATATCTAAAGCCTAATTCATCCAATTTTAAATTGAGTTGTCTCGATGCGTAAATTGGATTTTATAACTATTTATTCTATTGTCTTTTGTCTCTTATAAGCGGTAATTTCTGGTAGTTCTGAATGTCTCAGTTGTTAGTGAGTAACTGAGTCGTTAGCTTGCATCTTCCCGACCTCCCTCATGAGCGTTAATCCAGCCCTGTCCTCATGAGCATTAATCCAGCCCCGTCCTCATGAGCATTAATCCAGCCCCGTCCTCACAAGCGCTAATCCAGCCCTGTCCTCATGAGCGTTAATCCAGCCCCGTCCTCATGAACGTTAATCCAGCCCTGTCCTCACGAGCGTTAATCCAGCCCTGTCCTCATGAGCATTAATCCAGCCCGTCCTCATGAGCATTAATCCAGCCCTGTCCTCACGAGCGTTAATCCAGCCCTGTCCTCATGAGCATTAATCCAGCCCCGTCCTCATGAGCATTAATCCAGCCCTGTCCTCACGAGCGTTAATCCAGCCCTGTCCTCATGAGCATTAATCCAGCCCCGTCCTCACGAGCGTTAATCCAGCCCTGTCCTCATGAGCGTTAATCCAGCCCCGTCCTCATGAACGTTAATCCAGCCCCGTCCTCACGAGCGTTAATCCAGCCCTGTCCTCATGAACGTTAATCCAGCCCCGTCCTCATGAGCGGTAATCCAGCCCCGTCCTCACGAGCGTTAATCCAGCCCTGTCCTCATGAACGTTAATCCAGCCCCGTCCTCATGAGCGTTAATCCAGCCCCGTCCTCACGAGCGTTAATCCAGCCCCGTCCTCACGAGCGTTAATCCAGCTCTGTCCTCATGAGCGTTAATCCAGCCCCGTCCTCATGAACGTTAATTCAGCCCCGTCCTCACGAGCGTTAATCCAGCCCTGTCCTCGTGAACGTTAATCCACCCCTGTCCTCATGAGCGTTAATCCAGCCCCGTCCTCATGAACGTTAATCCAGCCCCGTCCTCACGAGCGTTAATCCAGCCCTGTCCTCGTGAACGTTAATCCAGCCCTGTCCTTATGAACGTTAATCCAGCCCCGTCCTCATGAGCGTTAATCCAGCCCTGTCCTCATGAGCGTTAATCCTGCCCTGTCCTCATGAGCATTAATCCAGCCCTGTCCTCACGAGCATTAATCCAGCCCTGTCCTCATGAGCGTTAATCCTGCCCTGTCCTCGTGAGCGTTAATCCTGCCCTGTCCTCATGAGCATTAATCCTGTGCGCCGTCCTCAGGTTATGGGCTTCTAAGTCTACCTTCGAACCCAAAGACATTTTCGTCAATTTTTTCGAACTGGGTAATCAAATGCAGGATTTTCTTAATATATTATTAGTATTATTTAAAATATATTTTTGTTTATGGTTAGGTTAGGTTAGGTATTGCTGGTAATTATGCATATTTTCAGTAAGTGGGTGAACGACTTGTTCTCAGGCCAGGCTCGTTAAAGCGGCGGCCGTCCCCCAAGACGCATTCATGAATTTAAACGTGCTGAGTAATAAAATTGGGTTTATTCTCATATATAAATTAATATTATTATGCATTAAACATTATACACTTCTGAGTATAGTAAGGTGTAGGTTAAGTTTTTTTAGATTCTCTTTGGCGATTATTTGTAGTTGTCAACCCGTCCTCGACTCAAGTCCATTACATCCAGCGGTCGACCCCACAGACGCACTCATAAATTTTAACATGCTGTTCATTCAAAACGGGAATTTTCTCAAATGTAAATTAATATTATAATATATTAGCATATTGTGCGTATATAGGCATAGGTTAGGTTAGGTGTTTAGGTTCTGTTGGCGATTATTTGTATTTTTAGTACGTGGGTGAAGCATTTACAGCGTTGTGGTTCGAACAAACTTCGTCAGTGAAGCACTTGTTCCGGAAGTGTTCGGACGTCATCATTGTGATTGTGTGTAAACCGTTTTTCATTCATAAACAGGGGTTTGGCGGGTGCATGGAATCACTTTTGGATCTTTGTTGGAGAACGGGCTGCATTTACAGCGTTGTGATTCGAACAAACTTCGTCAGTGAAGCACTTGTTCCGGGAGTGTTCGGACGTCATCAGTTGTGAGTCGTGTGTAAACCGTTTTTCATCCATAAACAGGGGGGGTTGGCGGGTGCATGGACTCACTTGTGGGTCTTTGTTTAGAGGACGGCTGGTAGTTGGACGTGGGTACAAGAATTTTTAGAGTTGGGATTTGAGCAGAGGCGATCTGAACAGAACGCGATCCGCCGGCTCCCAGGCGGAGGAGGTGCCCGGACGTCCGCTGGTCGTCAAGGTTAAACCGGAAGCGCCCACCTATAACTGTACTCCGCTTCTGGGTGTTTATACACGGGCAGTTTTATATAGTTCTGGGCTATATTAAGGACTAAAGTATTCTTGCTGGTTGGGCAGTTCTTGCTGCTGTTGTTGCCTCATATGACCTTGCGCAGATTGATGGACGTTAAGCCGAACCGAACTGTTCCGTGGACGGATTGCTTCTGAGACACTCGGCGCCTGGGTAAAAGTGCTACCAGTTTTTTTGAAGGAACTGGGTTCTAGGCTCATTGAAACAACAAGGGACCCTAGAGCTGCCAGCTTTCTTTTCCAGCGCCTCAATGTGGCGATACAGAGGGGAAATGCGCACTGCATCCAGGGTTCCTGCCCGCCATCTGAGGAGCTGGAGGAACTCGACGACCTATGATAACCATCTTTGTAACCTATATGTAACTCCTTTTTTGTAACACAGTTCAAATAAAGCAAAATATATGTGTATATATATATATATATATATATATATATATATATACTTTTTAAAAAAAAAAAAAAAAAAAAAATATATATATATATATATCTATATATATATATATATATATATATATATATATATATTCTATCTACACGTACCGTCTACATGTTCTACATGTTTATTAATGTTATTTGTATATTTATTATGCATTTATTTATACACAAGAAGGTATATTGGTTGTGAGAGTACATATTCCACTGATGTCCTCACATTCTTGCTAGCACGCATAGCTTTTCGGGCAGGTCCTTAATCTAACAGGTAAAGGAAGAGAGTATTAACAGATACTTTGTTGAAGAATTTGAGGTTAAACATAATAACTATATTTAATAACTATAACTGTTTATATTTGAGGTCAGGTAGACCTCATATATTTATATAAGAGGTCGGGTAGATCTCATATATCTATATGAGTGGATGAGTAAGTTGGTGTATCTATCTCTGTTCTAGGGAACTTATCTTGGTGTGTATATATATATAATATATTATATATATATATATATATATATATATATATATATATATACACTAGGGCATATGTATGTGTGATGTACATGTGGATGATATACCACCCTCCCCGACTCTCTCTCTCTCTCTCTCTCTCTCTCTCTCTCTCTCTCTCTCTCTCTCTCTCTCTCTCTCTCCTCTCTCTCTCTCTCCTCTCTCTCTCTCTCTCAGTGAAGCAGAAGAGCATCTTACCACACCGGGTCTGTTAGCATTGTGTCCTCCGCAATC
>WNGS01004511.1:26315057-26350694 GCA_020271785.1 Procambarus virginalis | reverse complement strand
TTGTAGACGTCTGGTGGCAGTTGCTTCTGGTTTTTCTTCCTGCAACAGAGGGAAGAAGGGTGAGTTACAACGCAGATGTTGCATACACTGCAACACAACGGGAGGCTTCCCTGGTGACTAGGTTTATGTTGCTCCACACACACACACACACGTTTGGAAAAACCGAAAATATGGTGGTAGAAGCGGAGGCAAATACTGTAACAAAAACGAGAACAGGAATGGACAGAGAGACAGAGAACAGAGAGACAGGTTTATGTTGAAGTTAGCCCTAAGTAAGGGCTATATAGTGACTAATTGGAACACAAAACAACACCCACAATAAGGAAACTGGTATGGGGGGGGGAGAGTCGAGGGAACCACGAGCAGGAAATTAAACAGATTATACGTAGGAAAGAAAATTGATCAAACACGGTAAATTAACACAGAAACTAATACAAGGCAGAACAGATGAAAAACTAAGGCTACAAAAGAATAAATTGATAGCTGCATTGGAGGAGTTCAAGTATGTTTATTGAGACAAGAAAAAAATACATCTCAAAGGGATAGAGTAGCTTAGGCTATTTCTACCCCCCCCCCCCCCGAGGGAGGAGTAATCATGTGATAACTAATGGACAAGAAAGAATTATTGTGACCTTTCCAGGATGGAGCAGAGAGAGAGAGAGAGAGAGAGAGAGAGAGAGAGAGAGAGAGAGAGAGAGAGAGAGAGAGAGATAATCTACCAACCATTGAAAAATCAGATCCAAGAGAAAGCTTTGCATGAAGCAGAAGACACAAAAATCTCCCCACTACCTTATATCCATGCATGGGGTGCATAATAAAGAAAGAAATTGAATTGACCTTCTCTACCACCCATCCTACTAGTAATAGTCCCCTATCCCCTCCTCTTCCTTACCATTCCCTGCCGTAACAAAAAAAAGTTACAGAGCCGTGGATAGCCTCTCTATCCCCTAGTAACAGAAAAATACCCCACAAATCGGACTAGACCTCGTGAAGTATCTTATCTTGAGTACTTATCTTATCCTTCTCCTTATCCTTGAGTATCTTATCTTATCTTAAGTAGTAGTAAATAAATACACAAATAGTTTATTTAGGTAAAAGTACTTATATATATATTGAGTTACAAGAAGACTTGGATTTCTAGATAGAGCTAGTATATATACTATGCCTAAAGTCACTAATACGCACAGCGTTTCGGGCAAATACGCTAGTACGATCACTTCGGTATAGCTTCAGTATATCAGTATAGCAACTATGTGTTCAACGTACATAACTGGACTGTTGGACCCAAACAATGTTCGCGTTTTGTACTATTAATTATATACAGGACACGAAAAAAATTCAAAAACCAACTTAAACATTCTTAGGCCTATATACATACTAGACACATACATATATATTATATTAGGCCTAGGATAGCGTGGACAGGTTAGATTACATTCTTCAGAAATTTTAATAGTTTGTAAAAAATACCATTTTGGGCAAATTTGATAATAGAAATCGTGAACTTTTTTTTTTTTTGGGGTGGGGAGGAAGGTTCCAAAAGTCCATTTTTGTACGTTTGACCAAATAGTTACTATAAGTACTATCATGCTTAGAGGATGGACTGCACCAGACATGACGGGATGGAAACGTTTGAGCAACTCACCCACGATGAGCGGTGTGGAGGTGAGGACGAGCAGCCCCAGGATGAGCAGTAGGGGACACACCACGTGGCCCACCATCCTCACTACTGTGGAAATTGAAATAAGTTTATTGAGGTAAAATACACACAAAGGGATGAGGTAACTCAAGCTATTCTCACCCCGTTCAGTACATCGTGTTAATACATACATAGACACACATCACAAACAATAAACATATTACCAAACATTCTGAGAGATAAACATATACATTTCCACCTTTACACAAGTACACTACTGTGGGAGGACGTCAGAGTCAGTTCAACTGACCTGTTGAGTCATACGAAGCAGCTCCTACTGCCTATAGCCTGCCAAACTCATTCATGTATCTGTCTAACCTTCGCTTGAAACAATCCAGCGAGTTACAGGTTGTGTGGGCATTACTGCGAGGGACAGGTAATGTGGTCACAGGACCACACTACAGGTGTCTCTGGCAGTTGGGCTTGTATAGGGATCTAGATGAAGTAAAGTGTAAAGTGTGTGGACAAAGACAGGGACACACTCTCGAGCATAATATATTGTATTGTAAGAAAATTTAACCATTTAGAGATAAATCTAAATTCACGCTGTATGAAATGGCAAAAAATGTTATTTGTAAGGATAAAATACCTATATAATAAATAGAAGTAGTGTATTGTGAAGACTAATAATAACAAACAGCAGCTCCCTTATGACTGTAATATCTCCACAATTCAAACAATTATGTATTAGCGATAAGACCTACTATTAATGTATAATGATTGACTGTAAATACATAACTATTGAAATAGAACATTCTCTGTAACTAGCTGACATTATAATTAAAGGTATTATTATTACATACGTCAAAATACAATGTACTGTTGGGGAAGACGGGTTGCTGCTGAGGAACCAATCCCGCGTTATTTAGTAATTATGCCCTGTTGCTAGGGGGTCATGTGGACTATGTCCAGCACTAATATCGAAGTCATGACGCTAATGACCTCACCCGCGTTCTCGAGTTCCCTCTTGAAAGTTTCAACCTTTCTTCAAGCAATATTTCGTTAATTTGAAGGAAGAATTTGGTTAATATAAAATAGCTTTAATAGCTGCAGGTAGTTTCTAGTAAGCTTTTACCTCCTTCTCGATAATTACCCTAGTAACTATATCTAGTTAGTAATGTAATTATGTTGTTATCTTATTGTGATTTGTGTAAGCATGCTGCCTTCTCACTAATGTCAATCTATTAAATTTTAACAGATTGCGTGAGAGTTGTCGTTTGGGTCGCTTGGCGGTGAGTTCGCCGAGTCAAAAGGTCTCCTTTCGGATGAAATTCTTTTCTTTATTAACAAACTAACGCACAAAGCACCATGCCGTTGTCCTAGTCTATGTGAGGGCTACGAAGCGTAGGTCAAGAGCTAGCTGTAAGTGAATCAAGTCACTAGCCTGAACTTGGACACTTCGAGGGGAAACTATATGAATATATTCTAGTACCCGTGAGTGGCCTGACCGCAGGAATAACAGTGGTGAATTACATAGATTTTACCCCGTCTCTTATTTTGGAGGGATGTACCTCAGGAGTTTATCTTCATGACACAACGCAGGCGTGAGTCACTACGTCGGTAGCGGTTGGGACCTTCGCTAGCTGCGTCATGGTATTTTTGGCTTCGTCCTTTGGTTTCCTGAAGACGGTGAACCGTTGGACGAGGACGGGGAAGCGAGTTTCCAGGAATGGTGCAGCCCACAGTTGTCAGCGATCGTGTAGAAATTACTGCCATCATATGACCATTATCCATTATATAGCAGATTTTTGGGGCTCTCTTAATGGGATCGTTGTTGCCAATTTCGTATGTAATAGTAAAGAGGACATATCTGCATATATAAAGGAGAATGTATGTTTAAGGTTGGAGGTAAGCCGCTTGGGGATAGCCTCACTAAACTTTGCAGGGTGACTGTTGGGTGTAAGGGGACGATCATAGGTGGAGGAAGTCAGCCCCCATGACCTCCATTGATGCCAAACTCCATCCTCGTTAAATACCAAACTCCATTTCCACTCAAATTCGTCCAGCAAATTATTTTTTTTTAAATAATTATTTGTTAGGAGCCTCCAGAATCAAGAGAAAACTTTTCACAACAGCATAGGTTTACTTAATCCTTACAAGTGCCATAAATACGCGTGCTTGATAGGATAATGCTTTATTTTAAGTTGTGCGTCTTTTGTAGCTTACTGATGAAGATAGTGTGTGTGTGTAGTAGTAAAGATAGTGGCAGCGATGAAGGTTGAATGTAGTGAAGATATGGCTCTCAGAAAATGTATTATGAAGAAGGCCTCTTCACCCCCCCCCTCTCCCTACCTGCCTCCCTTCTTCCCTTACCTCTCCCCTTCTCTCAGAAAAATATCCTTAAGAAACTGCATGGGTATGCGTCAGACTCTATGGACATGTTCCCGATTTCATCCCGGATTCATTTCAGACTTAATAAAAATCTTTCGGGGGGGGGGAGGTAAGAAACATATCGTGTGTTACACGATGTTTCTTAAAGGATTTAACTTAGACTTTAACCCCCCCCCCCCTTAACCAGTCTATGTCAGTCCTGTACCCCACACCACTCATGCAAATTTCGGCGAGTCTAGCCCCAAGCGTTTCTGGCCACAAATTTGGAGAGAGACAGACAAACATTCTCACTTATAGTACAGATAAAGCGTGGGAAATGTATATTAATGCGCCAGTTACAGCCCCGCTCCTGCACCAGGTAGTCCAAGCACTTGGACTGGACGGTAGAGCGACAGTCTCGCTTCATGCAGGTCAGCGTTCAATCCCCGACCGTCCAAGTGGTTGGGCGCCATTCCTTCCCCCCGTCCCATCCCTAATCCTTATCCTGATCCCTTCCAAGTGCTATATAGTCGTAATGGCTTGGCGCTTCCCCCCTGATTGTTCCCTTCCCTTCCTGCACCAGGTAAGTCCACTACGGGCTCAACCTAACCCCGGGCTACCTTAGCTGAATCCAAAACAACAACAACCACGTATATTTATGAATATCTAAATACCCCACATTCGTATTTGTAAAGGCAATTACACTAAGAAATGCTCTGGCCCTGAGGCCAGACGCCTGCTCAGGAAACAAGGAGGTATTTGCTCTTTGGATCCCAACTCTTGAGGCGACGGAACAGGAAATTGGTCGCTAGGTGATCGTCAGGCCTTTTTATTTTTTTTCCAAGAGACGAAGGTCGCTGAGTTAATTGGTAGAAAGCTGTAGCGTAGGGTGAAGCGCTTGTATTCTAATCTCCCTGTGGATTTCAGCCTCAGATATGCCCGAATATCTAAAGCCTAATTCATCCAATTTTAAATTGAGTTGTCTCGATGCGTAAATTGGATTTTATAACTATTTATTCTATTGTCTTTTGTCTCTTATAAGCGGTAATTTCTGGTAGTTCTGAATGTCTCAGTTGTTAGTGAGTAACTGAGTCGTTAGCTTGCATCTTCCCGACCTCCCTCATGAGCGTTAATCCAGCCCTGTCCTCATGAGCATTAATCCAGCCCCGTCCTCATGAGCATTAATCCAGCCCCGTCCTCACAAGCGCTAATCCAGCCCTGTCCTCATGAGCGTTAATCCAGCCCCGTCCTCATGAACGTTAATCCAGCCCTGTCCTCACGAGCGTTAATCCAGCCCTGTCCTCATGAGCATTAATCCAGCCCCGTCCTCATGAGCATTAATCCAGCCCTGTCCTCACGAGCGTTAATCCAGCCCTGTCCTCATGAGCATTAATCCAGCCCCGTCCTCATGAGCATTAATCCAGCCCTGTCCTCACGAGCGTTAATCCAGCCCTGTCCTCATGAGCATTAATCCAGCCCCGTCCTCACGAGCGTTAATCCAGCCCTGTCCTCATGAGCGTTAATCCAGCCCCGTCCTCATGAACGTTAATCCAGCCCCGTCCTCACGAGCGTTAATCCAGCCCTGTCCTCATGAACGTTAATCCAGCCCCGTCCTCATGAGCGGTAATCCAGCCCCGTCCTCACGAGCGTTAATCCAGCCCTGTCCTCATGAACGTTAATCCAGCCCCGTCCTCATGAGCGTTAATCCAGCCCCGTCCTCACGAGCGTTAATCCAGCCCCGTCCTCACGAGCGTTAATCCAGCTCTGTCCTCATGAGCGTTAATCCAGCCCCGTCCTCATGAACGTTAATTCAGCCCCGTCCTCACGAGCGTTAATCCAGCCCTGTCCTCGTGAACGTTAATCCACCCCTGTCCTCATGAGCGTTAATCCAGCCCCGTCCTCATGAACGTTAATCCAGCCCCGTCCTCACGAGCGTTAATCCAGCCCTGTCCTCGTGAACGTTAATCCAGCCCTGTCCTTATGAACGTTAATCCAGCCCCGTCCTCATGAGCGTTAATCCAGCCCTGTCCTCATGAGCGTTAATCCTGCCCTGTCCTCATGAGCATTAATCCAGCCCTGTCCTCACGAGCATTAATCCAGCCCTGTCCTCATGAGCGTTAATCCTGCCCTGTCCTCGTGAGCGTTAATCCTGCCCTGTCCTCATGAGCATTAATCCTGTGCGCCGTCCTCAGGTTATGGGCTTCTAAGTCTACCTTCGAACCCAAAGACATTTTCGTCAATTTTTTCGAACTGGGTAATCAAATGCAGGATTTTCTTAATATATTATTAGTATTATTTAAAAATATATTTTTGTTTATGGTTAGGTTAGGTTAGGTATTGCTGGTAATTATGCATATTTTCAGTAAGTGGGTGAACGACTTGTTCTCAGGCCAGGCTCGTTAAAGCGGCGGCCGTCCCCCCAAGACGCATTCATGAATTTTAACGTGCTGAGTAATAAAAATTGGGTTTATTCTCATATATAAATTAATATTATTATGCATTAAACATTATACACTTCTGAGTATAGTAAGGTGTAGGTTAAGTTTTTTAAGATTCTCTTTGGCGATTATTTGTAGTTGTCAACCCGTCCTCGACTCAAGTCCATTACATCCAGCGGTCGACCCCACAGACGCACTCATAAATTTTAACATGCTGTTCATTCAAAACGGGAATTTTCTCAAATGTAAATTAATATTATAATATATTAGCATATTGTGCGTATATAGGCATAGGTTAGGTTAGGTGTTTAGGTTCTGTTGGCGATTATTTGTATTTTTAGTACGTGGGTGAAGCATTTACAGCGTTGTGGTTCGAACAAACTTCGTCAGTGAAGCACTTGTTCCGGAAGTGTTCGGACGTCATCAGTTGTGAGTCGTGTGTAAACCGTTTTTCATTCATAAACAGGGGTTTGGCGGGTGCATGGAATCACTTTTGGATCTTTGTTTGGAGAACGGGCTGCATTTACAGCGTTGTGATTCGAACAAACTTCGTCAGTGAAGCACTTGTTCCGGGAGTGTTCGGACGTCATCAGTTGTGAGTCGTGTGTAAACCGTTTTTCATCCATAAACAGGGGGGGTTGGCGGGTGCATGGACTCACTTGTGGGTCTTTGTTTAGAGGACGGCTGGTAGTTGGACGTGGGTACAAGAATTTTTAGAGTTGGGATTTGAGCAGAGGCGATCTGAACAGAACGCGATCCGCCGGCTCCCAGGCGGAGGAGGTGCCCGGACGTCCGCTGGTCGTCAAGGTTAAACCGGAAGCGCCCACCTATAACTGTACTCCGCTTCTGGGTGTTTATACACGGGCAGTTTTATATAGTTCTGGGCTATATTAAGGACTAAAGTATTCTTGCTGGTTGGGCAGTTCTTGCTGCTGTTGTTGCCTCATATGACCTTGCGCAGATTGATGGACGTTAAGCCGAACCGAACTGTTCCGTGGACGGAATTGCTTTCTCAAGAACACCAAATTTCGTATATTATTGTTCTACCCCAAAAACACAGTGACAAAATGAGCGTAAGCAAGTTCTAATTGGTTAACACACGACTAAATCTCGATGCCTTATATGTGGAAGAAAACTGCAAAATGATGAGTAATTGGCATGTGGAACTGGCAATTACGTCAGTGTGAATAGGCAAGGTGCTATTGATATATAAGTGAGTGTGAAAATGCTTTCCACACTTAGAAGTGCAGAAGGACGACTCAAGAACACCTGAAGGACGATTCAAGAACTGGTCAAAGGCAAGGACTCACTGCTTCTGCAAACATTAAAAGGTACAGTCAAATTGAAATAATTCAACTTCACTTTTGAGGCTATACAACTGTTTTGTATATATATATATATATATATATATATATATATATATATATATATATATATATATATATATATATCACTAAGAACTCTTTGACCCGGCCAGGATTCGAACCCATGCCGTCCAGGATCACCCCTAAACGTACACAGTACCGTGACCACCGCACCAATGATCGTCTATAAAGACGATCCTGGCCGGGTCAAAGAGTTCTTAGTGATATATGGCTTGCGCGTTCATGCAGCTTTCTCACATATATATATATATATATATATATATATATATATATATATATATGTATGTATATAATATATATAATATATATATATATTTATTTATTTATTTATTTATTTATTATTCATTCACTATAATCATCGGAATCTGGAATAGGGGGCCACAAAAGCGCGAACCACACTATAGACACCCACAATAAGGAAGGATCTCTGAGATGCCTAACTGGTATCCAACTGAGACTTCAAACATTCAACTTAAGTATTAGATTGATTCAAGCCTTCCATTAATTTATAGCCCATATATATATATATATATATATATATATATATATATATATATATATATATATATATATATATATATATATATATATATATATATATATATATATATATATATATATATATATATATATAGGGGCAGGCATCAGATGAGCTGAGGTAGGATAACAGCTCTTGCTTGCAGTTTCACCAGGCACCTCAACTGACAGTCGTAATAAACCCCAGTCTTAGTTTAAAAAAATCTAGACATGATGTGTACCACAGGAGCCGCAGTAGTCCAGCTGTGGGAGCGTCCTTCGCCACCTCGCTCTCCTCAGGTCAAGCCTTCCTACATATCTAAGGCTCCCCCTTTTTGATAGCGCTTCGGATTCGTAGTTCTGGGGTTGCGGGTTCGATCCCCGGTGGAGGCGGAGACATATAGGCAAAATGTTTCTTTCACCCTGATACCCCTATCCACCTAGCAGTAAATAGGTACTTTGGAGTTAGCTGCTACAGGCTGCTTCCTGAGGGGGTGGGGGGGGGGGGGTTAACAAGAAGGATGGTCGAGGACCGGGCCGCGGGGACGCTAAACCCCGAAATCATCTCAAGATAAGAAGATATCTTGTACATTAACACAACATAAAAATAAACGGGCATTTGGCCCATACGAAGTCGCTCAGATTTGAATCTACCTGAAGTACGAAGGCGGGTAAGGACCGGGTCCGATTATTGCTCACTGAGTGTTCGAACTGGCTCGCTACACTACTCCAGTACACCACACTCCACTACACTACTCCACTCCACTACACCAAGCTGTGGTAGTGAGGAGAGGTCGCGGCGCAGCGGAAGGATGGCTGGCTGTTAACAGGCGGTTTAGATTAGATAGTGTCGAGTCACGCATGTTTGTAGGTATCTTGGTTCTAATTTTCATTTTTTCAAGTATTTATATACACAAGAGTTCTTTTATTCTTGTACAGCCGCTACCACGCATAGCATTTCGGCCAGAGGTCCTTAATCCTATATTTTTTCCCCCCTGGAATACGATTGATTGATTGATAAAGATTAAGCCACCCAAGAGGTGGCACGGGCATGAATAGCCCGTAAGTGGTGGCCCTTATGAGCCATTAACAGTATCGAGTGATGGTACTGGAGATCTGTGGAGGTGCGACGGCACCCTGCGTGACGGGAGATGTCTCCCGGACCATATGGTGACCAAATGGTGGTTACTCCTGATTGATAAGGATTAAGCCACCCAAGAGGTGGCACGGGCATGAATAGCCCTTAAGTGGTACAATTTTTTTTTTCTTTTCTCCGTAATTCTTTTCATTATTATGACATTGCATTTAATCATCGAGCTGTTATCGCGGGGGAGGATACTGCTTCACAGTCTTTATGAGGGCGTCCAGCTGCTGGACACCTTTGTTGACCAGGAGAGTGGCTCTGTTGATGGCTTCAGGGTGGCCACAGCAAGATTCAGGAACTCTTAAAGCTCTTCTAAGGTCGTTGGTTGCTTCACATTCTAGAAGATAGTGAAGTAATGGCTTTTCTGTGACAGTTTGGCAGAAGATGCACTCTCTCTGTCGGGGTTCACCAATCTCCCAGTTGCATCTGTAACCTAGACGTAGTCTATATAACCTAACTGCTATTTCCCTGTGGATTCCTTTTGGGATATTTAATCTTTCTAATTTAGTTGCCTGAAGATACCATGTTGCAGAGGGCGAGCCTTCAGCTATTCTCTGGTGTAGGTAGGCTTTGTTGAGGTGTGAGATTTTTTTGGTGATGATGTTTTTAATGTTCTCTAGGCTGGGTTGAATTGTTTTATCTATCACTGGATGACGAGTTGCCAGTTTAGCAATTTCATCAGCTTTCTCATTTAATGGGATTCCAATATGGGATGGGATCCAGTTCAAGGTTATGTTGAGTCCTTTGCCTTTAGCGACTGCTCCAAGATACAAGATGGTGGTAATTATCTCCACGTTATCTTTCCACTGTTTTTGTCCTAGTATTTGAAGTGCAGCTTTTGAGTCTGTGTGTATGATGGCATTTTGGGTGTTTTGTGCAATCACATATGCGAATGCCTGTTGTATGGCAAACAGCTCAGTTTGGGTTGATGATACTAGTCCTCCCAGTCTCCAATATGCCTGTACGCTGGCCGTGCAAAGAGCAGCGCCAGCACTTTCATATTCTGTGTCCACCGATCCGTCTGTGAAAATGTGGGTGGCTCCTGCTACTGCTATGCTATACATTTGCTCTTCTATTATGTGCCTTAGGATTGTCGGATCATAGGCAGCCTTTTTCATTGGGAGACTTTCTATTACTATTTTGAAAGTAGGCTCTTCCCACGGTGCAGCAGGAGTGTAATTTGGGTGTGGATGATCACCCTCTCTATCGAGAATCATACTTTTTAACTGTAGTCTGTTTAGGACTTTTCCTGCTCTTGCAGCCCAAGAGTTTCCATTGTTTTGCCCCCCTGGAATACGACCCGCCGAATCGTTTAACAACCAGGTACCTAATCACTGCTGGGTGAACAGAGGCAACAGTTAAGGATTGGCGCCCAGTCAATCCTCGTTTCCCTAACCAGAAACATACGAACACAAGCAACCCACTTGACCTACCCGAGTAACACTTAAGTACACATTACAACACATTACAACACTTAAGTACACATTATCCTCTACAGCAACACAAGACTACAGCTGGTCCTCTACAACAACACAAGACTACAGGTGGTCCTCTACAACAACACAAGACTACAGCTGGTCCTCTACAACAACACAAGACTACAGGTGGTCCTCTACAACAACACTAGAGTACAGGTGATCCTCTACAACAACACAAGACTACAGCTGGTCCTCTACAACAACACAAGACTACAGGTGGTCCTCTACAACAACACAAGACTACAGCTGGTCCTCTACAACAACACAAGACTACAGGTGGTCCTCTACAACAACACTAGAGTACAGGTGATCCTCTACAACAACACAAGACTACAGCTGGTCCTCTACAGCAACACAAGACTACAGCTGGTCCTCTACAGCAACACAAGACTACAGCTGGTCCTCTACAACAACACTAGAGTACAGGTGATCCTCTACAACAACACTAGAGTACAGGTGATCCTCTACAACAACACAAGACTACAGCTGGTCCTCTACAGCAACACAAGACTACAGGTGGTCCTCTACAACAACACAAGACTACAGGTGGTCCTCTACAACAACACAAGACTACAGGTGGTCCTCTAGAACAACACAAGACTACAGCTGGTCCTCTACAACAACACAAGTGACATGCCCTGTAAGCAACACACTTTTCAGAGCTCCAATATTACTTATGAAGTACAAGATTAAGGAAATAGTAAAGTTCTTAAGAGTAAAAGATACATAAGAGCCACCATCTCCGTACATTAGAAAGGCGACCTATTAAAAATATATAAAACCACCGTAATATTGACGCTTTCAATGTGCATCGGCTTTGATAAGTTATAAGGTGGACTGTTTGTGTTCATACGCTGGATGAACAGTAAGCATTGGCGCCCAGTCAATCCTACTTTGGCAGGTCCGAACCCAAGACAAGTTGCCACTAAATGCCTGCGAGAACTTAATTCGTTCAGCGGTTTCAGGACAACGTCCAAGGTCAGTAAGTTTTTATTATCCGGACTGATGTGGTGGAGCGGCCGGTGCTGCCGTCAAGAGGGACCCATGTTCTTGGAAAAGCTGTCGGTCGTCCGGTTACAGGAGTAACTGTGTTGACAGACTGTCTCCATGGCCGCTATCAGTGACGTGGCCAACACCATCATTCTCCCAGTGATATCTGTCATAGTACGGTGCTCACGGTACTTGACATAAGGTACACGTTACGTGACACGGTACATGACTCGCAGTACACTGTACAGAGCATATATGGTACATGCCACGCAGATGAGAAATCGTCCTTTTCTGTTTTCTGTGTCCACATCCAACCATTCGTCATCAGAGCTCAGCTTTCTCACGCTGTCTGTGTCAATATGCACGAGAGTAAGGTGTTGTGTTTGGCTGCACCCTCAGCGCACCTCCTCCACACCATCTATAATGTCACAAGCTCCAGCTCCTGGCCGCCAGATATGTTTCCGATGCTGAGAATTCCAGCATATATGAAGCGTCCATCTGGCCTGGAGTCACGGAAGCCACAACAGGTCGCGTCTTGTAAAGGTCATCTTCTGTTCCAGGAATCTGGAATAGATTTACGAGTCATCGGCATTAAATATTTCCGCTGTGTCACTGGTTGTAGAATTTCCAGTAAGGAAGTCTTTTTAGGTAGAAAAACTAAATATACTGTCAGGTTTTATACTGTCTATTTTCGTAAGTAGTTGGGGCAACTTTTTGTAGAACATCAAACCTACTTTCACAGACCATTGTTATGAGAGAGTAAACTTATGTAAACTTTGAGAGTCAAAGTTTACCTTCGGGATTCCACTATTGACATAATAGTTTTCTTGCCTCATTAAGATCAAGGTATTCCACCAGCGTATGGTTGAACGGCTGCTGGATTTTGACGAATTGTGCAAAGTTTCACAATTCACTTGGATTGGCCGGTACAGCCAATTGGGCTATGCTTCTTGCAAGGTTAGGGTTCGATACCCGATAGCCCAAGTGATTATAGACACTGTTCCTTCACTCCGTCCTTCTGTCCCAGACTCTATCCTGTCCTCGTGTGTGCTACACAGTCAGGCAAGCTTGGTGCTTTCTTTACCCTATCGTCAAGACTCCCCGCTGTATCGTTCCGGCTTATCTGTGGCAAAACTTGTGCCGTCTGCATCTACCTTCAAGAAGGTCCCGGGACGGCCATCACGACACTTGTCGCAACGGTCCAAGGGTGACACAGAACAGGGTGTAGGTTCGGTGATACATTATATACGGTGGGGGGGGATCACGTGGTTCACCATATAGGGTAGTCCGCGGTGCAGGTTACAGCGTATGTGGTACCGTGTAACTTCATAAAGGTCCCATGGAGCAGATTGACTGATTGATGAAGATTAAGCCACCCAAGAGGTGGCACGGGCATGAATAGCCCGTAAGTGGTGGCCCTTTTGAGCCATTACCAGTATCAAAAGATGATACTGGAGATCTGTGGAGGCGCAACTGCACCCTGCGTGACGGGAGATGTCTCCCAGACCAAATAGTGACCAAATGGTGCATGGAGCAGACCCGGTAACAAATGTTGACCAGACCACACTAGAAGTTGAAGGGACGACGACGTTTCGGTCCGTCCTGGACCATTCTCAAGTCGCTTGTGGATATAACCGGTAACAAATGGTTATATCCACAAGCAAAGAGGCGTGAAGCAAGGAGGGGTTACCTTGAGGTTACCTTGAGGTGCTACCGGGGCTTAGCGTCCCCGCGGCCCGGTCGTCGACCAGGCCTCCTGGTCGGTGAAGCAAGGTGGGGTGAAGCAAGGAGGGATGAAGCAAGATGGGGTGAAGCAAGAGATTGAGGGAATACCTGTCGTGAAAAGAGAGAGGTAGGTGGGGGGGAGGAGAGGATGTGTAGATGGTTGATTGGGAGGGGTAGGTGGGCACGGGGAATACCCACACCAAAGCGCCACAATGCCCACACACACACACACACACACACACACACACACACACACACACACACACACACACACACACACACACACACACACACACACATGTATGCATCTTGGCTAGCACTGTACAAGAACTGCAATCCCCAGTAATTGAGTGCTCAGTAACTTAGTATACACTATATGCTATCTAACAAACTTCTAACCCAGGGAGGACATAATACAATATATACATGCTGGTTACCATTGTATACATATGAACAGCCTTGTTTGTGGTAGAAAAAACATTAAATAAAAAAATCAACACTTGGACAAAAGACTGCGGCGGTTTTAAGTTGACAAGTTAGTTCTTCTAAGTGGCAGCTGTTTCTTCTATAGTCCATTATTACTATAGTCAGGTGTTCACGCTTCTATAGTCACTGTTCTATAGTGTTCTGTAGTGTTCTATACTCAGGTGTTCAACATACGTGTTTGCATACAAGTGTATCTATACAGAGTTGTGTCTTAGATATAGAATTTGATCCACATTTTTTGTAAGTTTACGACTTAAATATAGAGTCAGATGGTGTGCTCCAGATTATATATCTTTAGTGTTTGAGGAAATATATAAATTTGACTTTATACGGACCTAACCACCTGGAAGTAACCACCTGCTCTCCCTCTGAGAGCAGTAGCAATCCCGGCTGCAATTTTTATACCATGTTGTTGCGCCGTCGATTAAGGCGTGTCTGGGATCATCCTGGACGTAAGTTCGAACCCTCATCACAGCCCTGGTGGATTCATTCACCTGCAAGTAAATAATTAACATCTTCAACAAATAAATGCTAAACGCGAATTCGTTGACAACTGATTACTCCTTTCTACAAGATCAGTGATCAAGTAGGAAGTTTGTGAGGCGCATTCGAATCCTTGCCTGGTAGTTTGGTGACGGCCTTGACCTCACTAGTTGTATAGTTACCTGGTGACTTCTTGGGGGGGGTGGAGGTGGGGGGGAGGGGGTGGTCGTTCATGCCACAACCGGTGCTGGGGAGGGGGGGTGGGACCGGTCAAACCGGTTCTCCAGTGGTGGATATATATATCCTCTCTGACTCAAAACTCCCACTCGAGTGAATTGGGCAAGTTTCATTTTGAAACATTTTTTTTTTTTGATGGGTGGAATTTTTCCACCGACTTGAGTGGGAGATAATTTTTTCGTGGTGTGTCATTCAGTTGTAGTTTGTGTGTTGTTTTTCTCTCGGTATATCTCACACCTGGTCCATGTCACCCGTTCCTGCACACACACCTGGCAAATGTCACCCGTTCCTACACACACACACACACACACACACACACACACACACACACACACACACACACACACACACACACACACACACACACACACACACACCTGGAAACATCTTGAAATTCAAGAGTCAGAGAAGGAGACTTGGGGGTTGATATCATACCAAACCTGTCTCCTGCAGCCCATATCAAGAGGATAACATCAGCGGCATATGCCAGGCTTGCCAACATAAGATCGGCATTCAGAAACTTTTGTAAGGAATCATTCAGAACTTTGTATACCACATATGTCAGGCCAATCCTGGAGTATGCAGCTCCAGCATGGAGTCCATATCTAGTCAAGGATAAGACTAAACTGGAAAAGGTTCAAAAGTTTGCCACCAGACTAGTACCCGAGCTGAGAGGTATGAGCTACGAGGAGAGACTACGGGAATTAAACCTCACTTCGCTGGAAGACAGAAGAGTTAGGGGGGGACATGATCACCACATTCAAGATTCTCAAGGGAATTGATAGGGTAGATAAAGACAATCAATTTAACACAAGAGGCACACGCACTAGGGGACACAGGTGGAAACTGAGCGCCCAAATGAGCCACAGAGATATTAGAAAGAACTTTTTTAGTGTCAGAGTGGTTGACAAATGGAATGCATTAGGCAGTGATGTGGTGGAGGCTGACTCCATACGCAGTTTCAAGTGTAGATATGATAGAGCCCAATAGGCTCAGGAACCTGTACACCTGTTGATTGACGGTTGAGAGGCGGGTCCAAAGAGCCAGAGCTCAACCCCCGCAAGCACAATTAGGTGAGTACAATTAGGTGAGTACCTGCCCATGTCACCCGCTCCCAAACACCTGACGATGTTAAGCGTTCTCACACACCTGCCGATGTCATCCGTTGAACGCGCCTCACACATCTGTCTCACCACACCCCCAAAGACCTCTCAAGAGAGGTCTTTGTTCCTCTTGGGTTCAGTTAAAGAGGAGCGAGACTGAGGGCGGGCGGGACCTCGGCAATTTCCCTCCAGTCACAGTCTGATGAAACGATAATGTGTCCTTATTTGGTACTGGTCTGCGCATGCCCTCATTTTGTACTACTGTGCGCATGTTCTAATGTGGTACTGGTCTGCGCATGCCCTCATTTTGTACTACTGTGCGCATGTTCTAACGTGGTACTCGCATATTAATAGTTGAGAGGCGGATCTCAACAGCTGCAGCTCAACCCCTCCCCCTCCCCCTCCCCCCCCGCTACTACATCTAGGCGAGTACGTAGGCAGGTGTTAAACAGGTCCCATCCCACCTCCAGGTCCCGATAAGCCTAACGTATATTGATGAACTCGGTGATATTACCATACAATTAATTTTATATTATAATTATTATAACAAAACAAACAAAATTCCATGTGTTATCACCGTGGTGTTCACAAAATTCCATAGTGTTCACAAATATACAAAAAAAAATATACATTCCCTGCCTCTTCCAAGCTTCTCAAAATATTTCCCTTCCCATTGGGGATTTTCCCCCACTTCCGTGTCGTCACGGTAGCCTCTCTTTCCCTGGCCCCACCTCTGTGTGCGCGGATGTTTAGGCTTCAGTCTTCACACATATTTTTTTTCTCACACTGCATATATTTTTTCAGTGAGGATCCACAAGTCTTCTCTGAGTACTCTTTATTTTCTTCTCCGAGGCTATGGGTCCTTACACTTGCACCAGAGGTGGTACCCCTTCTAGGTTTACCCTACTGTACATTTGTTTTCCCTTATTGCACATATTTCTGGCCCCCCCAATCGTACATTTCTGCCCCTACAGCATATTTCTGTCCCAAAGCTCACATTCCTGTCCACACAGCTCACTTTTTATGTTTCTTCAGCCTGAAATCTTTTAACTTTCTATCTTCGTGGTGTAAAACTGTAGGCAGAATCGTCCTCACGCTTGGCGGGGCAGATGAGGAGGTCAAGTGTTCCCGAGGAGGACCCGGCGGCCGGACAATCCCCGTCTCGAGCTTGCCTAATCGTTTTGCCACGAAAGTCGATATTATTTTTTGGCACACATTTGTCAACTTGTTGCTGTACTTCCCTTCCCTTATGTGGTTGTTTAAAACAACCGGTGTAGCTGGTGATTAACTTTAAGCTGCAGAAACTACAGACTCGTGACGCATGTGGCATTCAGGTATGGAAACGGAGTTGGTAGTAGGCGGGAGGAGCAACCTTGTGGGCTGTGCCACACGGGGGGGGGGGACTGGACGGTGTGAAGTTGAGGGGTGTCATGCCATCATCACAGTCAATCATCAGTGATTGATGAGAACACGCTCGTACACACGCGTGAATGCACACACACGCAAGCACGCACATGCGGTCCCTTCCCCCCTCTCTCCCTCACACACACACACACACACACACTTTATGGGTCTTTATGGCTCAAATGAGCCATAAAGACATTAAAAATAATTTTTTTAGTGTCAGAGTAGTTAATAAATGGAATGCATTAGGCAGTGATATGGTGGAGGCTGACTCCATACAAAAGTTTCAAATGTAGATATGATAAGAGCCCAGTAGGCTCAGGAATCATCAGTTGATTAACAGTTGAGAGGCGGGACCAAAGAGCCAGAACTCAACCCCCGCAAGTACAACTAGGTGAGTACACATAGAGATTCTTTCCTCCTAGACGGCCCACAGTTTAGGGGCCTCGCGGCTGAGTGGCCAGCGCTCTGGGGTCGTAGTCCTAAGGGCCCGGGTTCGATCCCCAGCGGAAGCAGAAACAAATGGGCAGAGTTTCTCTCACCCTGATGTTCCTGTTCACCTAGCAGTAAATAGGTACCTGGGAGCTACACAACTGCTACGGGCTGCTTTCTGGGGATGTGTGTATGCGTGTGTAAGAGATAAATATATCAAGTAGATATAACAGAGGAAAATAAATTGGTTAGAAAGGCGGGGTCCAAGAGCTAATAGCTTGATTCTGCATATACAAATAGTAAATACAAAGTAAATACATTCACACACAACGCTTTTAAATACATAACTGGCGACATACTAACATTGTCCACAACTTTTGTGAGCCCTACAGACACTCAGAGGGTGTACGGTTACTTTGAGGTGCTTCCGGGGCTTAGCGTCCCCGCGGCCCGGTCGTCGACCAGGCCTCCTGGTCGACGACCGGTGCCCACGGTGCCCACATCTCAAGAAGCACGTCAGTAAACTGGAAATGGTGCAAAGTGGCTTCCGGAACTGAATAAACACGCGTTACAAGGAGAGACTTGAAGGGTTAAATATGCCAAAGCTAAACGAGCAGAAAGGTAGGTGACATGATCACTGCATGCAAAATAGTAGCGGGAATCGTCAAAATTGACAAAAAGCAGTTCTTGAAACATGGAACTTCAGGAACAAGAGGTCGTAGATTCAAGCTAAGGAAACCAGGGTATTGAAAAAATTTATCATTTGCAAACAGAGTGGTAGACGGTTGGAACAAGCTACGTGAGAAGGTGGTGGAGGCCAAGACCGCCAGTAGTTTCAAAGCGTTATACGACAAAGAGTACTGGGAAGACGGGACACCGCGAGCGTAGCTCTCATCATGTAACCACAGTTAGGTAGTTACATTTAGGTAAGTACAACCATCATTTCCGTCCATAACATATTATTTTTAATTTGTTTTCGTTTTTTTAACAATTATTTTCAAGGCTGCGGACGCTCATATTTCTGCAGCCAGAATTTAGACATTCCGACAGACATAATCTACGGACAGACATTCGGCAGACATAATCTACGGTTAGACATTCGGCAGACATAACCTACGGACAGACATTCGGCCGACATAATCTACGGACAGACATTCAGCAGACATAATCTACGGACAGACATTCAGCAGACATAATCTACGGACAGACATTCAGCCGACATAATCTACGGACAGACATTCGGCCGACATAATCTAGGGACGCAGACACGGACACATGACCACCCGGATACTGACGCATGTATCCTACCAACAGTAACGAGCTTCGTGGAAACACTAAATGACTATTAATAACCACAACAATCCGCGGAGTTTACTCCAGTGAAGCCGCACATTCTCAGAACAATGTAAACCTTGTGATTCAGAGTCTACACGCCAAGCTCTGTGACGATTGTATAGTGTAAATCACTTTTAAACTCTCAGAACAATGTAAACCTTGTGATTCAGAGTCTACGCGCCAAGCTCTGTGACGATTGTATAGTGTAAATCACTTTTAAACTCTCAGAACAATGTAAACCTTGTGATTCAGAGTCTACACGTCAAGCTCTGTGACGATTGTATAGTGTAAATCACTTTTAAACTCTAAAGCATTTTTGTTAATTGTTTTGTATAATTATGCATAATAATTAGTTGTATAATAATACATTGTAGTTGCAGTCTCCATGGCGCAGTGGTAAGGCACTCGCCTGTCGCTTCGCGAGCTCATTGCCCCGGGTTCGTATCCTGGCCGGGGAGGATTGACTGGGCGCCAATCCTTAACTGTAGCCTTTGTTCCAGGGGAAAAATTAGGATTAAGGACCTGCCCGAAACGCTACGCGTGCTGGTGGCTTTACTAGCGTGAAAGAACTCTTGTTTAAATAAATTCAAAAAGATAAACCAGGTGAATAAAGTGGGTTGTAAAGCACAAGAATACACCAAAATCAAGCTTAACGGTGATAGATTCAGATTTGTCATCGTATCAACGTAATCATTTATAATTGCAACGCTGAACGCCCAACTTTATCATAGTGTCGATATATAAGCGTGTCAATTGCATATGATGCAAAGTGACATTGAGTAGCCTCTTAACAGCTATTATGACTTGGCATTGGTAATGTGATGCAGTCACTCGCCATCTTTATCATCACTTTGTCTCTTATCGATATTGTATTTGTTGGAGATATCCAGATATTCATTATCATGCAAGTCAGTGTTGAATTAGTTTACATTTGTCTTTATTTGTAATGTAAACTATTTAGTATTTTTTTGTTTTACAAGAATGTTCATATTTTATGTAGGAACAACACGTAAACCAGTATTCTAAAGTGGTTTTAGCAACACCGTTCAACTGTCTGCAACTGTCAGTTAATGGAATACAGTAGAAATACAATTGACTACATAAAGGAATACATGGAATACAGTTGCTACTGGCGAAGGGAATCTTATTCTCATGGCAATTTTCTTTTTTTATTGGTTTATTTAGGTGCGTAGTGGTCAGGACAATCAGCTCATAACCTAACGGTCCCGAGTTCGATTCTCGCGGCAGGATCAAGACTTTTATGGACGTTTCCTCCCCACGTGATGCTTCTACTATTAATAAGGTAACCGGGAGTTAGGCAACTGTTGTGGGTTGCATCCTGGGGAAGGTCAACAGCCTGGGGGGTAATAGGTAATAGGGTAATGGGGTAATAGGTCTGCTGTTGTCATTATTACTTATAAATGTACAATCATTATGGATTTTATAATTTGTACGAAAAATCGTTACTGTTATCTCCTAGGTAGTAAAAGCTGTCTAACTAAAACCTTTATTTTATTTATATTTTAATATTTATTTATTTAAAAAAATATATTATTTAATTTCAACCCAACAAAACCTTCAGTTCCCAATATGCTACAAATTACACTTCTAATTGAACAGTTCTAAACTGTTCTAAACTAAAAAAGCTAAACAGTTCTAACAGAACTGTTTACCTGGTCCGGAAATTGTGAGCGGTGACTGGCGGCCCGGGGGCGAGTACCTCACCAAGGCGAAGGACAGCACCAACATCCGTAGTAAATGTGGATAATTAAGTACAGGAATCCAGGTTGTTCGGTTCAGGGATCCCTTTGTCCGGGTCCTCGTCGACTGTCAGGAGCTATATGCGATGTTCGTAGTCACGGTAATGTGGGTGAAACAGATCACCCCGCAACCCAAACATGGTATAGGGAAGTTGACAGCGTTTCGGTCCTTCTAGTTGGATTCTAAACGTTGTCATTGTCATTTGATATGTGTTGGCTGGGGGTGATTTTGCTCTGTGGTGGGGTGGAGGGTGGGGGGGGGGGGAGAAAGTGTGTGTTAAGTGAGGAGGTGCAGGGTGGAGGAGTGTGTGGATGGTGTACTGGTGGATGAAGCAATGTTAGATTACTATTACGTCACTATTAATGTTAGATGATATGTCTTCAACTATGATATTGCGACTTAGTCTCTGGACACGACGCACTACAAGCCGTCGTGTCCTGCAATAACCAATATTGCAGGAGAAAGTAACCATTATTAACAATCAACTTGAGAATGGTCCAGGACGGACCGAAACGTCGTTGTCCCTCCACTTTCTAGTGTGTGGTCTGGTCAACCATTATTAAACACACCAGAATTCCCTCAAACATGAACGCTCTGATTCGTAAATAATAAACAAAAAGAGTTGATACACAGAGATGAGAATAAGCTGACACTAACAGCCAGAGATGAGGATAATTGGGTTGCCAAGAGTAAAGCTGGCAAAGCTTAGATTCGAAACGATTACAACATATCTCACGAGATTAAAATAAATGATAAATGCGGATAAATGCAAAATAATAAACTGAATAATACAAAATTCAACTGTAAATACATAATACAACAACTTAAATACATTTATACGATTGTAAATTAATGATATGCTGGCCACGAGGAAGAAGTTACACTGTCACGCCCCCCCCCATCCCCCCCTTCAATATGTGACTTTCGACACAAATGGTTACATACGTATATACATGTGAAGCTTGCATACGTATATACATATGAAGCCCTCGTACGTATTTATATGTGAAGGTCTCGTATACTCATAAGTGAAGGTCACAGACACACACACACACACACACACACACACACACACACACACACACACACACACACACACACACACACACACACACTATGTGTGTGTGTGGGGGGGGGGAATTAGTAGTTAGTAAAAGTTGATTGACAGTTGAGAGGCGGGCCGAAAAAGCAGAGCTCAACCCCCGCAAGCACAACTAGGTGAATACAACTAGGTGCTATATATATATATATATATATATATATATATATATATATATATATATATATATATATATATATATATATATATATATGACAATGTCAAACCACGGAGGAAAAATGAAACAGGAATTTTCCTTAAGTTCTTTCGTATATTAATACATCTTCAGAAGGAGTGAAGGTCACACACACTCCTTCTCATTCCTTCACTCCTTCTGAAGATGTATTAATATACGAAAGTACTTAAGGAAAATTCCTGTTTCATTTTTCCTCCGTGGTCTGACATTGTCACATTTTTAATCACGTGTTTATTTTCGTGATATACACACACACACATATATATATATATATATATATATATATATATATATATATATATATATATATATATATATATATACAAGTATAAAGTTAATTCATCCCATGTATGCAAATATTCCATTCGTATATGTCAAATAGTTATTTTTGCCTCAGAGATCTCCCCCATAGTCCAACCTCACGTCTGACGTGGCAGCAGCAGGCGCCAGTACGCAACTGCGGGTTTCACGCACCATCTACTACGGCCCATTTAGAAAGCGTTCATTTGTAGCCTAGTGGTTTCTTATGTGGCGACCCCGAGCGAGTTACTGGGTGGTAAATTCCTATTGTATATTTGCAATCGCTCGGATATTAGTGAAAGATTAAAGAGATGGTTTCCGACGCCTTTATATACGCTTTTGCTGACGTTATATACGCGTGATGGGGGGGGGGATGGCGTATACGTATATGCGTGATGGGGGATTTTCCCTGCAACACCCGGACAGTTGAAGGTAAGATCAGCCATGACTGGTTCATTATTTCGAAGAATTCCTTGAGTCGTCTAGTCACATGACCTTTTTTTGTTATTATTTTTGCACCCTATAGTCTCCAATAACCAGCGGCGTCGTGGTGGAGAAACAAGTGAACATCACTCCTTGGCGGGTGACGTCATGGTGGGCGGTACCTGGGAGGGGGAGGGAGATCCAGAGTGGACCATCTACCCCCCCCCCCCCCACACACACACCCTGGCCAGTCACTGACCCTCGGGGAAAGAGAGCAGGATGTGCTACCTCTTTTTTAAAGCAGATTCCTCGGTGCCAGATGCTTTACAGGGAGCACCTCGTAAAGTGACGGTTGCTAGGTGCTCTACAACGAGCGCCTCGTAAATCTACTTCTTAAGCTACGTACTTTACAACGAGAACTTCGTAAATCTTCTCCTTAAACTAGCTTAAAAAACTTAAACTCGTAAATCTACTCCCCTGTCTGACTGAGCTATTATTTCCATTTCTTCTCCAGGACTAAATCCAGAATGTTGTGGTTTCTGGCAGACTCGCTAACAGACTTAGATCATTTCTGGGAATTGTTTGAATTCTGAATTACCTGCTTTTAATGTCTTATCTACTCCCAGAGTGTTGAAATCTCCAATGATACGTACATTATTGTATCTTCAAAAATATCTGACAGAAAGGAGAAATAATAGAAAGGGAACTAGATGGATGACCCAGATAGTGAAAAGAGCTTTAATAACTAAACGGAATCTCTGGAGAAGGTATTTATATACCCACGATGAATATAATTGATTATGAGATATATGTAAAAAGGTATTAAGTGAAGCCACCCAGGAAATCAGATCAGCCAAAAGAAACTAGGAGAGAAAACTTGTAAAAAAAACATAAAGAAAGATCCTAAGTTGTTATATTTCTATATGAGAAGTAAGATCAAAACAAAGGACTCGGTAGGATCCTTAAGAGAACCAAGTATCATTCATTATAACAACCAAGTTATAATGGATGATAAAAGGAACAGCACTCAGGATGAATACTTTCCATCAGTGTTCACACTAGAAAGATTAGACTACATCCCATCACCCACATTTATGTTTGATGGAGGTGAAGAGAGCGAATTAAGGGCATATCGTGCGACATAATCAGGTTATCTTGAGGTTATGTTGAGATGATTCCGGGGATTTTTTTAGTGTCCCCTCGGCTCGGTCCTCGACCAGGCCTCCACCCCAGGAAGCAGCCCGTGACAGCTGACTAACACCCAGGTAACTATTTACTGCTATTTAACAGGGGCATAGGGTGAAAGAAACTCTGCCCATTGTTTCTCGCCGGCGCCTGGGATCGAACCCGGGGCCACAGGATCACAAGTCCAGCGTGCTGTCCTCTCGGCCGACCGGCTCTCGGCTACTCAAGAAGAACATTAACAAACTAGAAGATTCCAAAGCACCAGGTGTGGGTGGAATTCAATCTAAAGTCGTAATTTAACTGGCAGAGGAACTATGCTTGCCAGTGAAACTTCTTTTCAGAAAATCTCTGGACTAAGGTATAGTTCCTATAGATTGGAAATATGCAAATATTACCCCTATTTTCAAAAAAGGCAGAAAGAGCACAGTAGAAAACTACTGTCCGATGAGCTTGACATCACACATCTGCAAGCTCATGGAGAAACTCCTCAGGGAGGGAATCATTCACCATCTCACAGTGAACAAGCACGTAACACGAACGTAACATGGGTTTGTTAAAATAAATCCTGCCTTACAAACCTTCTCACATTTCTGGAAATTTTAACCAACTACTCAGACAATTAAAGGACTTCCGGTAGATATAGTATACATGGACTGTTGACCAGACCACACACTAGAAGTGAAGGGACGACGACGTTTCGGTCCGTCCTGGACCATTCTCACAATCGACTTGAGAATGGTCCAGGACGGACCGAAACGTCGTCGTCCCTTCAACTTCTAGTGTGTGGTCTGGTCAACATACTTCAGCCACGTTATTGTGACTCTTCGCCTGTACATGGACTGTGCTTCCGCTTTTGATAAGGTACCACATGAAAGACTAGCAAGGAAATTAGAAGCACATGGAATAAATGGTAGAATTCTAAATGGGTAAAGAAGTGGTTATAAAAAAGGAAACAAAGCGTCGTGCTAAACGGGAATGAATCTGACTGGAGAAATGCGGTGAGTGGGGTGCCACAAGAGTTCATCTTGAGGCCAACCCTTTTTGCCGTATACATCAGTGACATAGATGAGATTATCACGGATCACATCATCAAATTTTCAGATGACACTAAGATTGATGGTAAAGTGGGGAAGTGAAAAACGATATTGAGGCCTTACGAAGAAATCTATATGACCTCCATTAAATAGTCTGAAGACTGGCAAATGCGTTTTAATGTCGACAAATGCAAGACCTTGCATGTGGGACATAGCAGCCCGCGTCACAACTATCAAATTAACACTATTACCTTGCAGACAACTAAATATTTTAGTTTCCCCTAACGTTTTCTTCGTCTTTTCAATTTTAACAGAAAACAGGTTTTTACGAAGAGTATATGGGAAACTTTATTAAAAGCAAATAATTCATTATGTCGGGACAGGCAACCGGAGCATATATATACGTTAAAGCTTATGTCAACTACTCACCCTCCCCGGAGTGCAACTCTATAACAATTTACTGCTAGGTGAACAGAGGTTAAGTGAAAGGAGATGTGCCCAACATTAAATTGCTGTTCCGCCCGGGCTTCAAACCTGATATTCCTGATTGTGATTCAAGAATGAACCCAGCTGTACTACCAAGATCCAATCCCAACCTCATCCCNGACAGACTAAGAGCGATCACACTCTTGCTAAAGACTCAAGATCAAATTTGTATTCATTGGCCAGTGGTTTCATCAGGGACAAAAAAATGGCATCCACAGTGTAGGACAAGTTATGGAATATGTGCAGGTGTAAAGAGGGACTTTATTATTATTACTATTATTATTATTATTATTATTATTATTATTATTATTATTATTATTATTATTATTATTTTCTACCACAGACGTGGCCACACATTTACAATGCTAACTAGCATATATATATATATATATATTATATATATATCTATATATATATATATATATATATATATATATATATATATAATATATATATATATATATTTTTTTTTTTTTTTTTAAACCTAGAAGGGGTACCACCTCTGGTGCAAGTGTAGGGACCCATAGCCTCGGAGAAGAAAATAAAGAGTACTCAGAGAAGACCTTGGGATCCTCACTGAACACTTTGATATTTTCTTCTCCTACCACCCCTATTCTTTTGGTATGTGTGTATATTTATCTAACTTTATTTGAAAATGTCATTACACAAAAAAAGTTACAGTATTGATTACATGCAGGGTACAAGCCTGCTTGTCACAAGTTGAAAAGCTCCTCCAGCTCCTCAGATGGCGGGCAGGAACCATGGATGCAGTGAGCATTTCCTCTCTGGATTGCCACACTGAGGCGCTGAAAATATATATATATATATATATATATCCTCGTAATGTTCATTTTTTTGTAAACAATCATATATGTAACAGTATAACCTTGTATAATAAAGTGTGCAACATAAAAAAGGGGGGTGGTAGAAGTGAACACTCATACGTATTCAGAGTTAAATGGCAAGTTTTTCTCTGGATGCTCTGTGTTCCCTTCTCTGAGGCTGTGGGTCTCTACACTTACACCAATGGTGGTATCCCCTATATATATATATATATATATATATATATATATATATAATATATATATATATATATATATATATATATATATATATATATATATAATATAAAACCTAAAAGGGGTATCACTTCTGGTGCAAGTGTAGGGACCCATAGTCTCGGAGAAGAAAATAATGAATACTCAGAGAAGACCTTGTGGGTCCTCACTGAACACTTTGATATTTTCTTCTCCTACCACCCCTATTCTTTTAGTGTGTGTATATATCAATCACCAGCATGTACACAATGCTGAAACAGAGATGAATGCGCTGGCTCGGGCATGTTGTGCGAATGGGCGACGGCAGGATCCCCAAGGATCTCCTGTATGGAGAGTTGATGCAGGGAAAGCGTCCAACAGGCAAGCCCCAGCTACGGTACAAAGACGTATGCAAGAGGGACCTGAAAGCCATGGACGTCGATCTTGCTATATGGGAGACACTGGCTGCAGACCGTTCAGCCTGGAGGCAGTCTGTTCAAAGAGGTCTCTCCAAGTTCGAGGAGTCACTTGCCAAGGAATCGGAGGCAAAGAGACAGAGAAGGAAAGCCGGTAGCCAGGAAGACAGACCAGAATCGGACTTCGTTTGTGCTCGGTGTGGGATGGACTGCCACTCTCGGATTGGCCTCATCAGTCACACCAGACGCTGCACCAGGATTGACAACCAGAGCGCAACTCCATAGTCTCCCGAGACTAAAGGATGCCTACTACTATATATATCTAACTTTATTTTAAAATTTAATTACACAAAAAGGGTTACAACATTGGTTACATGCAAGGTACAAGGCTACTTGTCACAAGTTGTATAACTCCTCCAGCTCCTCAGATGGCGGGCAGGACCCATGGATGCAGTGAGCATTTCCTCTCTGGATCGCCACACTAAGGCGCTGAAAGAGGAAACTGGCGGTTTTAGGGTCTCTAGTTGTTTCAATTAGCTTGGACCCCAAACTCCTTCAAAAAGCTTGCAGCACTTTTACCCAGGCACCAAGTGTCTATATATAATATATATCATATTATATTCATATAATATATATCAGTAAGAAAATCACTGGCAATAGTGATCAGAAAATGTTAAATGATGGTAATTCTCGGGATACGAACATGGACAGCGTTTTGTTACGAAGATAGGGAAAAATATGCTCATTTGATTCCTTGGGGCCCTAATATGTTGTCGATAGGATTGGGAAGCATTTTCAGAGGGAATTAGATCTATTTTGTTATTTTACCACAAGGGGCAATAGTGTTGGAACACAGTCATTAAGCACTATGCCAGCTACAGGGCTGTTGGCCCTATAGCTGGCATATAGTTGGCTATAGGGCTATAAACTGTTGATAGCAGTAGGACTAAGGAACAATAGGACATAAGATAGCAATACGACGTAGGATAGCAATAGGACATCCCAGGTATATATGACATGCTATATTGAAAAAAGAGAAGGTAATTAATCAATGTTCAGGGCAGTTGGTTTAAACTACTTTGTGTATGTGTAATTACCTAGATGTAGTTACAAGATGAGACCTCCGCTCGTGGTGTTCCGTCTTCCCAGTACTCTTTGTCGTACAACTTTGAAGCTATGACAGTTTTGACGTCCATTGCCTTCTTACTTAACTTACTCCAACCATCTACCACTCTGTAAATGAGAACATTCTTATATATATATATTTGTCTGTATCTTTGTTTCCTGAGCTTGAGTGTATGACCTCTTGTTCTCGAACTTGCAGGCGTAACAAATTCGCCTTTGTCAGTGTTGCCGATCTTTTTCTAATTTGTATATAGTGATCATGTCCCCCTCTTTTTCTTCTGTCTTCTAGCTTTTGTATATTTAACATGTATAGCCTCTCCTCGTAGCTCTTGTGTTATATTCTGGAAGGCATTTATTGACACGGCTTTGTACCTTTCCAGTTTATTGTAGTTCTTCTTGAGGTATGGCTACCATTCAATCGCTGCATATTCCAGTTTTGGCCTCGCAAAACGTGAATAATTTCTTTAGTCATACGCCACCATTCTTGAAAGCTATTTTGAAGTTTGAAGCGTGAAGCATAGGCTCCTCTCACAATGTCCCCCCTACGTGTTCCTTGGAGACAGTTTACTATCCAGAACCACCACTAGATCTCTTTCTTCTCCAAATTCGTTAATGTCTTTCCACCTTATTTTGTAAGCAAACAGAAACTCTCTGTTTCCTTTGGAATAGCCATACCCTTATCCAACTTAATATTGCACCCCCAATACCATGAGCCTCTATTTTTTAATCAGTCTTTCATGTGGCACTGTAAGCTGTGTGTGGCCTGTTTTCTCCTATTCCACATTCCATAACGTGGCATTTGTTGACATTGAAGTCCATATTCCGTGTGTTGCTCCACTGACTACTTTGTCTAGGTCATCTTGAAGGGGTAAGCCAATCGTCTCACTATCTAATTATTTGTCACTAATGGCTTAGCATCATCAGAAAACATGTTCATATAATTCTGTATCACTCTGGTAGATCTTTTATATAGACAGTCAATATTACCGGTGTTAGAACTGAACCCTGTGGTACTCCACTAGTGACATTGCGGCACTAACCTCTCATTACCGACCATATTTTTCTGTTAAATTGTTTTTCGTCCAGGTCAGAAGCCTGCCTGTCACTCTGTTTACTCACCTAGGTGTACTAATCTAGTTGTGCTTGCGGGGGTGAGCTCTGGCTCTTTGGTCCAGCTTGATACCTGCTTGATGGGGTTCTGGGAGTTCTACTCCCCAAGCCAGGCCCGAGGCGAGGCTCAACTTGTGAGAGTTTGGTCCACCAGGCTGCTGCTTGGAGCGACCCGCAGGCCCACATACCCACCACAACCCGGCTGATCCGGAACTTCCGGTCCCGCCTCTCAATTGTCAATTAACTGATGTACAGATTCCCGAGCCTATTGGGTTCTATCATATCTGTACTTGAAACTGTTTATTGATTCTGCCTCCATCACATCACTTCCTAATGCAATAGGACCAATTGTCAACTATTCTGACAGTAAAAAAAGTACTTTCTAATATCTCTGTGCTCATTTGGGCACTCAGTTTCCACCTGTGTCCCCTTGTGCGTGTGCCCCTTGTGTTAAAGAGCCTCTCTTTATCTACCCTCTCTTTGGGTACCCCGTCTTTATTTTAAATAGCCTGGCTTGTGTGTGTGTGTGTACTCACCAAGTTGTGTTTGCGGGGGTTGAGCTCTGGCTCTTTGGTCCGTGTGTGTGTGTGTGTGTGTGTGTGGTGTGTTTGTGTGTGTGTGTGTGTGTGTGTGTGTGTGTGGTGTGTGTGTGTGTGTGTGGTGTGTGTGCGAGTGTTGATGTTTTGAGATGACATATGTTAAGACTCTTATCAATTCCCGGAAACTCTTCCTAATCACATGTCACCCTCACTACGAGGGGCTACAACACTACAACCATACCTCACTACGAGGGGCTACAACACTACAACCACTACCTCACTACGAGGGGCTTACAACATACAACCCACTACCTCACTACGAGGGGCTACAACACAACAACCACTACCCACTACGAGGGGCTACAAACACAACAACCACTACCTCACTACGAGGGGCTACAACACTACAACCACTAACTCACTACGAGGGGCTACAAACACAACAACCACTACCTCCACTACGAGGGGCTACAACACTAAACCACTACCTCACTACGAGGGGCTACAACACTCAACCACTACCTCACTACGAGGGGCTACAACACAACAACCACTACCTCATACGAGGGGTACAACACTACAACCACTACCTCACTACGAGGGGCTACAACACTACAACCACTCCTCACTACGAGGGGGCTACCAACGTACAAACCACTACCTCCACTACGCGAGGGGCTAAAACACTACAACCACTATAACATCCACTACGGGCTCACCATAGCCCGTGCTACTTGGAACTTTTTGTTTCAAGCAGCGAATCTTTAACAACAACAACAACATACAACCACTACCTCACTACGAGAGAGCTCGGCATCCATTATCAAGTATAGATGTATCCAGCAAGACAGCATTGAGCTAAGTATTTCCGCAATGTATTTTATCAACACTAGAGGCTTCCTTCCTTGCTCATACGAGTGAAGTCTAGTCGCTGGAGGCTGCTCCTACGCCCTCCAGCACTACATTTGTTGGTAAACAAACCAGGACACGTGTTGGTGAATACTACCATCACACGTGTTGATGTTGGGCCGGCGTCACGTGCTCACACACCCGTGGAACCGCGACTGTTCGCAGCAATGTGTGAACTGGTGAGTAAACACACAAGAAACTATCAAGAAGTGTAATGAGCAAAAACTTGCATGGGTGTTTGTAAGCGAGGTGGCCTTCGCCAGGCGTCGAGCTTCACGTTCTAAGTGTTTGGTTATATTTATCACGTCCTGCCAACATTGTAATGAGTGGTTGTATTTTCATCTGGTTGGTGTGTAGGTTTGCTAGGAAGTGTAAGCTGTATTTAATGCTCTTTTTAAGGAGTCTATCCAGTTCATTTGATTTAAATTTATAAAATTTCACAGTATCAGCAAGATGTGTGTGTGTGTGTGTGTGTACTCATCTAGTTGTGCTTATAAGGGTGAGTTTCGGCTCTTTGGTCCCGATTCTCATCTGTCAATCAACCGGGGTACAAATTTTTGAGCCACACTTCTATCTAATGTTTCCACCTTTGTCTCTTGTACATGTGTCTCCCTGTGGTAAATATATTGTCTTAATGTACCCTGTCAATTTCTCTGAGATCTTGTATGTGGTGATCATATCTCCTCTAACTTCTGTCTTCCAGAAACGCGAAGTTTGGTTCCCGTAGTCTCTCCTGGTAGCTCATACCCCTCAGCTCGGGTACTAGTCTGGTGGCAAACCTCTGAACCGTCTCCAATTTAGTCTTGTGCTTGACGAAATACGGACTCCATGCTGAGGCTACATACTCCAGGATTGGTCTGACATATGTGGTATACAGGGTCCTCAATGACTCCTTACGCAAGTTTCTGAAGGCCGTTCTTATGTTGGCCAACCTGGCATATGCCGCTGATGTTATCCTCTTGATATGGGCTTCAGGGGGCAGGTCTGGCGTGATATCAAACCCCAAGTCTTTCTCTGCTTCTTGAAGAATGTCATTTCCCAAATGGTACCTTGTATCTGGCCGCCTGCTCCCTTCACCTGTTTTCATTAATTTACATTGCTTGGTTAAACTGTATTCACTTAGTTGTATTCACCTAGTTGTGCTTGCGGAGGTTGAGCTCTGCTCTTTCGGCCCGCTTCTCAACTGTGAATCATTCAACGATCATTTTTACTTTTTTCACACACACACACACACGCACACGCAAACACACACACACACACACACACACACACACACACAAACACACACACACACACACACAACACACACACACACACACACACACACCACACACACAAAAAGCAACCCGTAACAGCTGTCTAACTCCAAGGTACCTATTTATTGCTAGGTAACAGCGAATTAGCTTCAACAACTTCTACGTCTAACTCATTCCATTATTGCCAAACTCTAACAATGAAAAAGTTCTTTCTTACGTATCTGTGAACTCATTTGCGTCTCTAGTTTCGATCTGTGCAGGCACCACTCCTGTGCCAGGTAAGTCCATTACGGGCTCACCATAGCCCGTGCTACTTGCCCCGCTCCTGTGCCTGGTGAGCCCTGTAAGTTACGGGCTCACCATAGCCCGTGCTACTTGCCCCGCTCCTGTGCCTGGTGAGCCCTGTAAGTTACGGGCTCACCATAGAACGTGCTACTTGGAACTTGTTCCGAGTAGCTGAATCTATAACAACAACAACAATAATTCGATCTGTGACCCCTCGTTCAGCTGTCCCTCGCCTTGAACAGTGCTACTCTGTCTACTTTGTCAGTTTCCTTTAGAATCTTATATGTTGTTATCATGTCCCACCTATCTCTCCTTTCCTTCATTGTGGTAAAGTTCAGTTCCCTCAGCCTTTCCTCATAGCTCAATCCCTCTTCTCATTAGATGTGCATCATCTTTAAAAATTGAAGGAGCCAGTCAAAAGGAACCAATTTCTTACACGGTATCTGTCGACGACCTGACCGGGTCGTTGAATATATAAGAAACAGGATGGGTCCTAGAACTGACTCTTGTGGTACTCCACCCGTAACCTCTCTCCACTCTCATGTCTCTGCTCTCACTGTAACCCTTTGTTTCCTCCCTGAGAGGTAATCTCTGACCCATCTTAGAACTCTTCACAATTCCGGCCTGCTTTTCTAGTTTGTACAGGAGTCGTTCTTGTGGGATCTCAGGATCTTCCTTTACTAAATCCGTACTGGTGCCTTCAGACCAATTTTTTCCGTTCTATGTTCTACTGGTCTGCTTCGGACCTACCTCTCTCTCTCTCTCTCTCTCTCTCTCTCTCTCTCTCTCTCTCTCTCTCTCTCTCTCTCTAGCAACTTGCAGAGAATAAAGTTGTTAATGATAACGGGTCTGAAAGCCAACGGGTCTGTCTTCCACCTTTCTTGTAGACTGGCACCACATTAGCCATTTCCCCAGAGTCAGGAAGTTCTCCCGTTTCTAGAGAGGAATTAAATATTATGACAAGTGTGCTGCACATTAGTTCAGCTGCCTCTTTTACTATCCTTGACAGATTGGGTATTTACTATTTGTGCCTGCAGAAGCGAGCTATTAGATCTTGAAATTCGCGTGAGACCAGTTTTAGAGTATGCCGCCCCATCATGGAGACCCCCATCTAAAAAACACACAAGGAAACTGGAAAAGGTTCAGATGTTTGCAACGCGGCTCGTCCAAGAATTGCGTGGGATGAGGGTATGAAGTGAGACTGAAAGACCTACACCTGACGATAATAAAAAAGAAATAAGGTCGGAAGATATGACAGAGACGTGTAAAATACTTAGGGGGATTGACAGAGTGGAAACAGGATATATTCACAGTGACGGCCAAAAGAATCCAAAGGGCATGAATGGAAGCTTGAGAGATGAGTAACAAGATGTTGACAAATTTTCTTTAACCGTAAGAGTAGTTGGAAAATGGAATGAATAAAGGAGCAGGATATGTAGAGGCAAATTTCGTTCATAATTTTAATAGCAAATATGAAGGGAAATAGGTCAGGAGTCTTTGCATTAGACAACCAGCAGCTAAGAGGTGGGGTCCAAGACCAATCCTACAGGCACACATAGGTGAGTACTACAATGACCCACAAACAAGTACACCCCCGCCCTAGAAATACACACGAACACCCACCCAGAATACACGCACACACCCACAAGCACAACCACTCACCAGAATACAAACACACTCACCCAAAAGTACAAACACACACACACAAGACAAAAACATGTTTGGTGAGCCTTGCCTCTTCTTCATATAACAAACTAGACCTGAAGACGCGAGCGGATGATGTGGGAGTCCGGGGCGATGGAGTGATGGAGGTGATGGGAGTATCTCTTAACTCTTCCTCGTGGGAGGAAGGGTAATGGTGGCAGCTGAGACATCGGAGGAAATGCTAATTTTGGAAGCTGAGACATGGTGGGGAAAGGTTAATATTACTGCCTTACTCCTCTTCAAGTTCATGCACGGATTAACCAAATTCTTGTACTATTATTGTTGTTTTAGGCACATTCAACAGTTGAATACTACAGAGCTCAACCACAGACTTATCACTTATGGATATTCCAACATCTGCTACGAATGAAATTTCCAAAACCAATTATTTTCTTCCCAAGAAAGGGCTTTTCCTGCCGTAAAAGAGCCCGACCTGCAATCTGCCTTGTTACTGCCCCCACCGGATGGGCCCCCTTGAGTCATTCCTCCACCCACGCGCTCCTCCGACGACGAGAAAGGTCCCTGGTGGACACCCCTCCGGCGCGAGCAGGTGCGCTCCCCCAAGGTTAGTTTTCCCACTTTGTTTTGTAGTTGGAGCGAGTGGCGACGCGAGGACTTCCCTCCCCACACACACACATAAAAGTTGGGGACGCGTCGGTGTTGGCCGTCAGTACCTGAGGCGCGCAGGGAGTGAGAGAGACAGAGAGAGCTGCTTCTCTACTATTCTTCGCCTCGCTCTTCTTGTACTTCTTCAGTTAAGTGTGTTTTTTTGGAAGTGCGTGATCAGCTTCTTCAGATCATCCGGAAGGTCTCCTTTTTTACTACCAAACTCCACCCAGTCGCACCCGCACGTGAGTACTGTTGGAGGGCTGTTTTATTGCCTGTTGTGTTTAGAAAATACCTTTTAAGGTAAGGCGCTTTTGTTTACCGTGTACGTCAGGAGGCGAGTGGGACCAGGAGAAAATATTATGGAGAGGAGATTATTTATAGCATAAGAGAGAGTGCCAGCCAGACACACCTTATTAATTATTAATAACATCTTTATTGACAAAATTTAATACAATTTTGCCTTATCTGAGGCATTTCAATTAAATCTTATTATAGTGAGGAATGCTGGTATTCACTGTCAACAGGACAGAGGGTCATACACACAAGACAATAGGTCTAAATTGTAGGCTGAAGCACATATTTATACATCATGGTTACAGTCAAGTTTTAATGTATGAATATGTAAAATCAACTTTCTATTGTGCATACCACACAAGGGCGAGATGGATTCGTAAGAGATGAAGCTTAAAAATAATACAAAATGTTCTTCATTCTTTATAATGGACAAGCAAATTTTGGATAATTGTTAGGATGTCGTGCAGAACACCTGAGTCAATGAAATGGTACCAGTTGGTGGTACAAGAGGCCAGGAGGGTTTAAAATATTTTACGGTTTCACATTCAACAAGTACAGTGTTCTAGTGAAGGCATTAAAGGTTTGTCACAGAGTTTACCGTCTGAATATCTGGTAATGGCCAGCCTAACTGCTAGCACACCAAGTGCCAGGTTCAGTATGGGGGAGGGTCATCATACTCAGCCCACTACTAGGTTGTTCATCAT
>WNGS01004511.1:26185284-26235377 GCA_020271785.1 Procambarus virginalis | reverse complement strand
TCTACACACTCATTTAAAAAAGAGACACCAATATGGCTGGGAACCCAGCAAAACTCAACCGACTTAATTTACTCGAAAATAAACGGCCAATGCTGAATCTCGACAACCACTGGATGGAACCGGATTAAGGACCCGAGAGCCATGAGGGCACCACGAGAGTCAACGACAACTACAAAGGAAGATTGACAATGAGAAAGCAGGAGACGAAGAGCATAGAGAATAGCATCAAGTTCCGCTGTGAAGATGCTAGTCTCTGGAGGTAAGCGACACATATAAGGTGCTGTCAGGAAAAACACCGAGCACCTACACCATCCACAGACTTAGACCCATTGGTGAAGATGGAAACGGAGCGGTGAGTGCGAAAAAAATGCTCAGGAAAAGGCGTTTCAGAACCGAAGGAGGGGTAAAAGCTTTAGTGATGCGGATTAAGGATGTAAAAATGAGTTTATTTCTGTATAAATGTGTTTTTAATTTAATATTTTTGGAGGTGTTTAATTAAACTTAATTGACATTATTTCTTACCGAGAAATTTGTTTTCGGTTACAAAATTTTGGGTGTACGATCTGTATTGATTTTACAATATTTGTCACCAATATCCCCACTACACTGCATATTCTCCCAATGCAACAGAACAGTTTTTGATACAGTGGTACCTCAGTTTAAGAGTTTAATTCGTTCCTGGAGACAGCTCTTATTCCGAAAAACCGTATTCTGAAGCTAATTTCCCCATAAGAAATAATGGGAAATGAATTAATCCGTTCCTGACTACCCCAAAAACCCCATATCAAACTAAATTTTTTACCTAATTCATCTAAATAACCTACAAAACTATGTTCAAGTTATTACTTACCTTGCTCTTGAATGCTGTAGGCGTATGGAAGATGGTGAGGAGGGGGGAGGAGGAGAGGAGTTACTGTTTGGAAGGGGAGTCCCTTTCCATTATCACATCAGGCAGTGAGGACTTCACTGGTATGCACACACTGGCACATTTTGCCTGCATACCACTAGGACTTGCTTGTCTTACTAAGAATTTCTCTAAAGACACTTGTTTTTCCCTACATTTTAACACTTGTCTGTAGTAAGACATCACATTATCATTTAAAAGGTCAATGCAACGGCCTGCTACAGCTTTATCTGGGTGAGTTTTTTCAACAAAACTTTGCAGTTCTTCCCATACTTCACACATTTTCTTAATCAAGGAGGGACATCCTCTACTGCCTCTACTCTCAGCTATTTTCTTAGGTTGAACCTTATCAATGGCTTTCTTGAGACCCATGGTGAGATATATAATAACAAACTGTATAGTCAAATGACCAAAAATCCAACAAACACTGAAAATCCAGGTGAAGAATTGATGTGGGATAGTCACTGGGCGCGAGACAATGGTAAACTGAGGGGCGGAGGGGCGACGATCGCCGATCGACCACGCGCTAGGTCGGCCTGTACGCGTATCAACAAACTCGCGTCCCGAGGTAACCCTCGCGTTCCGAGACATAATTTTCGAGGAAATCCTGCTCGTCTTCCGAAAAACTCGCATACAGGGACACTCGCATTCCGAGGTACCACTGTATTAAAAACTTTGCACACCCCATGTATCTACCTACATTTTTAATGCACATAATGAACCACTAAGCATTTCTGGTGGGTGTTTGATGAAATCAAGCACAGCAGAGTCTATGAGCAATGTCAACAAACAGCACCTACAGCAAAATGCCTCCAATATACTATGCACATCATTATTACTACTACCCAACACTGCCCATTATCCTAATGTTCCCATCAATAATTCATGAATACGAATCATTTTCCACAAGTCTATTTTCTAATGGAACACTAGGTCCCATTTCACAATTTATAGATGCAAAAAACCTGGCCGTGTGCGTGAATGTCTGCCTCGCGCTGTGATCATACTAGCAGTGTGTTTACAAATATCTGAAAATTTATACTGTCACTGTCATCAGTCAGGATCTTCTGACACACACACATCACAAACAATTAAAGTTACAGTGGTACCTCCACTTATGAATTTAATCCATTCCCAGAGACGGGTCGTAACTTGAAAATCTGTAACTAAACAAATTTTCCCATAAGAAATAATGTAATTGAATGAATCTGTTCCACACCCCAAAAATATTAACACATTTTATACAGAATACCACTTTTTTTATTAGCTACAATACAGTACCCTGTATGTGTATCTTACCTTTATTGAGGACTCGTTGGCGCAATAAAAAGGCGCTTATTTTAAAACTAGTCCCATAATAATAGAGCAATAACTGGAATTTTAACAAATATTTTAATTCTGGAAGCTCATCACCACAAAATTATTTGCATCTTTCCAGTGTTCTGACAAATTGTGTTACATCTTTCATTTTGGCATCAAATTGTTCGCGACGTAAAGGCGCGCATTTTAAAACTAGTCCCAACATAATAGCACAAATAGAATTTTAACAAATATTTTAAAATTTTGACTAAAACCTATTTATAATCATATAAGTGTTCGGACACATCAAGTTTCATGTTACATCTTTCACTTTGTTATCAAATGGTGCGCATTCTAAAGGAGCTTATTTGGATACTATCCCTAGGTCGATTGGATAAAAAATGAATTTTATATAAATATTTTGTAGTGGACGCAAGTCCGGTCCAAAGTTACCGATAGTGTTAAGTGATGCTGTGGGTACAAAGTGCTGTGAGCTGTGCTGCCCTCTCATGTTCATACCCCAGTGAGGTTGCCCTCTCAATAATGTGGCCCCTCACACCCCACATTGTGAGGTTGCCCTCTCAATAATGTGGCCTTTACATGCCAGGAAGGGTTTCCAAGAGTTTTTTTTTTTTTCAAGATAAGTGTTTATTGGAGGCCTGAGGAAGCAAATCAAGTCCCATATATGTGTGGGACTAATCCTAAGCAGTAATCCAAACCTTCCTTGCAACTCAAAATCGTCCTCATTTGACACGCACTGCTGAAAAGTTAATCGCCTGACTCGGTACTTTATTTCTTGCTCTCACTTTAATTCTTTTTACCTTTATATTTTTTACTATTTTAATCTGTTGTGACATATACTACCCTTTTCTATTTTCTTTCTTTCTTCACTTTTTGACTATAATTACCAGTAGTTCCTTCACACAATTAAAAAAAAAAGTCTTCCTGTTATTGTTGGTTTAGATTCATCAACTTGGAACAATAGTTCCAAGTAGCATGGGCTATGGTGAACCCATAGTGGACTAAGCTTCCTGTATGGTTAAATATCCTGTTCATTTGCTTTAAATGAATAATTTATGACTATCTCTGCCAGCTAAGAACCCAATGCTAGTATCAAAGGCCAAGGCAAAACACACCGAATCAGAAACTACCCTAAAGTGGTAGCGTTTGTGATCAAATTAAATATTTTCCTCTTTGCCGACCTGTTTCTCTCTCTCCCACGTTATGAAAAACAATTAGGCTATTTAATACTAAAACTAATTAACAATTTTATTTCAACTTCCACAGTAAGGAATGTTTCAGTGTAGCACTGAGAACCCCACAACCAACACTTTGACAATAACGTGACAAAACTGACCAACCTATAGGCTGATAATGGCAACAATGTTGACAGTATCAAGTTCAATGATATTGAAATGACTACAGTAATTATTTTTTAATATAAATACTGAAGCACATTAAACATTAACAAAAAAAATAACAACATACAAAAACTGCAAATTTTCTAATGCATGGAGACTTAATTATGTACGAGAGCAGCATGTCAGGTCATGTCAAAACTAAGAGTAACAAGAGGTATCACTAAACAAATAAACCATCAAAATGATTATCACAAACCTTTCCTGTTAAATATTATCAACATTAGTCAGGAAAAAACAATTGCTTCAAAATGTTTATTCACTGGTAAAAAAAGTATATAAATGCTTATAGTTTGTAGGCTTAAAACGAGCCACATGGAAATTTTATAGACTTATAAACATGGCACTTAAAAGTTTGTGTTCCGATAAATTAACACTTCCAAAATTTTTAATGTATTATTTTTACAATTAGTTGTATGTAATTCATTATTCTGACATTAATGATTATGGAGAGCATTAATTTCAGCATGAATTTACAAAAGGCTTTAAATCTGCCACAAGTTAAGGTATATTTCTTTATTATATTCCCATGAAGCACAATACTACGTATAGTAACAACATTACAAAAACTTTCATGACAAAAAAGCATGAAATGGAAATATAAAAATAATCTATCAAAATATTAACAAAGCACACAAATCAATATAATCACAGTTGATAAGAACTTTGTACCCCAAGCTTCACATTTCCCTAGCCCTCAAGCTGCCCTTGTTTTTTCCTCCTAAACTACCCCCAATTATTCAAGTCTCCATTCACTGTACAAGCACTTGTGTAGTAGTCAAATTTGCAAATACAATGCTCTCTTGTGTGAGGAATGATTATTGTAATGTAATCCACACCCTGGTGACTATTTTCATCTTAAAAACTCTTATTAATTTATTTTCATTTATAAAAAGTTTTATTTAACTTTTTCTAGGTAGTAAAATTAAAGCTTAAATAAATTTTGCCATAAATTAGATTAGCTAAGTGAATGCCCAAAGAATAACAATTCCAATTCATTTAATAAAAAGGAAAACATGGAAACATACTGTACTCAGTTCTGTAATAAGCAATATCATATACAAATATTATGCAACTTTTGTATTAGATGCCCATTAAATAAAATATTGAAAATCAATAATCATAATTAGTGTCAGTTTATTATTCAACCAATACTCTAATAGCATAAAACACAAAAGGATGGACGGATCCATTTCCCCCACAAGTTGCTTATAAGAAAAAAATTTGAACAATATTACACTTATTATAGTCTTTTAATATACATTAGGAGCTTTATATTGCTGTACACATGATTAGACCCCTAAAAAAATTATAAAATGAAAACTATTAGAACAATTAAATTATATCAAATGATTTTAACTTGCAGTAAATTGAGCAGCTATCCTCCTCTTTGTACGAAGTTTGGGAGCAGATGGATTAGACGTGTTGGAAGCATCAACTTTACTAGAGTCACTATTGCAGCTGGACCATGTATCATCAGCTTCATCCTCCCCACAACTAGGTAGGTTTGTCTGTTGAATAATTATGCCCTATTATAAAATAATTTTTTTATAAACAACCTGTTTGACAAGTACTGTACATTTGTCCATGTAAAAATGAACCGATTTGCCAAGATATGTCTGGTACCATTTAAATGAAATATATAGCACCCATCAACACCTGTGTGCAAATCAAGTATAATGCAACCTCCTAAAGTTATCCACAAATTTCTGAATAAAAAGTTTTGCTAACAATTCACCCTCAACCAGGAGTAATTATTTAAAAAATACTAAGAGTATCTATAATGCACTGTCTTACAAAACTATAAGACTAAATGCTATTTAATAAATACAGCCTGACTGGGGACTGAACCCCACACCTAATTGAGCAGTCCCGAGCTCTACACTAAAATACACTTATACAAATCTTGCCTGGGAACCAAATCCCAAGGCAACCTCCGAGACGAGAGGGTATCCAAGGGAGAAATTGTATGCATCAAGAGAAAACTTCGTAGACAATCTGCTAAACATCATGCCAGGGAAGCAACCCTGAAGCAGGTTAAGAAACCATGACAAGTTGATACACAACCTTGCAAAGAGCATAATGAAGCATTAATACCATCAACGAACCATATAATAGCAAAGTCACTTTAGTAAAATTCATTGCAAGAGATGCTGAAAATATGTTGAACACCAGGCAAGAAAGTGAATGGCAGGGTGGCAACATAACCCCGGTCGACTAGTACTGCTATTTAACACTGAAATGGAAAGTAATGAGGTGATACTTGTCTTTTGGGGGGGGAGAGGGGGAGATAGTCTAGTTATGTTTGGTACCATTTGTATCAAACCATTTCCAATTACAGTAGGTGCATAGTAATCAGCAGTTCAATAACCACAAAATCTGAGTACAGTAATCTGCAAAAAATCACATTCGTGATTTTGACCTTTTGTAACAAACTAGGCTTGTTGTAAGAATTATCCAGAATGTTTTAGCTATAAGGGAGAATGGGAAGCTGGACCACGTGGTGACCCCGGGAGCATCCCCCAGGGAATTCGCGGTGAAAATAATTGACGCCTTTGCTCTTAGTTCGTATAATGAATCATCCTATAGTATTCACTTATTTAGAGAAATTAGCCCAAAAGAAATTGGCCCAATAAAACACTAATGACCTTCACATGCATGCAAGTCCAAAAAGTTTCAAGCCAAAATATACATCCAGACTTTGGCAATTTAAAAAAAAAAGCATAAGCATCTACTTGCTAAAAGTACATAATTATGGAAACTTAACACTTTACAAATGCATTTTGATTAAAGATGAAAACTAACACTTGTATTTTAAAATTATTAAACTATACTGTACAAGAATTACAAAAATACATACCTAAAATATAATTATATGGCCTGCGATTCAACTATGACTAGCAGTATTATACATGATTATGAATGAACAACAGCAAGTACCTGTGGGAGATCACCACTGACAGGAGCAGTGTCGGGTGTTGACTCTGGAGGCATCTGTGTAAACAGCTCTGGAGATGGCAATTCACTAGCTTTTGGAGGGGAAGCAAAGTCTGCAATCTCATTACCTCCCTGAAAGACAAATACATGTAATAAATAATGTGATTTTGCTTGTACAGTACAGAGTATTTTGTACATAGTTATGAAGAAGGATTGATCAATACTTACAGTATATACAGTGCAGGTTTCAGATTTGTAATAAATACGACTGTACCCTATTTATAAAACCTCATCTGGTTCATTAACTTTTCTGCAGTTGTGACCAATAAATGGAGCTTTTTCTAAATACATCAGGAAAAATAGTAAAAAAAAACTAAATGTAGCTATCAATAAACTGCCACCTTGGCTTTACACAAAAAAATGTGTAATGCGAGGTGTACATAGGCGGGAAAAAGGGAGCAACATGTGTCAACACCATATGCAGTTTGCCGATATTACTGGGGAAGAGGATTCAGTTTTCAACCGACAGATTTTATGTTAATGTTTCATTTACCTGCTTAATAAAATGTGTGTGTTTAATAACTATTACATATTCACTGTTCCATAGCAGGAACCAACTGCAGACCTTTTCGAAGTAACACTGAATGGGTACCAGCAGAGGTCTGCCGTCTGGTGGTGGATAAGCATAATATGGCCTTGGGCTGTTAATCAACTATTTTAAGCATTTTACTTACTACATAATGCAGGTCCACCCCCCTCTCTTCCCCCCCCCCCTTCTTCCCTTGCCCCTCCCCTCCTCCCTGACCTTCTGGTCAGTTTTCCTTAATTTTGGGGCTATCTGATCTCTAAGCTTCCCTAACTTCTCTGAAAGATGATGGATTCAGGTACCTCAGTGGGTCTGAGGTCTGGTAGGAGCTTTAGACTTGGTGGTACCAACATCTAAGCATCAGTGAGCTGTCAAGTGGGCCTTCACAGGAAAGGTTTGGGTCTGAATTACAATTCTTTACCCACCCACACTAATTAAAAAAAGGGTTGCTTTTCTCTTTTCATTCTAGTACTTATTTTTAGCTAGTTTATATCTTTGGTACATTTGGGAAGTCAGTTACTTTCCTCCATGGCTTGACAGTACTGTACGATTGTGAATTTGGAGCCATCTACATGCCTATTTTACAATTCAGCACGTATTCCTGAGCAGACTTCGAAATGTACATACAAGTAAAGTATGTAACTTGTGAATATTGCCGAGTGTTCTGATAGAGCTAATGTCAGGGATTATCCATTGTGCTATTTTATTGGAACCTGAAACAGATGCAGAGCTAGAAAACAGGATTGGTTCAACAAATTGTGACGGGGCCAGAGAGGAAAAAACAAGGAAATGTATACAATATAGCAAGAGGCCTAACCCTCAAACATACCAGCACTACAAACAAGCAAGAAAAATACACAGTAGCGAGGAGAGGCAATATGAAAAAGGAAACTAAAAATGCAGTCAAATCACACATTAAAAAGGAAAACAATATAACATATTTGGGAGCAATCATGTCGGATCTTAATTTTAAAAATAAAGCACTTGTCACAAAAAGAAAACAAGACAGGTTGGATAACAAAACCCTTACATGTAAGAGATGGCAGACCAATGAGGGACTTGTGCTCTCTAGGGTGGAATATTGTTGCACTAACAGCCCCCCATTCAAAGCTGGAGAAGTTGCTCACTAAGACCATTCAGAGATATTTTATTACCAAAAACATGACAAAACCTTAAATTATTAGGAACATTAAAAATTCCTAGATCTAGAATGCAGGCAAGAGAATAATTTATACTTTGGAAAAATATAGGACTGGTTCAAAATCAACACGCTGAAATAATACCACACGAGACAAGTAGACACAGTAAGAATTTAAAAGAGCCCCACTGAAAAACAGAAATGCAATAGATACACTTAAGACTATTCTATTAACATTAATGGACGAAGACTACTCAAAACTAGCTGACCTCTCATGGCATTCAGAAAAACTTTTATAAACCCCTCTAAAAAATACCTCATCAACCAGGCTGCGATTCATGCATTCGATTGCGAATTTCAGAATCGAACAGCCTGCTTAACCAGACTACCAACCAGGAGGCCTGGTCAGACTAAGCCATGGGACAATTCCCAAAACAGGGAGGCGTATGTTAGGAAATCAAATAAAATTCCACCTACACAAATGTGCATCAAAATTGTAAACACTGGCACTAATATAGGATTTATGATTTTATGAAAACGGTACCTGTTTGGAGAGTTCATCGAGCATTTGTATGGAGATTGGGGGCCCCATGGTGTTTAGCAGCTGGGCAGGAGGGCTGGTAGAGTTTACAGCACCAAGTGGGGAGGCTGCTACATTCCCCAACTCATTGGAATTGTTGGTACCTAGGTTACAGAAATATATAAATGTTCTATGTCATAATATAAAAAAGGCTCAAGCTAACCAGGATAATGTTTCCAGCCCCTCCTGCCAATAACTGCAACACGCAACACAATAAGCTATACAAATGTCAGTTCAAGATGTTTACAATTCAACCCGTCCTCTTAAAAATAACGTCACTTTTGGCTCGTATGCACGATATGGCCAAATTTGGACGTAATTTGAAATGAAATCGACTCACAAAAATGACGTTCTGTTCCGTTTTCTATTTGAGTCATCCGGCCTACGCGCAGAGGTTAGGAGAGGACACTTTAAATTAACGTTTTTCATAACGTTTTGAAACTTTATGAGACTTTCCTGCCCACCTAACCTATCAGAGGACCCTTAACTTACTGTTGTTGAAAAAAAATCCCAAATTTATTTTCATTTTTTTTCATTTTCAAATTACGTCCAAATTCGGCCATACGGGCAAACGGCCAAAAGCGACATTCTTTTTAAGAGGACAGGTTGTACAATTACAGTGCTGTATACACTAAAAGGAAAGAATGAATAGGAATGATAAAAAAAATGACAAATGCCTTCCATTATGTGGTGGCCACTTCATTATTACAGTGGATGCCGATCGTGTCACCTCATACCAGTCAACATGTTTATTACACCAGAAAATAAAGACATTCTTAAGTCTACTGCCACAGGATTATGTTGGTTTGACAATCCTGTGGCCTCAAATTCTACACAAACCAGGTAGCCACCATTTCTAGTTTGGTTAGAGTCAATGTAATATAACCATATAGCCACCAGTATGTTGGAGAAAATGAAAAGGAGGGAATGCCAATAAACCTTCCATATTAAAATTTTAGCCACAATTTTGAAAATACTGTATACTACTGGGGATGGTGAGGCAAGGGTATTTATCAGGAGACATTTTTGGTTAGTTAAGATGAGAATACAGAATAGTGTACAAAAGAAATGCAAGAAACCTGTGCACAAGTGGCCAGAGAAAAAAAAAACATTAGCAGCCTCCTCTTCCCCCCCCCTGCTCTACCCTCCATCAAGTGATGGAAAAGCCTTCCTGGAGAAGGGAGGGTGTTGATAACTCAATTTTCCTAATGCATGATAATGTTTCAGTTGCTGATTGGTTTCCTGCTATACTTATTACAACTATATAGAGTGGTGAAGTAATTATCAAAAGAAGGCACCAAACCAGAAAGGCTATGTAACGCCACCAAATGTGTGGAATAATCAGAGGGCACTAAATATCGCCAAGGATGCCAATACGATAACAGAAACACATAAGGCGAACGATATCAAAAGCATCCGATTCACCAAGAATTCTATCGAGGGGAAAGAGACAGTCGGAAAACAAGAGACACTCGTCTGGAAGTCAGGACACAGTGGTGAAAACCATGTAAATGAAATACATGGGTGTTGGGCAATGATAAGGCAAAATTAGCATCATATGGGTGATAGTATAAATAAAAAAAGGCGTAAGCCCTCAATGCACCACCCATAAACGACAGTAGGTTCCTAGTACTGTACATGTAATGCATGATAATGGTTCAATTCATGATTGGTTTACCTCTTATACCTCATTACATCCATATGGAGTTGTGAAGACCATATAATCATTGGCATATATACAGTATTACAATTATGAATATTTTAAACAATGACGAAGACCACATTTACTTAGTAACATTTGTGACAACTGCATTTACATCATAATGTAATCATGAAAAAAAGCAGAATTTTTTTTCATGGGTCAAAGTAAACTCCATTACATCCAAATATAGCTATTATATCAACTTATATCATACATGTAAAACCCAAACAATAACTGTTTGAATCATATAATAACCACATTACCCCATGAATCGACACATGACTATAACCACTAAGGGTTAAAATTCAGAAAATTTTATCATGCCACTGCTCTCTGCACCTCTTTAGTGGGGGCCAGGTTTGGGCTCATGGTCCCCAATTGGCCTAAAAGAACTCCAACTGATGGCACCTAGTAGTTTGGCATTATCAGCACTATAACTTCAGGGAGCCATAAGTGGCTCCTCCCAGGAAAGAAGTTAAATTATGTAATGCAGCTGAAAAAACATACTATTGTTGCACTAGCAGAGACAAAACTTTAAAACAATTTTAACTAAGGTGGTATCAAGTGCTCAACTTGGAGGCATGATAGAAAGAAAAAAAAGCTACAAGTATTGCTCTCATTCTAACTACACTTAATTACATAAGAACTGCAGCAGGTATGCAGACAAAATCCTGAAATATGCTCACCATGTAATGAGCTGGTGATAAAGGTGGCATAACTGGGTACTGTGGTGACCACATCTGACCCCACATCACAGACCCTCCTGTTGGTGCAGGCGAGCCAGGGTACATCTTGCAACAAAAAAGAAATTTACAACATGATTACAATAAAACTTTTTATTCGAATGTGTATTAATAAAGTGACTAAAAAGCAGTACATGTCCAATAGTATGTACTAATATCTTAAATCCTGGTATGCCTTTAACATACCAGTTCTTACCAACTGAAATCAAATTGCAAGATAAACGTGTGAATTGAATCTCGAGATATCCACAAGACCCACTTTTTTCTACTTTCATCAATAGACAATAATTTAACAACCAATCCAGAACCATGTCATTTTATGCATATAAAAGTTTCCTGCATGTTGAACCTGGACATTTGTAACAACATTAAGTTAATGCTGAAGAGTGAATTGTGAAGAACCACTGAAGACTATCTCCAACTCTCAGACATGTTTTGTACCACCAGACCAAACAAGGGTGGACAAGGCAAATCAAGCCCAGCCCCTGGAAAAAGGCAAATTGCCTACAATTTTGTTTTAAACCCCACCTGCTGGGTTTTAATTACTGTTGGGTTCACAGTCTCAAACAGCAAAGGAACAGTATTCAACCCTGCCCAGGATTTAAACATGGGTTGTCTCACCCAATAGGCTGCTGAACACTGCAGCAATTGATGTCTCCATTATCAGTTATTACTTTCCCTCTTCAATCTCAATTAGCCTTCCATTCAATTTCCACCAATTTATATAACTTCAGACATTAAAACTACAGGAAGATGATGGGAAAACTACTTACCACAGGTGGTGATGACTGGTATGGCTGCTGAGGTGTTGCAGGATTCACACTCATGACTAAGTGATTATTAGAATTGGTGTCTGTCAAAATAAAAATATACATTAAAACAATATTCATTATATGGCAAGTTAAAATTAATTGGCAATGAATGAAATTGAATTTATAATAAATTCCATTGGCTGAAGAGGGAGGGGAATGTAGTCTACTAAAATGCCACAGAGGGGAAGTGAGGTTGGGAAGGGGTAGGCAGACCACCGTGAGGCCAGAGGAGAGGAGGGAATGGGTAGAATACAGTACTCCTTGTGAATTATAATTATGAATGTACATTCACTCCCTTAACACGACAGTCTCACTTCATGCAGGTCTGTGTTCAATCCCCGACCATCCAAGTGGTTGGGGACCATTCCTCCCCCCCCCCTCATGCCATCCCAAATCCTTATCATGACCAAGTGGTATAGTCATAATGGCTTGGCACTTTCCTCTGATAGTTCCCTTCCCTTCTGTCCAGCTTTGTCCTTTACTAATACTGTATATCCCATATGAAGTCCACACATGCTTCCTGTTTCCTCATCCACTATGTCTGCTAACATACCTGAATACAGTTTTGGGAGTTCCTCTACTTCCCATTAACACACACTAATGGGGAGAACATTGTGTATTAACTTCATTAATAAACATTTCACTTGTGAGAGCTTGGTTCAACAGGCTATTTGGAGCAGCCTGCAGACCCACATTCACTACAGCCTGGTTGGTCTGGCACGTCTTGGAAAACAGCCTAGTTTTTTCTCGACTTTCACTTTTGTTCCAGGAATATTTCTAATACTTGCTGGGAGAACATTGAACAACCATGGACCTCTGATCATGCCGTGTTCTGTACCTATGGCACCTTCACTTCACTGGCTTTATTCTGAATATCCTTCCATATTATTCACTCCAATATGTTATTTTACTGCGCAAATTTGGGACCTGGATCTTCAGCATTTTCCATGTACTTTTATACATTATTTGATACCACTTGCATCTCCTTTCTTCAGAGGAGATTTTGAGAGCTATGAGATGATCCAAATAGTTTAGGCACTATGGTTTTTATGCATACTGTATGTGTTCTCCGATACTTTCTCCTGCTCAGAATGGTATGAGCAGTGATAGGATCCCTGGATTTGCAGGTTATCTTAACCCTTCCACTGTGCATCACAGCTGGAATCGTGCAGGATAATTATCCATAAACTTAACTGGTGATGCTCCTTAAACGATAGCTCATCAAGACCTTGTTTAAGGTCTTCATTTTTTATCATAATTAGGTACAGTGGAACCCCGGTTACGAGTGTCTGTTTACGAGTTTTTCGGGTTACAAGCCCGATTTGGTCGGAAAATTTGCATCAGGATACGAGCATTGCATTGGGTTACGAGTTTGTCGATACATGTACGGGCCGATCTAGCGCGTGGTGGCACGGTGATCGCGCCTCAGTTTACCAGTGCCTTGCGCCCAGTAATTATCCCGGCTGAATTCTTCACAAGGATTTACAGTTTTTTGTCTGATTTTTGGTCATTTGAGCATAAAAGTTATTATATATCTCACCATGGGTCCCAAGAAAGCCAGTGAGGTTCAACCTAAGAAATAGTGGCGAGTAGAGGCAGTAGAGGATGTCCCTTCCTCATTAAGAAAATGTGTGAAGTATGGGAAGAACTGCAAAGTTTTATTGAAAAAACTAACCCAGATAAAGCTGTAGCAGGCCATTGCATTGACCTTTTAAATGACAATGTGATGTCTTACTACAGACAAGTGTTGCAAAGAAGGTAAAAACAATCTTCAATGGATCATTTCGTTGTGAGAAAATCAAGCAGTGAGCCACAACCAGAACCTAGTGGTATGCAGGCAAAACGTGCCCGAGTGCACACTCCAGAAAAGTCTTTACTGCCTGATGTTATAATGGAAGGGATTCCCTTCCAAACAGTAACACCTTTCCTCCTCCCCACCATCTTTCATACGCCAACAGGAGTCATCAGCAAGGGTAAGTAATAACTTTAAAATACTTTTGTAGTGTAGATTTGGATGAATTAGGTATAAAATTCAGTTTGAAGTGAAGTTTTTGGGTAGTCAGGAACAGATTAATTTACTTCCCATTATTTCTTATGGGGAAATTAGCTTCAGTTTACGAGTTTGAGTTACGAGCTGTCTCCAGGAACGGATTAAATTCTTAAACCAAGGTACCCCTGTACTTTGAGTTTACCACTTTAACCTCGCAATGAAATCACAATGGTCTGATATATCAACTTAAACAATTCCGAGGCAATGGGGTGATTTGAACCAGCGTTCTGGTGATTCCCAGATATCTTACCTGACATTGCCACAATGGTAAAACGGTTGGCCAAACCAGAACTCTACTGAATTCACTGGGATGGTCTGGAGGCCCTGAACTGGAGCTCAACCAGGGTTTTACAGTCAACCCAACCACACACTGGCCTCTCCAGTTAGGGGCCTCCAAAACCTCAAAATACATTTCGTACATAATACTACAAATATTTCGTACTACAGTATGTACAAGTTATATCTTGCCTTTATTGATGACTTGTTGGCTTATGGAAGACCGAAGGGGGGGAAAGGGAAGGAGGAGAGGCATTAGTGTTTGGAAGGAAGTCCCCATCCATTATAACACCAGGCAGAGATGACTTATCTGAGGAACACACCCCTACATTTTGCAGGTATACCAATAGCCACCTGATTGTGGCTCAGTGCTCATTTGTCTCGCTAAGAACCTTTCCACAGACTTTTTTCCCTTCATCTTTACACTTGCATGGAGTGAGACATCACATTGTCATTAAAAAGGTTAAGGCAACAGCCTACTGCCGCTTGATTTGGATGAATCTTAAGGAAATGTTTATAGTTCTTCCCATGCTGCACACATTTTCTTGATTAATGAGGAAGGGACAGTGCTGTCTCCTCCTCCCTTAAAGAAACTTCCTCAGCTGTCTTGTTGCTGCTCCTTGTGAAGGGCTAGGAGTTCTTTGGTAGTTAGTTCTCCACTGTGTTCCTCCAGCTCCTCCACATCAGCACCATCCAACTCCAAGCCTAATTTCAGGCCCAGAGAATCAATTTCCTCAATATAAGTCACTTCAAGTTCAGGCTGAAACCCCTCAAAATCTTGTTCTGGAACACATTCAGGCCACAATTTTCTCCTGCCAGAGATCATGGTTCTTAGCATCACTTCTTGCCAGGCTTTGAGTTTTAAAGCATTAAAAATGTTAAAATGTTTTTTCCAGAACTCTTTGAAGGCGAGATTTATGGCATCAGTCCTGCCATAAAGCTATTGGAAATTATTTTCTGGTCCATAGGCTGAATTAGAGGAGTGGTGTTTGGAGGAAGAAACTTTACTGCACCAAAACTAAATTCCTTGAACAATGAATCTTCCAGGCCTGGAGGATTAGCAGGCGAGGATGGAGGATGAGATGCATTGCTTAAGAGAAGCAGGGCCTTGAGTAGCAAACTGTTCTCCTGCAGATATTTTTTGATGTAAGGGCAAACCACTTCATTCACCCACTCAGTAAAAAATTGCATTGTCACCCATGCCTTATTATTAGCCTTCCACATCACACACTTTCTGCACATTATACTTTTTAAAAACCCTTGGATTTTTGTAATGATACACAAGCAAGGGATTAATTTTCAAATTGCCACTCATTACCACACAGCACAAGAGTTAGCCTATCTTTCATAGGCTTGTGTCCTGGCAATGAAGTCTCCTCCTGGGAAATGTACGTCGTCTTCGGTAATCTTTTCCAGACTAGTTCCGTCTTGTCACAAACACTTGTTGTGGTAGGTATCCTTCACCTCTGGCCTCTGAAATGCTATGCTATCACCTGCTAACTGCTTGTTGTTTATCCAAATTAATAACTTAACACCCTCAGGTGTTTATGTTCTTTGTTTCGTGATTGTTGTTACGCCTTTTGCCCTAACACACTGTCCTTTTTCTTTGCAAATACAGTGCATATTGTTGACATCGATTTGTTTTATTGCCTAGCTAGTTCAACCCGCATACCATTTTCATGTTTACGAATGATTTCTTGTTTTTGCTTTATGGTCATGTTCATTTGTTTTCTTAGGTTGAACCTTACCACTAACTTTCATGGGACCCATAGTGTGATATATAATTACTTTTCTGCTTTTTTGGTTTCTGAACATAAAACAAATTCTTTACAAAGAATTCAAGCACAATCATCACTAAGCAGGAGGCACTGGTAAATTAAAGTTGTAGCGAGTACAAACAATATACTTGCTCCAACCTCTCATTAGCTTAATGGCATAACTAATTAGCACTAATTGCAGAAGCTATAATCCTTCAACTAATTACAGGTAACAGTTCTTCCATCCTATCTTATTGGAGGAAGCCGAAGTGTAGTCACTAAATATAAGCACGCGATATGCGAACAGAAAACAGTACAATTTCCAGCGATTCAGTTAACTTGTACAGACGTTTGGGAGTTACCACACCTCTACAACCTCAAAAATGTAGCACTTGGCATGTACAGTTCTAATCAACCCCGAGACGCTACAGCTTCAACACAGAGCAGACAGCAGACTACGACCGCATCGAGCTACAGCGCTCTCGTTCCCCATCGAGTTTAGACACAAGATTCTCCCATCGAGCCGTCACGCTCTCCCGAATTGAGCTCTGCAACTCCAGCCTCACTCAGCTCTGCTCTACTCTAAGCTCCATCTTAATGTCTACGACACTGCTGTATCCAAAACTACTAAATATGAAAACCCACTAAACAAAATATCTAATCTACCCAACAACGTAAATGTACGTTACGAAGTGCACCTTGCCAGTGCCACCAGGAATCACACGCTCAGTCGACCAATACATGTATCAACAAACTCACAAAGTGAGATAAAGCTTGTGAACAGTCAGATTTTATGGAGAAATTGAGCTCGTAACCCGAAACATTTGTAAAGAGGGGCATTTGTCAACCGAGGTTCCACTAATTTTCAATGCTGATTTGTGTCTACAGCAAAGATGACATGAAGCCAACTTTAATTTTTGTCTATATCTGATATGAGAATAAGGAAAAGCAGTGGTGCAACAAATGTGCCCCGAGGTACAGAGTTTTAACTGTGCTTGGACTATTATATGGTTGACTTACTCTCTGCATTCTGCTTGATAGAATACTGAATATCCATCACCCTACCTTCACTATTCCTATTGTCCTATCTTGTGGGTTGCATTTATGAAATGCCTTTGCAAAGTCCATATATACCACATCTGCATTCTGTGTTTCTTCTAACGCATCAGTGATTTTGTCATAGTGGTAGAGTAGCTGTGAAAGGCATGAGCTTTCTGCTCTAAATCCACATTAGCCTGGACTGAGGAGGACATTGGTCTCCATAAAACTGGAGATCGATTCCTGATCCTGATTATTTGATAAAAACTTTCATTACGTGGGCCTGTAATTCTTGGCCAATTCTTTAGGCCCTCCTTTGTGTAGAGAAGCTATATCTTTACTTAATCACTTCTGGTATCTTCCTGGCGTCCAAACTTTTTCTCCACACTACACAGTGCTTGGGCTACTGGCACATCGAATTACAGTACTTTATAAAAACAACATTGAATTTCACGAGTCTGGACCTTTGGCCGAGTGCATGGGCATGTTGTCAATTTCTTTCAAAATCCCTGCAACTTGCTTCCCCATGGTCACTGATAGGCAAGCATATTAACATTCATGGCATTTGTGAAGCTATCCTCATTATTTTCAGATTGCCAACAGTGATACTCAACCTAATAACTTTTAGAATAGTTAATAAAACTTGCAACAAGGATAACACATTACTTAATAAAGAGAGATCTTTAATGTGCCACCATTCATATGTTTACTGTACAGTATCAAGCTAATATTCAGAGTATCCTCCAGATGTTACATTACACAAACATTTTTCTCAGCACACAAATGAAAATTGAAAAATATTAACACTTTCGCGTTCCACCGACTGAAAAGTTCGTCACTCATTTTTCTCCAGATTCCTCACCAACGACGCAGCGCTGAGTCACTCATTAAAATATTTGTTAAAAATTTAAATTTTATCAGATCAATCTGGTTGTGGTTTTAAAATGAGCACCTTTAAATTGCGCACAATTTAGCACCCATATGTCTCTTGAGCAGGACATATATTTATCTCTTGAATGCACCTCAAGCGGCATTGGAAAACAAATATTTCTATAAAATCCAATTCTTATCCGATCGACTTGGGGATAATTTCAGCATGTTTACCATTAAATTTTCGTTTTTTCTAATAGTCACATAGCCTATTATAGAGAACGGAGTTAGCTTGTATCTTCGTGGTAAAACTATTGTAAAATGTTGACATGACGAGTGTAATCGACGAAGTTTTTTTATTTGGTGCCGGTCACACGCATCCTTGTGTGACATTTTATACATATGCTCTTCTAGAACATTCTATTGCGAACATATTGGTACAAAAATTACGTACGTACATCGAAAATTGAGGTCAGGACAGTGAAAATAATAAAACTTTTCAAAAGGTGTTTCGCCGATCTGCCGTCGGGTAGAGGTAATACTTCAGCCACTTCCCACACTCTTGCTAGTGGGCCGCGATCATGATTCTACATTTATATGCATATGTCCGTGAAGGGAATTTTATTGCGGTCACAGTGATACCAAAATTAACGACGTAGCACAATTCTGGGATTGACAAACATGAAAAGTTCATAAACATTTCAGCGCTGTTTGACGCTCACGGCTAACGACCGCCATAGTTTCTTATTTGGTGTGGTTCTCATGTCAGGTTTGGTGAAAATGTAGGTATATATTCTTCTAGAGCATTCTCTGGCGAACACATTGATACCAAATTTAAATACATACCGCGAAAATTAAGCTCACCACCCTGAAAAGTTTATAAACATTTTTTTGCTGACGCGCCGTAGGCCCACACGTCGGGATCACTTAGGGGGTATAGTGGGTCTATTCACGGGGAACGCGAAAGTGTTAAGTCGGGGGATTGTTAAATAGAAAAATTTCTATTTAACTAGACAAACATGCCACATACTTTGCTCATTCCAGTGTGAATTCATTATCACTATGGTATGCTGTTCCAAAATTAGAGCGAGTGGAAGGCACTTACTTTGCCTTTATATGCCAAGATGTTAAGATAATTCATCCCCATCACCACCATACTTATCACAGGGGAATATATAGCTACTTGCACCACTGAGGTTGCCAACCCACATTGGAAGTGAAGCAAAGGTTCGATTGTATAACTATTCTCTATTCCAGTTTCTTGTACCTATGTAACAATTTTTCATTATGGAACCAGAAATACCTAAAGTACTTTTGAATTGCAATTATGAATGGTTGGACAAATAAAGGTTTACAGTTTCACCAGTGAACAACAAAAGGTATCAAGCCAATGTGTAGGAAAACAGCATGCCCAGCAATCTTTTTTTAGTCAATATCCTCATAAATGACAGGGGTAATGGGGATGCAAAACGTTACCAATTTTTGTAAGCAATTACATACCCTGCAAAAAGTGCTGATAGTCACAGTGAGGAGGTGATGGAACCTTGCTGGGTGGAGGTAGCTGGGAGGCCGGTGGCGGTTGACATGTGTCATTCTCTTGCTCATCTAGACTTTCACTATAAAGATTTGTGCTGGAAAACAAAAATTACATCTAGAGCATGATGTACCAGAAGTGAATAGTGAGAATTCAACTATGAATCTCATGAAAGTAACACTTTATATTAGTAGGCTAACAGACTTAGTAGGCTTCCAGAATGCATCCTTTTTTTTTTTTTTTTTAATGGCAATGCATAACTTATAGTATGGAAAGTGCATTAAAATATTAAGAAAAATACTGTAGTGATTATTGTTGCTTGTTACTATTAAGGGCACAAGAATACTGTAATCATATGGCTGGAAAAACATCAGCTAGTAATAATTCTTCTGGTTTTTAAAGGAAAAAAAATAAACACCTGGAAGCCAATTTGTTAATTTTTAAGGTTTCTGGAAGACTGAAGTATGAAATCTAAGGCTCCATTGTACAGTACAAATACCAGTAGTCTGTAGACCTAAAGCTCTACTTTAGCAGGCACTTTGACACTTCATATTTTACCGATCTATGTTTTTTATTAGTCAAAGGTCTTATGGGAAGAATGGGATGCATTACACAAAAATTACCAGCTAAGGGTTATGGTTCTTCTCATGTTGAAAAACTTAATGCATAAATTGTTTAATATATGTGCAAGTTTGCTTTGCCTGTTGGAATATATTTACTGTAATTGCAATAGTGAGTGCCTATAACCATTAAATGAAGAAATGTTTCGAAAATTTAAAGCAAACAATAGTCTATCAGCCCTCAAGTAATAGCCAGTGATCAGATGGTGACTAAACTGGGCTAGGCTGCAAGAGCAGAAAAACTCAAGGTCTCACAAACTGCTATTATTTAAACACTATAGTGTAACATAACTTACAGGACCCTTTTTTATTACAGTATACAGTTTTAAATACAGAAATCACTGATACCATTTCTACTTACCTATTAGCATTTATGTTGAAGAAGGGTGGTGATGGTGCAGTGTCGCGGTTAAGAACAAGAATCCTCTTTGTCCCTCGACCCCGAACTGCTACTAGATCCCCAAGTGCCTGGACAAGGGCAACAATATTGGGGAATCCGTATGCTGCTGGACGACATGCAACACCTGTAATATATAAAATGGTGGAAAAATTAAATGTTTTTGTAACAAAACACTTTCCTGGTAGGCCCTTGGTAGCTAATTGGTGTTTATGCACTAGTACCACTAAACCCAATGATTGTGCCAGCACTTCAAGAACTGTGCTGATCTACTAGAAGCCCAGATCACAATCTGGCTCTTACTACTAGGTGAAGGGAGCTTGGGCATCAAATCTACCCAAAATTGAGGAAACTAACCTGAAACATTAAGCATAAATAAAGCAAGTGCTTAAAAAATTTAAATTGATGAAGACAGTATAGTTTGGCGTTGGTAAATGGCCATTACGCACTGATGTGCCCGGATTCTACCAGATGGCACCCCAGAACACTTCTTGTCATGAGTTGCCAGCACGGAACAAAAAAATGCCACAAACGAGATAGGGAAAGATAGGATGAGAATGGGGAACTACAGAAAATCTACAAGCAAAGGTAATTTCAATACATTCAATGCTTCCTTTCTGCAAAGAACCCTTTTCCTCAACTGCTCCCCCATGTTTAATCCCAACAGTGCCTTGGTAGAGGATAGAAGCTTTGCTGAAAAGGTTAACCTGTGAGAACAAAAGCAGGACTGTATAAAGGAGCAGCAGATGCCCAAGTCCAGCGAGGCTTTCAAGAAATATTCAAGAATGAGCTAGATCAACATTTAGATGGACTGCCAAAAATCCTAAGTCCAGAGTACAGCTGTGAACAAAAGCCAAATGCTCTGACCAAGCAGCCAACTTCCAACACAATGGAAAGACAAATGCAGCTGGAAGTTTGAACATGGACCACCAAGACCCAGGATTGCCAAACGGCAAACAAAAGGGCAATAGATATAGTAAAACGGCAGCACAAGGATTGTGCAATGATCATCACAAAAGGGAAAACAGACAATGCCAAGTAGAAAATCAGGCAGTAAACATTACACAAACCAAGAAACATACCCATCATTCAACACAGTTTAAGGAAGAAAAACTGCATGGAAAAAATATTAGGGACATGAGTATAGAGGAAAATAGGGAGGCACTAAAGAAGGCCAGGAATGAGTACACAAGAATCAGGATGGCAACAATAGTTAGAGAATGACATTGGGGGGGGGGCCACCAACCTAAGCTGTACCAGAGAGGGAAAACTCCAGTAAGTGGCCCTGTGATTAGACTGCAGGGACAGGGAGGAACACACTGAGAATGACAAGTGTGAAGTACTCATATGAGAGGTTCCTTGAGGTCTTCAAACCAGATTGGTGTCCAACTAGAGGTGAAAACATGACCAGGAATGAGACCAGACAATTGAAGTTAATGATAAAAAGATACATGGAGGAATTAGATGCAACAAAAGCACTAGGAACAGACAAATCACAATAGATACTGAAGAATCCTGAAGTAAAATGCAGGGAACTTGTGTTCCCCATTAATTATAGTGTTCAACATTACACTAGAGATAGAAAAGCTTCCAGAAATCTGGAAAAAAGCAAATGTAGTTCCAATATTCAAGAAAGGGGATACATATGAAGCACTATAGATCAGAATCTGGAATGCATGGAATATGCATTCCATGCAAGATTCTAAAAAAAAGTCATCAGGAAAAGGACTGAAGAACAATTGGATAGTAAATTTTTAAGAGGCACAACACTGCATCCAAGGGAGAATCATGCCAAACAAATTTTACTGAATTCCATAATATTGTCATCAAGGTAAGAGGAAGGAAGGATAGGTAGACTGCATCTTCATAAACTGCCAAAAAAGCTTTTGGTAGAGTTTTTCTGAAAAGACTAATGCACAAAAGAAAAGTGAGGATAACAGGAAAAGTACTAGAATGAGTACCAGAGTACTTGACAGGCAGGAAAAAGGGTAATCGAGAATATGTCAAGCTGGAGAGTAGAATGTGGTGTTCCACAGGCCTGTCCTAGGATCATTACTGTTTCTAATTAATGTAAATGACCTTGCAGAGGGAGTAAGCTCATACATGTCTGTTTGCAGACGACACAAAGTTAACGAGAGAAAGAACTGAAGAGGACTGCAAGGAGACCTTACCAACTTGAGTGGGGGGGGGGGGGCTGGTAAATGGCTGCTGGAATTCACTTCAAATGGTATGTGCAAAGTAATATTGATTAACCCTTTAACTGCGCAACGCGCCTGCAGGTTCGCGTCTGGTTTGCGCAACGCGCCTCCGGGTATTTGTATTTTTCACATTCCATTCAAATCTCCCGCGGCTACATGGGGTTCACATCAGCTTCCTCAGGGCTCTTGTAAACAGACGCCACCTTTAAAAAAAATCGTGGTCCACATTCCCGGGTGTGGGAGCCTCAGTAGTGTGAGAGCAACCAAGGCTGGCGCTCGCAGCATGAGCGCACAGCACTGCTGTTCAGCGTGTGACCACAGCATCGCCTAATAATGTCAAAATATATATATAACTTGTATCATTTAGCCATGATAGTGTTATAGAAGAGCCCGAGTGTGATAATGACTGGGTACAATGTTCAATTATCAGTGATTCAATGCTGTTCATGATGTTCACAGAACCACAGCATTATTTCGTCCATCTAGGAATTTTCAAATGATTTCTTAGGTTCCTTTTCAAAATAAACGTGTGGTCAATTATTCATTTACAGGAATTAGTGACCAGGATTGTGATAATAGCAGGATTGTGGTTATAATTAGCGTTGTGCGTAGTATTGTGGAAGGAGGAAAGTTTGGTGAGGGAGGGAGGGCGAGAATTGAGGTAGCCTCATTGTGTGTGTGTGGCTGCCACTCTTGTTTTGCTCACCATAATAGCTTAGTGGTTCGCTATGGGCAACACATATGTACATGGGTATATATAGTGTGTGTATATAGTGTAAGAACAGTAACAGGAGAATGTTGAGAGGAGCTATTTTGGTGAGGGAGGTGACGTAATCGTAGCGTCGTCTGCTGTCTGCTGTGTGATTTTTCATGCAGTGTATGGTGGCCACTGTACTGTTTGGACACAATACCGGCTTACTTGCATAGTTCTGGTAAATAAAACATGTAGATAGGTATATAGAACATGTGTAATAAGAACTATAACAGTATGGTGGGAGGAGCAATGTTGGCGAGTAAGATGTTGGAGTGAGGGAGACTGGCTGGGTGTGGCTGCTCTCACTCGAGGTGTTCCGAGTGTGTTGATGGTGAATGTATATAGTGTGTGACAGTGTGTAGTGTGTAAATAGATTATATGTATACATAAATTAGCATGATACATAGTAAATATGTGCAGCATATGTGTACACAAGTGTCATGCACGTAACACAGTGTCTTCGGACAGTACGGTTGTTTTACTGCCATAATATAGTGTACGTGTTCACTATACATAGGATTAGTACGTAAAAACAAATAAAATGTATTTGGAACTGTGCGAAAAAAATGAACGAAAATGTATTCGCGGCAACTCGCGCGCCCCGCCCCGACCGCCCGGGAGCTTACAGCACGGGCGCACGGGGAATCATGACGTCACGCCCCAACTTACGGACCCCATAGCAGCCAAAGTAAGTACAATTACGACTTTTTTTTTTACATACCCATACTGAGGGAAGGGTTTTTGACACTTTAAAAAGAAAATAGAATTTATTTCCTGCGCACCACGGGGGTGTCATATTTGGAGGCAACGCAGTTAAAGGGTTAAGGGAGAAAGTTACCTATATTTAACTATACCATAAGAGGAAGGCATCCAAGAAACAATGAAAAAGAGCTGAGAGTAGACAATCCCAATGCTTACACTGAAAACTCGTGTGAACAAGAGATCAGAAGCAGCATATGTGAAGTTGACAAACGTGTCATTTAAGAACCTAAACAAGGAAGTTTTCAAATCTACACACTGCCTAAAAGACCATTACTCCAGTATGCAGTTCCAGCATGACACATTGTGAAGCATAAACAAACTTAATCAAAGGTTTGCAACTAGACTCGTACCAGAAATGAGAAGCATTAGCAATGAGGGACATGCCGAGAGAACCCTGCCTCAAACTTAGAAGAAATGGAATATATGATAACTACAAATGATCTTGAGGTGGAATAAATAAAGTACACAAAGGAAGCCTATTTAAAGTAAAAAAAAAAATAAAAAAAATAATAATAATAATAATAATAATAATAATAATAATAATAATAATAGGGTAAGGGGACATCAGTGGACCCTGGATATGCAATAGTCTCATATGCAAGGAAATTCTCATTCACTGTACAGGTAGTAGGAAAGTGGAATGCAATGAAGGAAGAGTAAGCCAGTTCCATCCACAACTTTAACAACAAATATGATGTTAGAGAAGTGTAATTCGTGCACTAGGTATAAACAGCTAGGAGATGGTAAAATGAGCTAGATTATTCCCCCATAGTCACTGATAGGTATGCACGATCACTCATAACTGATTCAATCGTTCATATGAACAGACATCAATGGTCAACACAAAACTCCTGGCTCAGGCAGTGTGTGCGTGTGTTGCCAACAGCACACACTGGTGTTGACAAACCGGGGTGGGCTGCCACAGAAATTAAGAAGTTTTAAGGTTTTTTTATTGTTCACATGGTGTGTGTGCAAATCCACCTAAGCTGCACATTAGGGTTTAAGAAAGTAGCAAGAGGTTTCAGTATAGCGCATCCGACTTTCAAAGTACCAGATAAGGGAGCTAAGTAGGTGGAGGGCCAGGACACTAGATACCCTAAGCCGCCATTTCGCAAGACAGTAACTTCAGTGAGGGTTTTCACCGCAGCAAACTAATTTGCCTTGCTTTTCCCAATTTAATATTTTCATGCACTGGCTTCTTTTCTTTCACTAAACTTGCTGGTTGAGATCAGTTTTATGCAAATCTTTGATCACAAACTGCTTGCCTACTGAAGCCCAGATTCTAGTCTTTGTTCTGGGTAGGTCAGTATGGGGTCTCAGACGTGGCATGATTTTTTGGTTTAGTGGTAGTAGTGTATAAACACCAGGGAACTATTGAGAGACCTCCCAAGAAATTAGAAAGTGAAATATACAGCACACGCATTATTACAAATTATCTGAATTCAAACAACATAACCAATTACCAAATCTGTCAAGGTATGCAGTATCAAAATTCAAAAGCAGCATGCGACCTCCTGCCTCATGCAGCAGAGTTAACAGATCCCGCGCAAATATCTGCAACGCTACAAGGCATATTTTGCTATCCTCCGCTTCACCTTCAATCTGGAAAAAAATTAAAAATACAGATTGTCGAGAAGAGGAGGAAACAGGCATAGATATGGTGCAAGCAAAGAACATGCTGTTGCCAGCTTTCATGGATTTTGACAACCTTATCAATTTCAAAGGCTAAACAAGTGATAAATTGATAACCATGTAAATAGTGCTGTAAATAATGATGAAATGTATAGTGTAGAGTTGAAATATGCAAACTTACTGTATATACCAATATAGTACTAGTAACATTTTTTTAGAAGACCAACAGTGAAATTAACTGGCCATCTTTATGCCTCATTTGGATTTATTTATTAATTAAATGCATGAGAAAGTAGTAGAAATTAGAAAAAATAGGCCAGCCTGCTTCCCATTGCCATCACCTGTAGCAATGACTACAATTTTCTCACTGCCACCATATCAATATATTTTATGTATCTGTGATTACTACACATCTTTTGAAAGATTTTTTTTCCTACAAGGAGGTAGACAATCTGAGTAGTGCCCAGGTATTAGATCACATACTAGTGCCAATACTGTATTACAAAGTGATTTAATACTCCACGTGAAATAGAGTATCTGAACTACAAACTCCATCATCAGTATTTTCCCCAACACCTCCCCAAGTATTAATTTGATATACCTATAATTTACCCATGACCAAGGTACAGTATCAACAAAAACAAGGGTCCCTTTTTAAGCTCAGTCACTGCACTGCATGCAATAAAACCATATTGTTAGACTTTAGACTTTCCTGAAATGCATTGCACACTAGTGGCTCTGCTGTAATGTACATGCCTAGCACTACTATTCATAAATTAGTAACAATCCAATAAATAATGCTTGTATGATTAGCATCGGTGTGTGTATATAAAGTATAACAAATTCCAACTTTTTTAATAAAAAGATCAACACTGACCCCAATTATCCAGACTAATTGGTTCTACTGGGTGTCTAGAGAACTGAAAATCTAATTTATTTAATACTATACAGTACACAAAATGCAATACATTGGGGGGAAAAAAAATGAGCACAATATCCTGCCAACAGGTATCTTAAATGCTGCAATTTTTGTTACATTATTCTTTTGTTAGCGAGTACTTTTACATTAATAAATTTAACTATATAGTGCAATGTAGGTATAACCATGTTAATTATAACACTATCGCTCTCTTTGGACACCCCTTGTGTCCACTTTTTTCTCTTGTGTCCTAGCTTTGGACACTTCTCGCATTCAATACAAAAAATATTTGTATAAAATTCATTTTTTATCCGATCAATTTTGGCATAGTTTTAAAATGAGCGCCTTTAGTGCGCGCACAATTTGATTCCAACATGAAAGATGTAACACAAAATGACGTCGGAACACTTGAAAGATTATAAATACAGTACATTTTTGGTCAAAATTTTAAAATATTTGTTAAAACTATTTATTGTGCTATTATTATGGGACTAGTTTTAAAATGCGCGCCTTTACATTGCGAACAATTTGATACTAAAATTAAGGATGTAACACGAAATTTTATGGCAGAACACTGGAAAGATATAAATAATTTTGTGATGAGTGTCCAAAATTTAAATATTTGTTAAAATTCCAGTTATTGCTCTATTATTATGGGACTAGTTTTAAAATACGCACCTTTATATTGCGAACAATTTGATACCATAATGAGTGACATAACACAAAAATTGATGTTATCAAACTGAATGAGTATACACATTAGGTTGAGGGTGTGATAATTGGTTCTTGTTCACGGGTAACTTTAGACTTTGCTAAGGAAGTCGCGTTGGCCTTTTGAACAATATATGCATATACACCTGCATGAAATTTAATTGCAAACACATTGATACCAAAACGAACAACGTAACACGAGAATTAAGGTGAGAAAACTGAAATGAGTGTACACATTTTACCGATTGTGCGGTCACGGGTAACTTTTCCCGACTTTAGGCTTTGCCGTGGGGAGTCAAGCTTGGCTTTTGGACCTTATATGCATATACACCTGTAGGGAATTCTATTGTGAACTCAATGATACCAAAATGAGCGATGTAGCACGAGAATTAAGGTGAGCAAACTGAAACGAGTACTGTATACACATTTAGTGTCACCGAGCGCTCGCCCACACCGTCAGGCCTACTTCGTGCATACGCCCGGGGCGCAATACTGTTAATAAAGGTCACAGTGCAGTGTCAATATCAAGCATAGCATACTTATAAAACCATCACATTTTATGTCCGCTTCTTTTTGATGATGCACAAGTGAAACGGGTTCAGAGATTCAGCAGGAGACAGAATTACAACACAAACTAGTCAGATTTCAGCAATACATATTTATCTTACACATTACATATCCCACTCCCTTCCCCCTGTAACTTATGGTTGTTTAAGTATTGAAATACTCAAACATTGTGATATGTTCACGAGCTATATGCATAATTTGTGGCACAGTGAAATTTTAATGGCAAAGCTTGCTTGATTCAGATATGGGATGTGAGCATTAAATTAAATAAAAATAGGTACTGTATCTTGAATGGAAAATCAAATTGTACTGCATACTGCTATGCAAATACAAAATTGCATATTGTTGTGTACAGTAAGTACTTACAGTTAATACTTCTTCCAAATCCCTTCTTATAACTTCTAAGTTGGGAGGATGATTGAAACAGTCTGTGTAAGACTGTACAAACTTTTCTAAAGGTAGACAACAAGAAGGTTCATCCCAGAGGAGTTGTCGTGACTTTAGCATTACTTCGTGTACATAACCACGATCCACTAATGTTACCACTGGCTCATCTCCAGTTTCAATCAACTGAAAAAAAATATCAATTAAATCATAGTACTAGAAATTAGCACTGACAAGTTTGAGACTAAATACATCCTGATCTTTATATTTATAATTGGAAAGGCGGATATGAGTTTATACTAAACCAATAATGCTTCATTAAAAACACAAGGTGTACTGCAAGCACTTCATACAACAGTTCATGACAGGCCTTCATGATCCCTTCCCTTTCCATTTCTTGTTGCAGTTCACTACCCACTTTGATCTGAACCTCTATCATTCACTCATTATTTGCCTTGCCTCTGACCTATTGGCTACTTCTGCTAAGGTCTTGAGTAGCTCTCTACCTTATTGTTCCATGACTACCTCCACTTTTTGTAATCCTTGTTGCTTCTCTAGTTGTATCCTTTGAATTTTCACCTTCCTCTGCTACTACCTTACCCGTTTCCTTAAGCTCATTGACACTTACTTCCCTGCCTTAAATTCCTTAACTTAACTCCTTCAGCCCTGTAGCCCATTACTAGTTTGCTAGTTCTCAATTCCTGTTCCTTTATGGTCATTTATAGCTCATGTCATGTCTTACCCAATGGTCCAGAGCTCTAGCTTGGTAGTACAGTACCAAGTGAGAGTTCGAATCATCCTCACTGCAACAAGGCTCCTACTGATATTCTCATCGATACATGTTAATGTGATTTCAGTGCATTTATTAATCAAGATAACATCTTGAAATTGTCTTATAAAATCCTACATGCCGTGATTGCTGTGTAACAATTGCTGTACAGTACTGTGCAATAATAATTTCAGCTGCTGCCGGTTAAACAAAAATTGAATTTAGTACTATGCATGCAATACGTAGATCATAGTACAGACCTATTTTTTCTGTAAATTAAAAGGATTCTTTTAAGTACACAATATATGCTTTGTTTAAGGACTTCCTGTTAATTCTAAATTAAATGGCCAGTTTTGAGATCAGTATGTGGATCCTAATTTGCAGTTAATGTCTGGTAAAAATTGACAGACTATTTGAAAAGTATCATTCTCCACATTATATAAATAAGCAGCACAAATTGGGTTTGTGGTGGCACAACAGCACCCTCACTTGGCCACTGACTTTAGCCTATAGTCAGTCAGCAACCTCAATGCCTTGTAAATTAAGAGTTTAATTGATAAAAGTGAATATAATTTAGCACATTACAAATATATAGACGCATAAAAATTGATTGTCATGCTAAATATCTAAACAGTAGAATGGCTCTAGGTAACTATTTTTCCATGGATGTGAAAATGGTGTTTCGACATGCTTTCTCAGGTCTTCCTAGAGTGAATATGCTGCCAGCTTCAATTTCCAAAGATTCATTTTTAGCGTCATTTGCAAAAACTAGATTTGCAATACTGAAAAACTGGCATGGGTTATTCTAATAACAGTAGACTATAACTAAGAGGATATGCAAAATAGCTCCAGTAGAGGTGCAATATGCCTGCTGAGAGAGAATGCCATGACCATCAAAAGCCCAAAACTTTTCAACACACACACATGGGGCATAACTGGCTGACCTCTCGGTGTTCAAGAGAGAACTTGACAATGAAGGACAAAACCGGATATTTTTTCATCTATTGGCCAATAAACCCAAGGAATCACCTACCTGTTGAAGCCATAAATGCTAAGGCATTACTTCAGTTTAAAATGCCATAAGAAAACAGCTTCAAGAATAGCTAGGGAACTATTGTCTAGATGCCAGCATCCAGAGCACTCAAGATGGTGGTGGCTCTTGGATAATTTAGGTAATATTAAGTACACCTTAAATCTTTTACAGGCACAATTACTAAAAATGAATTTAAACTTTCAGGAAGAGCAAATTTTTGCACATGACCTGCAATCAATTTCCTTACAGCAGGGTATATTATACACACATTTGCAATTTACCCTAGAAAGGACTGGGCTAAAGCCTAATATCAAATGTGTAGGCTACAACACTACCAGCTAGAATTTATAGTATTCATAATTATGTTTTTATCTTTAAATCTTACAAAGCATAATATTTTTACCATTTACAAGCTCCATATTTTCAAATTACACACTACACAAGAGCCCAGCAGCAAGGAAAAAAATATTAGAAATAAAAATTCCCCTAATCAGCAAGTTTTTGTAGTTACAAACCTTGACATGGTTCCTTAGTTTCCCTATAAGTTCTTCTAAAGAATTTGATCCATAATGGTTGGGTTTAAGGGAATAGCCATAGTAACGTGTGAACACTTGAATGAGGGCAGTGATCCTAATGGCTTGACGTGGAGCTCCTCTAACAACAGCCCCAACCTGGTCCCCTAACACTCTTACACGTTCACGCTCCACAAGCTGAAGCTGTTTTTCACCATCCTCTTCATCATCATATGCCTGAAAGTTGCATAGTTAATATTTGAAAATTTTACACTTTTCATTACCGCTTGAAAATGAATTTTAAAGTACTATACAGTACAGTAAAGTTAGGTCTTACCATTTATGAGCTCTGTGCATTATTTGCAAAATTCAATAATCACGAAATAGGTATTTAATAAATTTAAATACAAGAATAATGTTTACTACCATTGAGTATCAGGTTTTCATGTTCTTATATGCAGATTTTTTTTTTTTACTGAACTGCTCTTATTTCACCTTCAAAAAAAAATCACGTTCACATCAACTTGTTTGCACCATTTAAGAATACAAATGTACTTTCTATAGCACATTTTTGTTGAGCACATGTACACTTTATATTTGCATACAAGTTTTGTACTATTTAACAGAACCACTATATGAATAGTCTCATTTAAATTTCTGTACATCACCTTATTAATTCTGTATGAATTTAGCCAGGGAGCCTACATACCAGTTGGACAATCTAATTCCAATCACCAAAATACAATCAAGTTCAAAGACAATCGATGCTTCATATAAAATCCTCATTTTCGTAAAATGGATCCTTCTAATGTCTAAAAATTGTACTGTAGATCAAAACTGCCTACTTATTCAACCCATAAACCGATTTGACAAAATATCCGGGATTCAGAGGGGGTCATTGAGAAATCCAGAAACACCGAATAAAGTAACTTCCAGCAAATAACATTTTTCCCCAATTTTTGCTATTGAACTTTATCGCTTAATACAGGTCAGTTTCAGGCATTCTAGATGTTCTGAAAATGGTTACACATCTATAGTATATCTACTTACACAACTCCTTAGAGCTGTATTTGCCTAGTTTTACTCGCCTAGTTGTGCTTGCGGGGGTTGAGCTCTGACTCTTTGGTCCCGACTCAATTGTCAAACTCAATTGTCAAAATTGTCATATCTACATATGAAACTGTATGGAGTCAGCCTCCACCACATCACTGCCTAATGCATTCCATCTGTTAACTACTGTGACACTGAAAAAGTTCTTTCTAATGTCCCTGTGGCTCATTTGGGTACTCGAGTCTCCACCTGTCCCCCCCCTTACTACACTAATGACTCATACCAAGTTGTACTGGGAGAAGAAAAAACAATGCCTGGCTTCAAAGCAACAAGACACTGCTTAACCCTGTTGCTTGGAGGAAATGTTGCTGGTGATTAACTAATCCTCTTATTGTGTACCATTCAGAAAATCCCAGAGCTTTTAAAGAATGTGCCAAAATCATCTTTGCCAGTAGTGTGGAAAAGTACTGCTAAAGCTTGGGTAATAAGAAATGTTTAGGGACTGGTATTTAGCACACACTGTGCAGGAAATGAATCATATGGTGCTAAAATGAAGATCGAGTCTAAAGTTTTACTTCACCTAGTTGTGCTTGCGGGGGTTGAACTCTGCTCTTTTGGCCCGCCTCTCAACTGTCAATCAACTGTTACTAACCACTTCCCTCCCCCAACCCACCCACCCAGGAAGCAGCCCATGACAGCTGACTAATTTCCAGGTACCTATTTACTGCTAGGTAACGGGCATTAGGGTGAAAAACTGTTTCTCACCGGTGTCGGGAATCGAACACGGGCCACAGGATCACGTATCCAGCATGCTATCCACACAGCCACTGACGCCCCTGTGACTTGTGTTGGATAATGCACCTGGACACCCCCGAGTACCTTGACTAATAATAAAAATGAAGGTGAAGGAAAGATCCAATGCATGTTTAAGTAATACATACCAAATTCTCTGATGTAACCTACATCCTCTCTCAAGGTACTGTATACAATGTTCTTAACATTGAATATAATACCTCAAGAGAGGATGTAGGTTACATCCAATAATTAGTACTGTAGGTTACAGTAGAGCACATCCAAAACATTAGTAGAGGAGGTTACATCCTTCACCTTCATTCAAAAACTATGGCATTGTAGTAAGTTTCTCTAATAAAAATCTCAAGGTTGTATTTTTACCACCAAACAACCTTGCTGCTGCAACCTATGAACCAGGGAGTGATAAGATCATTCAAGGCTTATTACACCCATAGAACCTTTTGCCAGGCACTGCATGCAACAAACTAAATGGACATTACCCTCAAGGAGTTCTGGCGAGGCTTCAGCATTTGAAAGTCAATTAGAAACATGGAAAAAGTGTGGACTAAAGTTAGAGACTAACGTGAACAGTATTTGGAAAAAAATTCATCCTCACATTGTGCATAATTTTCAGGGTTTTGAGAATCAGTGCAGGAGCCGACTTAAAATACTGTTGAAATTGCAAGGTATCTGAACCATGAGATTCATGAAGATGTGGAAGAGTTGTTGGACTCATTCAGAGGCACTCAACTCCTTATTGAGTTGGAGGCAGCAAAGATTGAAAATTAAGCTTTTTCCAGAGGAGCTGGTTGCCAAGGCACCCACAGAAAGACTATTCATAGCCAAGAGTAGCACAGGCATTTATGCTGGTAGATGATACCTTGGCAATTTTGGAAGAGTAAGGCAACAATGCTGACATATCAAAACTCTTAAAAAATTATAATTAATGGCCTTGCACCCTACAAATTAATTTACCTGAATAGAAGATTATGCGAAGTACTTTGAAAAAATATTGAAAAATATTGCCTGAGGTGACTTGGGCCTTAAATGAGGTTACCTCGATCCCCCAACCCTATTGTGTGACCCGACTGCCACATTACAGCAGGTGGGCAATGTATAGTTAGGTCACTTGCAGAGGTTTAATTGGTTACACAGAGCCTTGTGTTAATTATCACTTTGACGAAGTCTCAAGTGTTGATTTGTTACATGGTGAGAGAGTGATCAGTATTATCCAGTAGCAAGATTGTTATTCTTTCCAAAGCTTCCATTCCTTGGACAACACTACAAGAATACTAACAGTTACTTCTTGCGGTGGGGTTCATCCGTGAAAACCCTGGGTTCTTTATGTCCCGAGTGGACTAGCTCTGAAGTGAGCAACTGACAAGGCCCCACTTTGAAATGGGCATTTTATTACTGAAATGAAAAAAATTACAAGACTTTGGCCTTGGTGGAATGAGGAAATCTTGCAATGATAATTCATGAGTATTCATGAACAATCCCTCTGTGGAGGTTACCCTGGGCAAATATTGCAGCAAATATTTTTACACATGTCAATGTAACCAACAGTATTCATTTTTCATTTTTTTTCAGTAATATTATTCAATAGCGTGTCATTTGAGAAATTTATAGAATAAAATGTGTGGACCATCGGCATGCTAACACTGTCTTAGCTCACTTGTGTAGACTATATGGGAAGAACCCTCTCACCAGATAAGCAGAATTCTTACTGGGAAAGTCCAAAAATGACCATATTCAAGCTTTGTACAACAAAATTCAATTTTATTTTTTTGTACATTATATTCACACATTGTATAAATCTACCTAGTACAATTTTATGCACCATTGCAAACCACTAAACAGTTCTTGTGGGTGTGGTAATCTCTTAATCCAAGCAACACAGCATTGTGAAACAGTCAGTTGCCGATAGCATCTGAAAAAGCAATGTGCTTCCCAATATACTAAACATTCCTACCTAGCCATATAAAATCCTGGTCATTAAATCCTGCACGAATAATTTTCAACAAGTTCAATTTCTAAAGGAACAAGAGGTCCCATTTCATGATGCATGCACACACCAAACTGCAGCTGTGTGTTGTGGATGTCTGCACTGTACTGTAAACATCATAACCAGCATGACAGCTGGGGTGACAGCAGTCGAGCGCCTGACAGCTGGGTGGACAGCACTTTGGATTTGTAGTCCCGAGGTTCCGGGTTTGATCCCTGGTGGAGGCAAAGACAAATGGGCAAAATGTTTCTTTCACCCTGATGCCCCTGTTACCTAGCAGTAAATAGGTACCTAGGAGTTAAGACAGCTGCTATGGGCTGCCTCCCAGAAGGGGTGGGGGGAGGGGGGGTAACAAACAGGAGGCCTGGTCGAGGACCGGGTGGCGGGGACGCTAAAGCCCCGAAATCAAGATAACCTCAAGATAGCATTGGGGTCACCGACATACAAATCTTTTATAGTCCTTGTACACTTTTTATAACACTATCTTAAATACTGTAATCACAGTTATGCTGTGAGCACAAGCTGCATAGCAGTGCTTTGAGTTGCTGCTGCAAGAGCTACTCGTGGTCACACTCCCAGTACCGATGCCCCTCACACCCAGAAGGGAGTGCCAAAATTTATTTCTGGAAATAAACACTTTCTGGAAACAAATTTTATGACCACATTTTTCAACAAAACTCAATTTTTATTAAAATAAAATCATACAAGAGCCTTACCTGTAAGATGTCTGGAATGGCTTCAAAGAGTTCAATCAGCTTGCCGAAGCCATAATCTGCTACTCTACATTGTCTTCCGAAGTGGTGGTGATAAGCAGGTATAAACCTATTGAACTGCATCTTACACTGTGGAGAGTGACGCAGGAGCTCCACCACTTCTGCTGCAAATTGCCGAGTTCTTTCTATTTCTTCAGGAGTTTGTTCTCGTTTGGGAATAGCTATTGTAGTTTCAGTCCCTGACCTGGTGACAATTACAGTAGTTTCACTAACTTCAGTCAATAGGTCCTCTACATCACACACTCCATAATCAATGACATTCCAGGGTCTTGTAAGAGCTTTCTCATAGGCACTAGGAAAGACTTCAAGAGTTATAGCTTTAGTGGGTTGACCCTTCAGAACTCTCAAGAGATCCGAAGAGAAGCGCTTCACTTGTGATTTATGGGCTAGAGTAAGTATACGCTTGTTTCCATCTCCCAATACTTGGATAATATGAGGAAGAGCATCAAAAAGGTCAGCAAGCTTTGTGAATCCATAGTCAGCGACTCTGCACTGCCGTCCAAAGTGGTGGTGATAGGCAGGAATAAAACGAGAAAAAGGAAGTCGACAATGAGGAAATGTCTTTAGTAGGTCTACAAGTTCACGTGAGAAGAGTGCCAGCTGTCCCACTAGAGGAGGACTTACACATCGGGCCAATTCTTCTGCCTCATCAGTTGTTGTGTTCTCTACCCACTGAATATATTAAAACCTATAGCTGCTGTCAATATACACACCCCTGGTAAACATGAGACCAGATGCTCAGAGGTACACCATCATCACATTCTTCAAGGGACCAATTTCTGCATGATAGCACTCAACCAAGCTAGCTAGCGGAAGAGATCNTGGAACATTCATTCCACCCTAATGACATTAAAAAACATTCTGTTTGTGTAAATAATTGTGGCATATTGTATAACCAGCATTATGGAATAAAATTAATAAAAATATCTAATTTTTATTAATTTCTTGTATAATGTTAATAAACTTGCCAATTTACAAGCATAAAATGGTATAAGTATACCCTTCACTCTTAAGCTTAATGGTCGCAAACTGTGTCGCTGCCGCACGAAAGTGTTAATTATTGTGTTTGATGTAAGTTTTCATGTGGTCCTGCAAGAACTCACATATATTAAATGTGTCCTCCCTCGATTGATTTACGCCACAGTAAATTCATTCCCTTTTCAAGGCAATTAAGAATTTACATTCTTGGCATTCCTGTGTAATTGACTGATCCCTCCTTCACAGTCATTAGATTAATTTTTTTACAGTGGGTGGAAGGAAGGTGGAGTGGCAGTAAAAAGAATACTGTAATGGGTAGTAGTGTTTCTTTGTACCTGTGGCACCTTGGGGTTCAAACACTAAGGTTACAAGGCATCACTGGACTAAGGAACAATGGTGAAGAACATAACCGTTAACTAACGACCCGTTAAGCCAGAGTAAGACTACTTAAGTGACATTGAGGGACTTATTTAGTACCTGGGTATGTTACAATATGCTAATATATAGTAATTTATATTTGAGAAAAGTACTGTTTTGAATGAACAGAATGTTCAAATTGATGAATGCATCTTTGGGGTCAACTGCTGGATAGCATGGACTTGGTCTGAGAACGGGTTGAGAAATGTCATCACTGCCTGATGTTATAATGGAAGGAGACTCCCCTTCCAAACACTAACTCCTTTCCTCACCATTTTCCATCTGCCAACAAGAGTCCTCGGTAGAGGTAAGGTATAGTAAAAAAATGAGTAAGTAATTATCAAAAGAAGGCACCAAACGGGAAGGCTATGTAGCACCACAACTGTGCAGAATAATCACAGGGCGCTAAATGTCACCAAGGATGCCAATACGAGAACAAACGCACAAGGCGAACGATATCAAAAGTATCCGATTCCCCAAGAATTCTATCAAGGGTCAAGCGACTGCGAGGGACGGTCGGAAAACAAGACACACGCTCGTCCTGGAAGTCAGGACATTCAACAAGGATACGCACGACTGTAAGAGGGACAATGCAATTTGGACAATAAGGAGCAGGGCGGCGCTCCATTAAGTGACCGTGAGTTAAGCATGTATGGCCAATACGCAACCTCGCCAGAGCCGTTTCCCATCACCGGTTACAGTGGTTGGAGGACGGCCATGAGGACACGCTAATCTTAAGAGTAAGCAGTTTGTTATCAGTAACAGAAGACCAACAATTCCGCCAATGGGGTAAGGACGGAGGAATGAATAACTGGGTAAAAGTCAAAATAAGTCTTGTCCCATCTTTACGGGAGATGGGACAAGAGCGGACAGCTTCCCTAGTGGCAGCATCTACACACTCATTTAAAAAGAGACACCAATATGGCTGGGAACCCAGCAAAACTCAACCGACTTAAATTTACTCGAAATAAGAAACGGCCAATGCTGAATCTCGACAACCACTGGATGGACCGGATTCAAGGACCCGAGAGCCATGAGGGCACCACGAGAGTCAACGACAACTACAAAGGAAGATTGACAATGAGAAAGCAGGAGACGAAGAGCATAGAGAATAGCATAAAGTTCCGCTGTGAAGATGCTAGTCTCTGGAGGTAAGTGACACATATAAGTGCTGTCAGGAAAAACAACAGAGCAGCCTACACCATCCACAGACTTAGACCCATTGGTGAAGATGGAAATGGAGCGGGAGTGCGAAAAAAATGCTCAAGGAAAAGGCGTTTCAGAACCGAAGGAGGGGTAAAAGCTTTAGTGATGCGGATTAAGGATGTAAAAAATGAGTATTATTCTGTATAAAATGTGTTTTTAAGTTAATATTTTTGGAGGTGTTTAATTAAACTTAATTGACATCATTTCTTACCGAGAAATTTGTTTCGGTTAACAAATTTTTGGTGTACGATCTGTATTGATTTACATATGTCACCAATATGCTCCCACTACACTGCATATTCTCCAAGCAACAGAACAGTTTTTGATATTACACTTTGCACACCCCATATATCTACCTACATTTTTATGCACCATAATGAACCACTAAGCAGTTCTGGTGGGTGTTGAATGAAATCAAAGCACAGCAGAGAGTCTATGAGCAATGTCAACAAACAACAGCACCTGACAGCAAAATGCCTCCAATATACTATGCACATCATTATTACTACTACCCAACACTGCCCATTATCCTAATGTTCCCATCAATAATTCATGAATACGAATCATTTTCCACAAGTCTATTTTCTAATGGAACACTAGGTCCCATTTCACAATTTATAGATGCAAAAAACCCTGGCCGTGTGCGTGAATGTCTGCCTCGCGCTGTGATCATAACTAGCAGTGTGTTTACAAATATCTGAAAATTGTATACTGTCATCAGTCGGGATCTTCTGACACACATCACAAAACAATTAAAGTTACAGTGGTACCTCCACTTATGAATTTAATCCATTCCCAGAGACGGGTCGTAACTTGAAAATCTGTAACTAAACAAATTTTCCCATAAGAAATAATGTAAATTGAATGAATCTGTTCCACACCCCAAAAATATTAACACATTTTATACAGAATACCACTTTTTTTATTAGCTACAATACAGTACCCTGTATGTGTATCTTACCTTTATTGAGGACTCTTTGGCGCAATAAAAAGGCGCTTATTTTAAAACTAGTCCCATAATAATAGAGCAATAACTGGAATTTTAACAAATATTTTAATTCTGGAAGCTCATCACCACAAAATTATTTGCATCTTTCCAGTGTTCTGACAAATTTGTGTTACATCTTTCATTTTGGCATCAAATTGTTCGCGACGTAAAGGCGCGCATTTTAAAACTAGTCCCAACATAATAGCACAAAAGAATTTTAACAAATATTTTAAAATTTTGACTAAAAACCTATTTATAATCATATAAGTGTTCGGACATCAAGTTTCATGTTACATCTTTCACTTTGTTATCAAATTGTGCGCATTCTAAAGGAGCTTATTTGGATACTATCCCTAGGTCGATTGGATAAAAAATGAATTTTATATAAATATTTTTGTAGTAGACGCAAGTCCGGTCCAAAGTTACCGATAGTGTTAAGTGATGCTGTGGGTACAAAGTGCTGAGAGCTGCTGCAGCATGTGGTGAGGTTGCCCTCTCAATAATGTGGCCCCTCATACCCCACATTGTGAGGTTGCCCTCTCAATAATGTGGCCCCTCACACCCCACATTGTGAGGTTGCCCTCTCAATAATGTGGCCTTTACATGCCAGGAAGGGTTTCCAAGAGTTTTTTTTTTCCAAGATGACGTGTTTATTGGAGGCCTGAGGAAGCAAATCAAGTCCCATATATGTGTGGGACTAATCCTAAGCAGTAATCCACACCTTCCTTGCAACTCAAAATCGTCCTCATTTGACACGCACTGCTGAAAAGTTAATCGCCTGACTCGGTACTTTATTTCTTGCTCTCACTTTAATTCTTTTTACCTTTATATTTTTTACTATTTTAATCTGTTGTGACATATACTACCCTTTTCTATTTTCTTTCTTTCTTCACTTTTTGACTATAATTACCAGTAGTTCCTTCACACAATTAAAAAAAGTCTTCCTGTTATTGTTGGTTTAGATTCATCAACTTGGAACAATAAGTTCCAAGTAGCATGGGCTATGGTGAACCCATAGTGGACTAAGCTTCCTGTATGGTTAAATATCCTGTTCATCTGCTTTAAATGAATAATTTATGACTATCTCTGCCAGCTAAGAACCCAATGCTAGTATCAAAGGCCAAGGCAAAACACACCGAATCAGAAACTACCCTAAAGTGGTAGCGTTTGTGATCAAATTACATATTTTCCTCTTTGCCGACCTGTTTCTCTCCTCTCCCACGTTATGAAAAACAATTAGGCTATTTAATACTAAAACTAATTAACAATTTTATTTCAACTTCCACAGTAAGGAATGTTTCAGTGTAGCACTGAGAACCCCACAACCAACACTTTGACAATAACGTGACAAAACTGACCAACCTATAGGCTGATAATGGCAACAATGTTGACAGTATCAAGTTCAATGATATTGAAAATGACTACAGTAATTCATTTTTTAAATATAAATACTGAAGCACATTAAACATTAACAAAAAAAATAATAACATACAAAAACTGCAAATTTTCTAATGCATGGAGACTTAATTATGTACGAGAGCAGCATGTCAGGTCATGTCAAAACTAAGAGTAACAAGAGGTAGTCACTAAACAAATAAACCATCAAAATGATTATGACAAACCTTTCCTGTTAAATATTATCAACATTAGTCAGGAAAAAACAATCGCTTCAAAATGTTTTATTCACTGGTAAAAAAAGTATATAAATGCTTATAGTTTGTAGGCTTAAAACGAGCCACATGGAAATTTTATAGACTTATAAACATGGCACTTAAAAGTTTGTGTTCCGATAAATTAACACTTCCAAAATTTTTAATGTATTATTTTTACAATTAGTTGTATGTAATTCATTATTCTGACATTAATGATTATGGAGAGCATTAATTTCAGCATGAATTTACAAAAGGCTTTAATCTGCCACAAGTTAAAGGTATATTTCTTTATTATATTCCCATGAAGCACATACTACGTATAGTAACAACATTACAAAAACTTTCATGACAAAAAAGCATGAAATGGAAATATAAAAATAATCTATCAAAATATTAACAAAGCACACAAAATCAATATAATCACAGTTGNCCACTGGCTCTATTCTGCATTTTCTTCCATATCGTTCACTCCAGTACGTTGTTATTTTACTGTGTAGATTTGGGACCTGGCCCTCCAGTATCTTCCAGGTGTATATTATTTGATATCTCTCTCGTCTTCTTTCTAGTGAGTACATTTGGAGAGCTTTGAGACGATCCCAATAATTTAGGTGCTTTATCGCGTCTATGCGTGCCGTATATGTTCTCTGTATTCCCTCTATTTCAGCAATCTCTCCTGCTCTGAAGGGGGAAGTGAGTACTGAACAGTACTCAAGACGGGACAGCACAAGTGACTTGAAGAGTACAAGCATTGTGATGGGATCCCTGGATTTGAAAGTTCTCGTAATCCATCCTATCATTTTTCTGGCTGTCGCAATATTTGCTTGGTTATGCTCCCTAAACGTTAGGTCGTCAGACATCATTATTCCCAAATCCTTTACATGTTGTTTTCCTACTATGGGCACATTTGATTGTGTTTTGTACCCTGTATTATGTTTAAGGTCCTCATTTTTACCGTACCTGAGTACCTGGAATTTGTCACTGTTAAACATCATATTATTTTCTGATGCCCAGTCGAAAACTTTATTAATATCAGCTTGAAGTTTTTCAATGTCTTCAGCCGAGGTAATTTTCTTACTGATTTTTGTGTCGTCTGCAAAGGATGATACGAAGCTGTGACTTGTATTTTTGTCTATATCTGATATGAGAATAAGGAAAAGCAGCGGTGCAAGGACTGTACCCTGAGGTACAGAGCTTTTAACTGCACTTGGACTAGATTTTATATGGTTGACCGTTACTCGCTGAGTCCTGTTTGACAGAAAACTGAGTATCCAGCGTCCTACTTTACCGGTTATTCCCATTGACTTCATTTTGTGTGCTATCACGCCATGGTCACATTTATCGAATGCCTTTGCGAAGTCCGTGTATATCACATCAGCATTCTGTTTTTCTTCTAATGCCTCAGTGACTTTATCGTAGTGCTCAAGTAGCTGTGAGAGGCACGATCTTCCCGCTCGAAATCCATGTTGGCCTGGGTTGTGAAGGTCATTGGTCTCCATGAAATTGGTGACCTGACTCCTAATCACTCTCTCAAATACTTTTATTATGTGCGATGTTAGTGCAACTGGTCTATAATTCTTTGCCAATGCTTTGCTCCCTCCCTTGTGTAGAGGGGCTATGTCTGCTACTTTAAGTGCATCTGGTATCTCCCCCGTGTCCAAGCTCTTCCTCCACACTATACTGAGTGCCTGTGCTACCGGCACTTTGCATTTCTTTATGAATATTGAATTCCATGAGTCTGGACCTGGGGCCGAGTGCATGGGCATGTTTTCAATTTCTCTTTCAAAATTTAGTGCGCTCGTGTTGATATCAGTTATATTTACAGGGGTTTGGATATCCCGCATAAAGAAATTGTCTGGATCTTCTACTTTCATGTTGTTTATTGGAGTGCTAAACATGTCCTCATACTGCTTTTTTAGGATTTCACTAATTTCTTTGTCATCCTCCGTGTATGAACCTTCACTTGTACGAATAGGTCCAATACTGGCAGTAGTTTTTGCTTTTGATTTCGCATATGTGAAGAAGTATTTTGGATTTTTCTTTATTTCCTGAATTGCTTTCTGTTCTAACTGCCTTTCTTCAGTTTCATATGAGTGTTTCAATTTTCGCTCGATTTCTTCAATCTCCCTATTTAAATTATTCCTTCTTTGACGGGAAATTCGTGTCTGCATAAGCAGTTCCGTTATTCTTTTCCTGCGTTTATAGTGTCTTCTGCGTTCTCTTTCTACGTTGGATCTCTTTCTGGCTTTCCTCAAAGGAACATGTTTCAGACAGACTTGATACGCTTCCGAAGTCAGTTTTCGGATTATATCTTTAAGTGAACTGATTCTAGATCTAGTCAATATTTTGGTCAGCATGCACGCAGCAATCCCTTTAGTCTTATTTCAATTGACATTAGCTTGGTTTCTAGTCTTAGGTTCGGTATTTTAGTCGATCTGAGAGCTCCTGTTATGACTCGCATTGCATCGTTTTGAATAACCTCAACATTTGCCCACTAACCAGGAGAAAGAGTGAGTAAGGCAGGCGCTGCATAATCAACTAGGGAATGAACAGCTTGTATGTAAAACATTCTTAACACTTTGTGTCCCGCTCCTAGACGGGGCCTTGAGATTGCTCTCATTATATTTAGTTATTTTGCTTTCAGATATTGAATTTGCTTGTTGAATGCCATTTTAGAATCTATCCACACTCCCAGATATTGATATTGTATAACCCACTGAAGGTTAATGTCTTGAATGCGTAGGTGCCTGTCTAGAGTGTTGCCGCCTAGTCTCATTGCCTTAGACTTCTGTGCAGATATTTTTAGCCCTAAAATGCTGCATTCAGATGTTACTTTATCTAATGCACCTTGTGCTATATTTATAAGTGAAGGACCTGTAATGACTAATACTTTATCATCAGCATAGCTTAGCAATTTAACTCCTGCAAATGTCATGGTGACGAGGTTTTCCATAAGGATGTTAAAAAGACTAGGACTGAGGACTCCTTTTTGTGGAGTCCCATTCTCATGCAAGTGGTAGTCCGACACATGTCCTTGCAACTTTACTCTGGCATACCTGTGACTTGGGTAATCTTGAATCCATGCTAGCATATTTCCCTTTACATCTTTTTTAACTAAGGTGTGTAAAATTGCTTGCGGGCTTGCAAGTTCGAATGCTTTTTCTAGATCAAGGAAGATCACTATAGCTGGACCTGAGTTAACTGTTCCTAGTAATGTTGCTATGCAGTTGGCAGTACCTACTCCTCTAGTGAAGCCAAATATGTTTATGCAGGTCTCCAGTCTTTCACAGTAGCCTATTTAAGACCATCTATTCTGCAGTTTTACTAATGCATGATGTTAATGAAGTGGGTCTGTAATTGCCAGGTTTTTTCGACTTGGAATCGGAATGATATCTGCTTTCTTCCAAGAGGTCGGCAGTTTGCCTTGCTGCCAAGATGCATGGATAACGTCCAATATTCCTTGTTCTCCAGCAGGACCTGCATGTGCGACCATTGAGTATGTAATGTTATCAGCACCTGGTGCAGAGTCCTTCCCACTTTTTTGGCGCTGATTAGTTCTTGTTTGGTGAAGGGACAGTCACATTCGTCATTTATAGCTATGCTCTCATGAATGGCTGTCAGCCTCTCTTGTTTTAATTGTTCTTGTTGCCTTCTGACCATTGCAGAAAGCTGATATGAAGCTGTTCTTTCTGCAAATTGGAGAGCAAGTCTCTCAGCCTCCTGCAATGGTTGAATACATGCCTGTGGTCGGGCTGGTCGACCTGATATAGTTTTAATCTGACCCCATATCTTGCCAAGACTACTATGTTCAATTAGACACAAAGAGTTTAGCATTTTTTTTTATATTTATCTAGTATAGTCTTGGTTACAGCAGTCGGTTTGTTGGCAATGAAGTGAAATGTTGTATTAGTTGAGATGGTCCAGAGTGGCATGGGTTCAAATCCTAATCAGGTCATTTAGAGTTCTTTGTGATATATACTGTTATATTATTATAATTATATATATATATATAATATATATATATATATATATTATAATTATACTTTATATATATATATATATATATATATATATATATATATATATATATATATATATATATATATATATAATATATAATATATAATATATAATGTGTGTGTGTATACAGTATAATGAACATCATTTTGAGGTAATAGAGTAACTTGAACTCGCATTCTGATGGTTCCCAGATGCCTGCTTTGGTATAAAGTATTGTTACTATTATTTGGTAGACCTGTTATTGTAATGACTTTGATATTTAGCTTAAATAGCTTTGAGTCATTATGGTTCTACTAATATAATAATTTTTGTTCTATTACAGTTGAAGGTCTATATCGTAAGTGACTTGACGGAAGAAGTATTGGATGTTACGTTAAATATTGAGCTTTATCGATATGATCAAAGAGACAAAGTCAATTCTTACAACAAATCTCTGAATGTGGTAAGTTTTATATACCTGTAGTTACAGTACTTGATAAATATGTAACATTATTTTATAGCTTAACAAATCTATCGTCTAATTTCATTTGACAACTTACAAGATTTATTAGCTAATTTTTTTCAGTTAGCTGATAGATCTACTAAGTTATAAATTAATTAGCTGACAGATCTCACAGATTTACAAAACTACATGATATATTTTAATATAATTATAGCAATTATCTGATATACAGTACTTAGTAAGTTATAAGAAAATTAGATCTTACCTGGAGTGGGTTCTGGGAATTCTATCCAAGCCTGGCCTGGGGTGAGGCTTGACTTATAGTTGCTTGATCCACAGAATGTTGCTTGGAGCAGCCCACAGGCCCACATATCCACTGCAATTCAGTTGGTCCAGCTGGTCCAGCACTTCTTGCAGAAAACTGTCTAATCTTTGTTAAAAGATGTTAACTTTTGTTCTAGCAATATTTCTTATGCTTATTGGGAGAATACTAAATAGTCACGGACCTCTGATGTTCATACAGTGTTGTGATTGTGCCTGTACGCTTCACTCACTCTGTTCTTCATTTCCTACCATATCGTTCACTCCAGTACATTGTTATTTTATTGTACTAGCAACAATACACGGCACCAGACGACAGTCCCGAAAGAACCCGAAGGGAAAGAAAAGACAACTCTATCAGAGACTGAAGAACCCTTCACAGAGATAGGAAAACCAGAAGGACCGCCAGGAAACCACACACTGCCGCCGAGATGAAGCATGCAAGCAGGAGACCAACAACGAAGCCACCAGTGCCCCCACAAGCGACGAGAACACAAGACAAAAACCCCAGACAAGAAGACGAAAAACGAACCAGGCCCGTACAGGGCTGGACCGATCCGCAAAAAGAGGCGGAGTCGCGGGAAGCCCCTCAGGATCGGAACCGAGGAAAGCAGAGCCCCCAAACAAGGCCTGCAAAAACCAGAAGGAACGGCCGCAAGGGAACCAGGAACCCAATCCCGGCGAGCCGAAAAGGAACCAACCTGGACGAGCAGAAACGCCCCATTCAGGAGGAAAACCATCCCCCAGGACCCTGGAAAGACCAACAAGGCCCAACACTGAAGAGCCAGGGCCCAAGCAGAGGCAACGAGGAAACCGAGCACCACGAACTAAAGCATGAAGCGAAGCGAAAAGCAGTGACCCCGCAACCCTAAGGAGCAGCGCAACCAGCTCCAGCAGGGAAGAACGAGGCACGCGTCACAAAGGTATACAGGAGGAGAACTACTCAGGACATGTACCGCAAGAAAACAAAAAAGCACATTCCTGAAAAAGAACAAAGAAAAGCCATAGCCAGGACTGGAATCCAAGCTACCCCTGTCCCAAGAAAAGAAACCAGGAAGGCAGGAGCGGTTGACCGGAAGTCCACAACCTCCTGCAGACATTGCAACACAAAAGCCTGCAGGGAGAACAGGAAAAAAGTGAACCCAGTACCAAAACTGAACACTTGGGTAGTCCAAAATCAGGGAACTGACAGAGGCCCACCTCAGCACCTAACAACAGTATAGCCAATAAGCACTGACCAAGATTCAAAACCAAGTGTAGCATAGAGGGGGGGGGAACAGAAATAGGCAAGGAAAAGACAGGAATATGAACCAAGTAGCAGCCGGTAACACAATGTACACGACCAACCACGTGTGGCGTGGGGGGTGCACATACACAGAGGGTCACCATGAATATCAGGGTGCACCCAGGCACCGAAGATGCCTGGGTGCACACACGCCCTACCAATGAAAAAACTACCTACCCAGAGACAAACAAGGGTGAGAAAAATCCCAGCTGACCCCAAGGGTGGCCAAGTACCGAGCACTAAACGGCACAGCGGAGGTAGATCCCGAAGTGACTTGTGGAAGGAGGCCCCCAAGCCCCAAGAGCAGTACTTACAGGGCACCTAGGGAAGGGAACCCTAGGTGCATGCAGCCCGAGTACCGTGGAATACGTCTCCTGGCTCACGCACCACCTGTAGAGACAGCCCACACCACAAGGCACAGAACTGAAACAAAAACCGGAGCCAGAGGCACGACCGCACCAGACTTCCATCAGCCAAGAACTGTAGGTTGGGTTGCCAATGGATAGGTCTGGGGCGCCACCTTCCCCCTCCGGGGAGGGGGGGGGTGTTGCAGACAGCGGCACAGCGACATGATGACGTCATGCTAGTTTGCTACTTTTTATTTGGGGAGTTCTGTCCACCTGTTCGGCTTTCGGTCGCAATACTTTTACCAGAATAGAGGGTTTGTTTTGGGGTGCCTACCTTTCTGGGTGTATGTCCCGGTCGATGGCAGACATAGAATGCTCCCAACCACAGGGGGGGGGAGGTCTCTATAGGCCATTGCTCCTCGTGCCTCTCTAGAGGGGGCCAGGTTCTGGCTCGTGGTCCCCGGTAGGCAAAAACCCCATTCATTAACTGATGCCAGAAAGATATACATATCCATTCAGTCTGGATAGCTCCGGGGAGCTGACGTTGCTCCCCCCAGAAAAGCAGTAGTGAAAGACTGAAAAAGCAGATTGTGTCCTGGGGTACAAAGGTTTTCAGTGCTAAAACTTGATTTTGTTTGACTGACTGTTACTGTTTGCATTCTGTTTGACAGGAAATTTAATTTATTTGCTCTACTTTACCTATTATTCCCGTTGATATAATTTCATGGGCTATCGCTCCATGATCACATTTATCAAATGGCTTTGTGAAGTCTGTGTATACCACATCTGCATTTAGTTTTTCTTCTAATGCTTCCGTACTGTCATAGTGGTTGAGTAATTGCGAAAGGCACTTCCGGCTCTAAATCAATGTTGACCAGGGTTGCGAAGGTCATTGTTCTCTAAAACTGGAGCTCTGACTATTAATCACTCTTTCAAAAACTTTCATGATGTGTGATTTAAGTGCCACTGGTTTCATTTTTAGCCAGTATTTTTCTCCCCTCCCTGTGTAATGGAGCTATGTAGATCTGCTGATTTCAGTGCTTCTGGTATCTCCTCTGTATCCAAGCTTTTTCTCCAAACTACACTGAGTGCTTGTGCTACTGGCATTTTTAATTTCTTTATACACATGGAATTCCAAGAGTCTGGCCCTGGGGATGAGTGTATGGACATGTTATCAATTTCTCTTTCAAAATCTGCAATGTTTGTATTAATATCAGTTATATTGTCTGGGGGTTTGGATATCATTCATAAGTTAAAAGCTCTTCTGATCTTCCAATATCATGCTGTTTATTGGGGGTGCTAAACATAGCCTCGTATGTTTAAAAGATCAAACAGTATTGATCTTTTAGGATTTCATTGATTTCTTTGTTGTCTTCTGTTCATACATCCCATCCTCGTAAGGTATTGTTCTTTCGTTCCTAGTTGGATCTGTATCTGCTGGTTGAGCAAAAATTTGTCAAAGAATCTGCATAGTTCTCTGACCTGTGGTTGGTTATTTCAGGTTGATTTCCTGGTATAATTTTATTGTTTGTCAATCTCTATCTTAGAATGGGTAGATTGAATTCACCAAGGATGATAATATTTGAATGATAATACAGTAATGATGATAATATTAAGTATCATATAATTATTGCATTTCTTTTATATAGTGTTAACTCATATCCTTTGTGATCCTTGTATATATTTAAGTGTTGGCCTCATTATGCTTATAGTATTTTACTGTTTTATTATGTCCCAATTGTTTTTTTTAAATTACAGCTTACTATTTCCATTATGTTGTTAATGTAAATAAGCTACTGTGCTGTTGCTAGAGTTAATGACTCCATAATGTACTAGTCTATGCCTGTCATCATTAAGTATCACCTTTTTACTGTGTTTTTTTTTTAACTTTCTCAATTTGTTAGCTTACTTCTTTGAGTATTAAGAAAAGCAAGCAAATAGCAAACATTCATGCAACTCCGAGTCCCTCTCTGATAGATCGTTTATATATTGTAGATAATAAACATTACTGGTGCTAGAATTGAACCTTGTAGTGCTTTGCTAGCAACATTTCTCGTCTGATACATTGCCGGTAATCACTGCTCTCATTTTTTGTTAATACAAAATTGTTCATCCAAGTCAGTAATCTGCCTGTCATCCTTCCTTTATGTTCTAGCTGCCAGAACAGCCTCCTGGGAGACTGTTTATCTTGCGTATTTTTAATATGTTACAGGCAGCAGCAGAAGCAAATTTAGTGGCTACCGTAAACCTTTTGCAAGACTTGGAAATGGAAACTCTCTGTCAGCAAGGCATCTATGACCAGGAAGATGTGTGTTTTGTTGTATCTCGCTTGATATCTGCTGCTGATGGATCTCCTGCAGCTCCAGACAACTTCCTTCTGTTGGGGAAGCCTAAGGATGCATACATACCTCATGCTACTGTTAAGGTTGGTACAGTATTGCATTTTAAAGTTACTTGCCTGTGGCTTTTTTCGAGATTTCTCTACTCTCGCAGACTTACATATGAGTCTGTTGCCTAGTCAGCAAGGACATTATGGCTTACAGCCTGTAGTCTCAAGTAGCTATAATAACTTGGCTGATGTGATACATCCTGAAACAGGTAGTCAAGTTCCCTTTTTAATACTTCTACTACTGTATTGTAATTGTAATACAGTATATATTATATTTGATGACACAGTGCTGTCTAGATTTATTTATGGTATTTTACCTTTGTATTCCATTAGTTTCTAAATGTCCAGCAATATTTCTCACTCCATTAAGTTATTTAGCTGTATAGATATACTGTATAGTAAATACATACTGTTATTATAAAAAAGTGCTAAGCCAGTCTGGCCATACAGCACTGTCTATATGCAGAATGTTCAAACGCTTGTTAATATTATTCATGATCCCAATAGGAGAGCTAAAATGCATAACATG
>WNGS01004511.1:26164433-26184240 GCA_020271785.1 Procambarus virginalis | reverse complement strand
AATCGATGTCTGGCGAGTCAGATTCACTAGGGGAACATGACTCTATTGAGACATGTTCTGTATAGTACAGCTTGTCCTCCAAACAAGACCCAAAAGTGATTCCATGCACCCGCCAAACCCCTATTTATGAATGAAAAACGGTTTTACACACGACTCGCAACTGATTTAGTTCGAACACTTCCGGAACAAGTGCTTCACTGATGAATTTGTTCGAACCACAACATTATAAATGCTTCACCCACGTACTACAAATACAAATAATCACCAACAGAACCTAAACACCACCTAACCTAACCTATGCCTATATATGCACAATATGCTAATATATTATAATATTAATTATTATTTGAGAGAATGTTCTGTTTTGAATGAACAGCATGTTAAAATTTATGAATGCGTCAGTCGACCGCTGGATGTAATGGACTTGAGTCGAGGACGGGTTGTTAGGAATACAGTAATGGTTTGCAATATCTTAAATCTTTTTTTTTTATCTCTTTGCTTCCTAAATTGATTCCATTTTTTATTTTTTGGTATCCTGCCCTTGCAACCTTTATTAAACCAGTCTCGTTTTCAATTTTGCATCTCTGTTGTGGTTTAAATTCTTGGGTGAATTCAAAAATAACAAGGATTTTTGACATTAGCAAAAATTAAAACCAGAAAATAGATTATATAATTAATTCTACCATACAGTTTAAAAGTTTCCTTTGTTCAACATTTTTAATGTAGAAGTAAATGTTTTTCATACAGTAATTAGAGCGGGCAGCTGTAGTGTAAAAGTGTTGTGGTACAAAGATCAGTATGTAATGTAACTAGCTTCATTGTATACTGTATTTCTGAACTTATGCACTATTATTGGGTAAAGCTACGTTAGGTTAGGTCGCTTATATTAGTCGTTTTATAATTAGATTTAGCCGTGAATAAAGCAACTAGCACTACTATTATCGCCTCGGTTGCAGAAGAATTAACTTATTAGGCATTTTTACATATTTTTAATTTAAAGACCTTTATACGAATTATATATCTGTCAAGTTGTCATATACTAAATTGATTGCTTAGCATAGTCTCAAACCATGTAGATTCCAAGGGCTCTACACTAGTAACCTCAAACCATGTAGATCCCAAGGGCTCTACACTAGTAGCCTCAAACCTTGTAGATCCCAAGGGCTCTACACTAGTAGCCTCAAACTTGTAAATCCCAAGGGCTCTACAATAGTAGCCTCAAACCTTGTAAATCCCAAGGGTCTCTACACTAGTAACCTCAAACTTGTAGATCCCAAGGCTCTACACTAGTAGCCTCAAACTTGTAGATCCCAAGGTCTCTACACTAGTAGCCTCAAACCTGTAAATCCCAAGGTCTCTACATAGTAGCCTCAACCTTGTAGATCCCAAGGTCTACACTAGTAGCCTCAAACCTTGTAGATCCAAGGTCTCTACACTAGTAGCCTCAAACCTTGTAGATCCCAAGGTCTCTACACTAGTAGCCTCAAACCTTGTAAATCCCAAGGTCTCTACACTAGTAACTCAAACCTATGTAGATCCCAAGGTCTCTACACTAGTAGCCTCAAACCTTGTAGATCCCAAGGGCTCTACACTAGTAGCCTCAAACCTTGTAAATTCCAAGGGCTCTACACTAGTAACCTCAAACTATGTAGATCCCAAGGGCTCTACACTAGTAGCCTCAAACTATGTAGATCCCAAGGTCTCTACACGAGTAGCCTCAAACCTTGTAGATCCCAACGGCTCTACACTAGTAACCTCAAACCTTGTAGATCCCAAGGGCTCTACACTAGTAGCCTCAAACCTTGTAAATCCCAAGGGCTCTACACTAGTAGCCTCAAACCTTGTAAATCCCAAGGGCTCTACACTAGTAGCCTCAAACCTTGTAAATACCAAGGGCTCTACACTAGTAGCCTCAAACTATGTAGATCCCAAGGGCTCTACACTAGTAGCCTCAAACCTTGTAGATCCCAAGGTTTCTACACTAGTAGCCTCAAACTATGTAAATCCCAAGGTCTCTACACTAGTAGCCTCAAACCTTGTAAATCCCAAGGGCTCTACACTAGTAGCCTCAAACCTTGTAAATCCCAAGGGCTCTACACTAGTAGCCTCAAACCTTGTAAATACCAAGGGCTCTACACTAGTAGCCTCAAACCTTGTAGATCCCAAGGGCTCTACACTAGTAGCCTCAAACCTTGTAAATCCCTAGGGGTCTACACTAGTAGCCTCAAACCTTGTAGCTCCCAAGGGCTCTACATTGTTAATGGTCGTGTTGTGCCCCCACAGCTTCCCAGGACCTGGTGGACCAGGAACGTGTTGCTCTGGTGTTCCAGGGGTTGGACACGGCCGCCCAGGTGCTACTCAATGGTGAACTTGTCGGAACCTCCGATAATATGTTCGTCAGATACGTCTTTGATGTTAAAGAACACCTTCAGGTACCTGATGATAATGTTTATATATGTTTGAGATCCACGTGGAAATAATGTATGTATTATATCTAAATTAATTTTCCTGTGATTAGGCCACATTGTGTATATATACAAATAAAGATGTAAAAATATATACACACAGTTTGTAAAACGGCGACGGAATAATAATGCAACAATTACTTTATAAATTCTTCATATTATTCTTCACGTTGATAGCAGTTGCTGCATGTTGCAGGCGTCCGAGGATAACACTTTGGAAGTCATGTTTGAGTCGCCTGTCGAGTACGCCGCTCGCCAGTATGAAGCCCAGGCCGCAGACTATGTGGTCCCGCCCAAGTGTGTCGATCCTGCTTTAAAGGGAGTATGTCATGCCAACCACATCCGTAAAATGCAGGCATCCTTCAGCTGGGACTGGGGTCCAGCATTCCCCAACATGGGCATATGGTGAGTGGCATTACCAACGATTGATAAAGATTTAAGCCACCCAAGAGGTGGCATGGGTATAAATAGGCCGTAATCACCATTACCAACCCTCAGCTTGGTCATATATAGTGAGGCATTGATAATGATAATTACTGATAATGAGGCATTAGACTTGGGCATTGAGTGAGAGGCATTACTGGCCGTGGACTTTGGTATATGGCACAACATTAGTGACCCCAACACAGTTTCTAACCTCGGAGTGTGCTATGGGTAATTTCATTGCCAAATTTAGACAAACAATTTAACGTAAAAGGCATTTGTCTGTTATCGGATGCATTATCTTGAGAATGTAGATGTATACCAAGTATACTTATTTTAACAAATAACAATAAATATTTTATTTTTCTTGCATTTTAATAAAAGGAAAGACTGGAATTTGGTTGGGTGGAACTCACTGTTGGTGAGAGACGTATTCTTCTCAGCCACACCAGCCTCCCCGCTCCCTACGGTGCCAGATCATGATCTAAGACCAAGCTGGATTGTCACAGTGAAGGTAAGGTAAATGTTGACTTGAACACCCTAGGCTATGAGCAATATTCATACGTCTCAATATGGAAATATTTACGTGGGTTCTATAGGACAGTGATTTACCTCTTTGGCTCCCAATTGAGGGAGGGGTTTCAATTTCAATTCAATGCAATAAAGACACGTTTCATTTCACCTGATGCCACTATTCGCGTAGCAGTAACACTGGTACCCAGGAGTTAGACAATTGCACAACGAAATCACATTAATGTGATGTATCAATGAGAAAACCAGTAGGAGCCATGTGGAGGATTCGAACCCGTATACATGGTATTCACAAGCACACACCCTAAACAACTACACCACGATATGGTCAATAACAATGCAACCTGGGATTCAGCTAAATCCTCTACAGGGTTCTTAGGCTTCCACTGAAGCCCAATCAGGGGTTTCATGCATTAATTGCCCCCGTGCACTCTGGCTTTGTGGTCAAGTAGTTCACCTCCAACGCTTCTCATCAAATGTGCAATGATATCACATTAACGCGATGCAGCAATGAGAAAACCAGTAAGAGCCATGAATAGGATTCGAACCCTAGGGGGTTCTGAGGCTTCCATTGAAGCTCAATCAGGGCTCAGGACGCCTATAGATTCAGTTGGATGCCAGGTTGCATTGCTTTTTGACTATGTCGTTGTTTAGTGATCTAGGGCGTCTGCTTGCGAGTACCAAATATGCGGATTCGAATCCTTCTCATGGCTCCTACTGATTTTCTCGTTAGACAATTGTTGCGGTGAAGGCCAGTAGTTGTCATGCCGGGGTCCTATCGATGAGCTTGAGGGCTTCCTATCCTGTACAACAGGGATCATAACCCATTAAATTGGATTATTTGCTATAGAAAGGAAATATAATATTCCTAGCTATTTAAAAGTTGTTACACCTTATATTATTAACTAGAATTCTGTTCATATTAGGGATCTTTGACATCAGTTCCATCGAGACTGTGTTGTTATATATTTGTTTTTTATTTATAATTGTTCGATATTTTATTATCCGACACATGTTTCTTCCCAAGGTGTGGTGTGATGCTGCATTTGAGTCGGGTAATGTGACTGGGAGTGTGAACATCACCCTGGGGAACCTCTTTGCTACATCGGAGCCTAGTGTAGCTACGGTGGAACACTATGAGGCTTTGCTTGCCTTCACCTTCACGCTTGAAGAGGCAAGTTAAATGATGAGTTATGTTAATCAGCTCTTCCAAATTTTCGTGCAACAATTCAATTAGATTCATTAGTGAACATTTACAAATTTTACAAATAAACCTAATACATGGATTGCATGTAACTTGCTTTCACTATATTTTTCACTTTCCTCCTGCCTAGCTAATGCTTCTCTGCACAATGAAAGTAGGAATCTGGGTAATGAGATTTATGAAGAAACAAATATCTAAATTAATACAAATTATACATACTATCTATGAATAAACTGAGAAATTAAGAAAAAATTACAATGCGTTTGTGCACCTTAATACAATGTATCTAATCTAGTTATCCAATTTCGAATAGGGGAATGGGACTAGTTTTGATAAAATTTAGTACATCTTTGTTGTTAAATAACATTTTCCCTAACATTTAAAATCTAAATGTACACACAAGAACTGCACTTGGTTCTACAGGGCCAGGTAGAGATGTGGTGGCCCAATGGCTATGGTGGTCAGCCACTGTATCAGTTGACCATTCAATGGACAGACGAAGATGAATCTGAAACTTCCAGCAAGAGTGTTCGAGTTGGGTTTCGAACTATCGAGCTTAACCAGGATTTTGTTGATGCCACCGACGAAACAAAAGGTAATTATCCAGCCGATCATCAAAACACACACCGCCGTCGGGTTCGCAATATATTATTGTAGCTTGATTTGAAGGATGGATTGTAATTATCAGTATTGCAAAGATTACCTTCGTGTGGTGGTGTGGTCGGTAATTACCCATAGTGTCTGGTGTAGACACTATAGATAGTGTCTACTATCCACTATAATTATTCTTCGCGTGGTCGGTAATTATACTTCGTGTGGTGGTTTGGTCAAGAATTTAAGATAGTTAAACTTTTTTTTGTTGCTTATTATCGTGTACTATACAGTAAGTGCTGACCGGTAGTCTTCATGAGGCGTATATGATAAGAGCATAATAAAGGTTTATAAACAGCCGCCTTCTGCACAGCTACGGTATTCATTCACTGAATACCTTCTAACAGGCAGTAGTAAAAGCAAACACCAATAGCGACTACCCTTATGAACAAATAACTACGAACCATTGCCAAAAACGTTTATTTTATGAAATAAATATGACACGAATATTATATGTTAAACGACGATTACATAAAACTAATGCAGAGGCAGCTCAGAGACTGAAAGTTGGTCTCCTCACAGAGTTGGTAACTGTGAGGGATCGCCAACTGCTGTGTAAATTGTATGGGCAGGATTGATGCTCTTGAATACTCTAATTCGGCTGATCTATCCACTACATACTATCTAAAATTATACAAAGCAAATATATTAACAATATTTCAAAAGGGGAATTTCATATTATCGTAATACTGAACTTTACAATTAATTAATATTATTAATTAATAATAATACTAATGTTTATTCAGGGAAATACATACACACATCCCAAATGGACTATTAGGTAAATTAATGAAAACTTAATTTAACTTTTACAATGCTAACCATAATTAAAAGGCAAATATTTGCTTTGCCTACTATCTTAAAAACAAATTTGTCCAGAACATCACACATTGTAAGTTATTGAGAGCATCATTTGCAATTGCCATGAGAGTATGTCTGTTACCACTAGCTCTAGTTGCCCTTGGGAGGTGGGTGATCTTTGGGGGCTTTAAATACCCCGAAATTACCATCTATTCGGGGTCTGAGTTTGGTGCAGTGGGTTAAAGGCGTACCAGTTATGCCAGTTGCTGTAAGGCTTCTGTGCTGGGTAGGGTTCGAATCTCCTGGTGGGAAAGTATTCTAATATATATATATATATATATATATATATATATATATATATATATATATATATATATATATATATATATATATATATCTTATATATATATATATATATATATATTATATATATATATCTTATATATATATATATAATATATATATAATCTGTGTTGACTGTGTGCAGGGCGTCACTTCCGGGTGCGTGTGAACAACGTGACCATGTTCATGAAAGGCAGCAACTGGATCCCAGCGCACGTCCTGCCGGAGGCTGTCACCCCCCAATACACTCGCTATCTCCTCCAGTCTGCGGCTGACACTCACCAGAACTGTATGCGTGTCTGGGGTGGTGGCATATATGAAACTGATGCCTTTTATGAGGTTAGGATACATTATATACTGTAACTGATGCCTTAAAAGGCAGGTGAATACCGTGACATACATTTTATGAGCTTAATTCAATCTTGAAGACGAAACTTAGGAATTCTACAAATTAATATATATGTTTATATCCATATACAAATCTTAATCCATTAATAATATTAGAATTATATGTAGAACTAAATATTTAAATTCTTTTGCTGTTTTAAACATTTTATTTTTTAGTTATTTAGCAGCGCTGAATCAGATTAGTGTACCATTTCATTTATTCATTTCCAACGTGAGTGTTGCTCATTCCCAAGAATTTGAATTAATTTATATTCTTAGCTGTATTCACAATTCAGAATTCACCGGAAGTTTTATACTTGTCATAGGATTTGATTGTTTCCACCAGAGGCCGCTAGTTTAGGCTGCACCATACAAAGTGTTAGTTAACCTGCGAGTATCATAGCTGACAACTAGTTGTTTCACAGCCAAATGCTGCTAGGTTCGATTCCCGGTCAGATAATACATTTGGACACGTTGCCTCGCCTGATGCATCTGTTCATCCAGTAGTAAATACGTACCTAGGAATTAGACAAGTGTTTTGCGTCGTATTCTTGGAAATGGCAGTTTTTGGCCTAAGGCCTAGGCCTCGTAGGACGTTGGTTCCCAACCTTTTGTCGCATTTCCCCTTTAGTTAGTTTAGTTTAGTTCATTTATTATGCACCCCATACCCATCCCGTGGGCGGTAGTGGAAAGGGTTACAGAGGCACATAATGGGCTCAGGGTCTGAACCCCACAATTCATTTAGCTAAGAAAGTTACAATCTTGATGAGCTAGTTACAAAATTCAATATAAGTCGTCACATCAACAATGGGTTCGAGATCGACCTCAAGTACAGGTTCTAAATTAAGCAACTGACATATGTGGAGAGCTAGTGTCACAATTTATATGTTTGTCCTGCACACCGCCCCCCATCCAGCGGGCAGCGGTGGATAGGTTACAATCACTTAGTTACTACCTACAATTAGCAAACTGGGGATATTTGGCTAAAATTTCTGGTAGCAGATCATTTTGCATTCCCCCTTTTCCAATTACATTCTCACCGGTGGTCCCCCTACATCCTCCTCCTCACCTGCCCCTATAACTATGTTCTCACCTGTGGATGAATCCTTGCAACCACGTTCTCACCTGTGGACTCCAGAAACAAAATATCTCTACCCACCTAGCTCCCCCTCTCCCCTTCAGCCTCGTACAGATAGACATTTCCATTTAAATATAAAATCAATGATGAAAATGCTTGGCTATTTTTTGAATTAACACATTTAGGTACTTCTGCATTTATTCAGCTACCGTAGACTATATGGAGGGGAGTACAGAGTGTGTCAAGAACTAACTACGTGATGCTAAAAATCCCCATCACACAGGATGGTTAGTCATAGTGGTTTAGTTTAATTAATTTATTATGCACCTCATACCCATCCTGGGGGCGGTAGTGGAAAGTGTTACAGAGGCACATAATGGGCTCAGGGACTGAACCCCACAATTCATTTAACTAAGCAAGTTACAATCTTGATGAGCTAAAAACAAAATTCAATGCACATAGAGGGCCATGTGATCTACATTGGCTCGGGTAATGGCGAGTGACTTTAACACTCTACGGACAAAACACGCACGATTTCATCCCGTTTCAATTTCAGACTTTATAATAATAATAATAATCATAATAATAATAATAATAATAATAACAATAATAATAATATAATAATAATAATTATAATAATAATAATATTATTATTATTTTATTTAGGAAAAGTACATATTATAAATAATAAATAATTTTTTATTAAAGTAAAAGTACATACTGTACTGTACATATGAGTTACAAATAGAATGTTGGATTTCTAGATAGATCTAGGACATACTGTGCCTAAAGTCACTAATCATTTTCGTTTCGGGCAAGAAGCGTTTCAGGCAAGAAGAATGAAAAACACTTAGACTAAAACTTAAAACTAATTGAGATCAAAACAAAAATTGAATTGAAAAAGGGGAAAAAAGTTATAATAATTACATGATGGATGAAACAGCAGAAATTGAAACAGAACAGCAGAAGTAATTTTAACTAAATAAACAGAATACAATTTTCTTCAAGTTTATACATGGCGGATATCAGTAGTTAAACAAGTTGGTCAATACTTAATATTGTTTGGTAATTGCTAGACATAGGTTGACATTTAGGAGGTAAGGTAGGTTACATGGCGTGTATTAGGTAGTACTTAGTTTTTATCTTAAACTGGTTGAGAGAGGGACATTCGTTAACATGATTGGGAAGGTCATTCCACATTCTGGGTTCCTTGATTTGCAGAGCAATTTTAGTTTGGTTAAGTCGCACTCTTGGAATATCAAATAGGTATTTGTTTCTAGTGTGGTATCCATGGCTTCTGTTACAATTTTCTAGGAAAATCGCTCGGGGGTGTTGGGTTACTGGCTATTTTTTGAAGCAGATAAATTAGGCCTACCCCGACCAGCCTATGTCCGTTCCATAACGCAGACTAATTCCCCTACAAATTTGGGGATATAATTTGGGGGATATGTATGTAATAATATCCAATACTAATGTCTAGTATTAGACACACTTTAATACTGAAGATATGTAGTTTCACGTACATTGTATATACTGTAATGTTAACAATTATGTGCAGGCCTAACTTTTCGCATACTGTAGAGTACTATTTTGGATAATCTTTTCAGATCGCTGATGAATTGGGTATTCTTATCTGGCAAGATTTCATGTTCGCGTGCAGCATGTACCCTGTTAATGAGATGTTCATTGACGCAGTAAGGGCCGAGGTGGCTACACAGGTTCGTCGCCTACAGCACCATGCCAGCATCCTCCTTTGGGCCGGGAACAATGAGAACGAGTCTGCGCTTCGAGACAACTGGTAGGCCTTTGCTCTGCTGAGCACACTGGTCTACGTTCTTGGTTCGCAACGGATGGACCCAGGTACAGTCCTCGGGCAGGACAGAAACTGTTGGTTACGTTTCCATTCACCAAGTGCCTCTGTTCATCTAGCAGTAAAATAGGTACCTGGGACCAGGAGTAAGACAACTCTTGTGAGTTGCATCCTGGGAAAGATCAGTATTAGATGACCTTGTCATAGGGAGATCTCGATAAATGAAAGAACAGATTTCTTTCCTGAGGACAGGAAATCGTCTGCTTGTGACTACCGCGATAACTTTAAATGCACAGCTGTCATATACAATCCTACTAAACACAAAGGATTACTGTAATTTGGAGGGAAATTAAACCTACAAGAATGTTGGTAACTTATCATCAATAAGACACAGAACAGTCGAAAATAGAAAAGGGTGAGCTCGGATCGACAAATTCCTGGAACTGAATATAGAGGCCGCATTTTGAGGGTGATAGGCTATAATGTGTGGTATTATTCATTTACTCCCACCAAGTTTCAAACTCAGAAATGTGGATTATGTGGGATCCATTATCATTTTATGTGGTGACAAGCTGTTGCAATTATCTTTAAGGTTGCGCGATTTTCTTGCTTCAAATCTTCAAGAGTAAACTGTTCAATAACTAGACAGCCAACCCTGACCAGCCCACAATTCCTCGTTGTCGGAGACAGGAAGCCTACAATTTTACCTGTGTTCTTAAGCTAATCATTAAGGTCCCCTTCGGCCAACTATTACTGATCTTCCCCATGATGCAGCCTAAAAGAATTGCCAACTCCCGGGCACCTGTTTATGGCTGGGTGAACAGAGGCATCAGGCGAAAGGAGCCGTGCTCAACCATCTCTGTTCGTCAGTACTTGGGGATTGAACCAGAGTCCCTAGATTGTGAGCCGAGGACTTAGTCAAATGTGCTACCGGACCCAGAAAACTCGATACAAATAATAATTTCGTCGTTTTGGTAACATTTAATGACGGTCATTATAGGTTGTTGATGAATAATTAATGATAAATAATTATTTCCTATTATTTATCTATAATTTATTATAGGTATGGAACTTCCTCCGACTTTGAGCAGTATAAAGCAGACTATATTGTCTTATACGTAGACACCATTCGAAATATTACCCAAACTTTGGACGCTACCAGACCATTTGCTGTCAGCTCCCCGAGCAACGGTATAGAGTCTGAGGCAGAGGGTTACATCGCGCAGTTCCCGTCCAGCACATTGTATGGAGATGGTGGGTGACTTGATGTTACTCTACGTTTGTGTGTGTGATTACCTAAATGTAGTTACTAGATGAGAGCTACGCGTCCCGTCTTCCCAGTACTGTGTGTGTGTGTGTGTGTGTGTGTGTGTGTGTGTGTGTGTGTGTGTGTGTGTGTGTGTGTGTGTGAAGATAATCATGGTTGTCAATATAACAACCATGATATAAGATGATAGCAATGATTACAATGGTGAAATTAAATGGGTCAGGCACATATATTGGTTGAGTGGGTAGCATAAGATACAATGCGAGTTTAAGACTCTAGGTAGGAAACTATGAGGATGAAAATAAGTACTTTTTGGTTTTATTTTTGAATAAGGCGTAGTTTAGACAGCTTTTCAATTCGTTAGGGAGTGAGCTCCATAGACTATGTCCCTTGTTGCTTTGTAGACATTACAAATGATTTATTTTGTTTGAACTGAGTCAAACTAACATAGAAATTTGATCAAACCTAACCTAACCTACCTACCCTAAGTCAGTAATTCATGTTCCTAACATAATATATTAATGTTGTTAGGAAAGAACCAATTTGGAAAAAAAGATATGAAAATAACGAAAATCACTTTTCCTGTTAGGTAAATCGGGTCTTGCATACATACATACATTAGGCTTATATCGAGATCCCCTAAGGTGGATCTTCCCCCAAGATGTAACCCCACAATAGTTGACTAACTCCCAGGCATTTACTGCTAGGTAAACAGAGGCATCAGGTGACAGGTTACGTGCCAAACTATTTTTGTCCCGCCCGGACTCCCGCTTCTGAGTGGAGAACAAACCCAGCTACTGACGCACAATGAAATTACATTAACATGATGCATCGATGAGAAAGTCAATTGGAGCCATAAGGAGGATTCGAACCCGCACACTTAGTACTCCCAAGCACACACCCTAGACCACTACGCTATATAGTGAGCACTACACTATATGGTCAAAAACAGTACAACCTGGGATTCAACAGAATCCTCTAGGGGGCCCCTGAGTCGTCCACTGAAGCCTAATCAGTACGGACAGAGAATATAGGATGAAAACTGACGAGTTGCTCCATTTCTGGTGGGTGTAACCAATCAGAGACAACCAGAGCACAACTCCATTCTTGAGACTGATGGATGCCTACTATGTAAACAATAGGAGCCAACAGTGATGGTAACACACGTTAACAATCTCAGTGACCGACACTCATGTCACAGTACAGTATTTACTTTCCTATTTGTTAAGCTGCATGTACCTGGCCATCATTGCAGTTCATTACTACAACTACCTGAGCGACGCCTGGATTGGCGAGAACACGCCCCGCACAAGGTTCACCTCCGAGTACGGCTTCCAGTCCTGGCCTTCATTCAGGTAAGCTGTAATTGGTCCTCCTTCAGGTAAGCTGTAATTGGTCCTCCTTCAGGTAAGCTGTAATTGGTCCTCCTTCAGGTAAGCTGTAATTGGTCCTCCTACAGGTAAGCTGTAATTGGTCCTCCTTCAGGTAAGCTGTAATTGGTCCTCCTACAGGTAAGCTATAATTGGTCCTCCTACAGGTAAGCTGTAATTGGTCCTCCTACAGGTAAGCTGTAATTGGTCCTCCTTCGGGTAAGCTGTAATTGGTCCTCCTTCAGGTAAGCTGTAATTGGTCCTCCTTCAGGTAAGCTGTAATTATAACCTTTACCACACATTTGAACACATCATTCTATGTTGGTTTCCCAATGCCAGGGGCAGGGAGCCTCAGAATTGAGATATATTTAGTGTTGTGTGCATTACACAATACTAAATATATCTCCAGAATAAGGCAAAACAAACCACAGTTTAGGACAAAACAGGAGATGCTTTACCATCCATAGTGTAATAAACCAGTTGAATTGCCCACCCGCCAAAGCGATAAATGCCAAAGCATTAATTTAAAAGTCAACCGGAAACAAAATTTTCAGGAATAATGGGAGGACCTTTGATAAATAGCCATCTTCCTGTCCCAGTCGAGGCAACTAGGAATGGTGGTTCGTAAATAGATACGTTCACCTTCCTCACCCATAGTCCTCCAAACAACCCACCCATACGTCCGACCCCTTCACCCACGCTGAATCAGAGCCACTCTTGAACACAACCTCACTTGATCATTAACCCCCCATATCCCATTCTTCTCAAGGCTTCTACCTTCCACATAATTTACTGCCGCCCATCTCGGCCACCACAATTCTTCGACTCTTCCTTTCCCACCCCACCCCACGCACCCCTCAACCATACTAACACTTTCTTCAACCCCTCCACCCAGACCTCCACGAGTGATTTCTATCACTCGGAAATTGAATGGTAATCAAGAAATCCCATGGAAATTAAGAGGACTGGAACTCTAAACTAACAGATAGGAAATAGGGTAATAGTAAAAGTTGAAATTTTTACATTTGGAAATATCATTAGTTGAGTCACACAAGGATCAGCACTAAGATCCATGATACTCTTAGTATAAACTTGTTAAAATTATATAATTGGTGAACTAGACGCCATGTGTCACTGCTAATAATGCAAGTTGGTAAAAATCAGGATGAGTGATGGCTAGGAAAAATTAATCTCCATTGAGGTCTGATAAAGACCTTTCGTGCCCTCTGTAATCCTTTTTTTTGCACTACCACTCACAGGATGAGTATGGGGTGCACAATAAACTAACCGCCTCTGGAGGCAACAATAAAAAGTTTAGGAAGGTAAAGGAAGACTTCGGTAAGTTCCAAGCATGTTCAAACAGCATACACAGATGAAGATATTTCATAGATGGCTCCAAAACTAAAGAAGGGACACTATGGAAAGTATTACTATATATAAAAATACCCAAAATTAGAACATTACAACCTTTACTGAAGATATGTCAGTAAACCAAGCATAACATAAAATTAAAGGGACCTAATATACTTTAATATTTCATATTTATCGAAACGAAAAATTTAATCTCTCGTCTAATCTAATGTATATATAATTATTGACATGTTAAAACAATAGTGTTACCATGTACATGTACATATGTAACATGTAAACACACACATGTAAAACAAATACACAAGCTCAATCACAAATATCTAATGGAGGTTGTCCACTGTCACACTGGTCATGTATATCCCGTTAAACCGTCAGGAGCTTTGTACGGAGAGAGACGCTCGAACCTGGCAACAACATATGAACAAACTATTTCTGCGGTTGGAAGAAAACGCGCACAGAGTGGGGGACTTGTTTATTTTAATAATAATAATAATAATAAATAATTAATTATAATAATAAACGTTTTGTATGTGAGTGGCTGCGGGGGCCGGCGAAACAGAGGTTGCCAGGTTCGCGGGCGCTCAGTATAAGTACTCCCGCTGGGTGCGCGCGCAGCTTAGACGTTTAGACGCAACTCTTAGAATTACGTTTTCTTCTCACAGAAAACCCATCGCTTTTTGAGAAAAGCAGTGGCTATTTAAGGAATTACCCCTAATAACAGAAATTCTTCTTTTATGAATAATTTATTTATTTATTTAATTATTTATTTATTTATTTATATACAAGAAGGTACATTGGGTTTGTGAGAATACATAGCATAGTACAGTACTTACACTCTTGTAAAGCCACTAGTACGCGCAGCGTTTCGGGCAGGTCCTATGTAATTAACCTATGGAATAGTCTATTCACTAAAGTTACCAAAGCTAGGACAGCACTACAGTTTAAAATAAAACTGGAAAAAAATATTAAGAAGAAAAACATTAAGAAGAATGAGAAGAGCCTTCGTAAGTCAGTTTTTTTTTTTCCTTTATGGCCAATAGTAGTGTCGGCCATCGGGTAAATTCAGGTACATTTACGTGTCTATAATTCTCCTAACGCAATTGGATTGAAAGGAAGTTCATTGCTTGTACTTTTAGGACCTTGCAAGAAGTGACAATAGAAGAAGATTGGTCTAGTGATTCTCCAATGATGTACCACCGACAACACCATCCAGGAGGACAAGAGGAACTTGCCCTGCAGATTGGCCTTCACATGCACCTCCCACCCCAGGACGGCACTCTCAAAGTTTTTCAAGATTATTTGTATCTTGGACAGGTAGAAAATTTCATACAAAATTTGTACTTAAATGTTAATATTAATTCCTCCCAATAATAATTTTAACAATAGAAGATAATGTGAAAACTAAATTTATTGCTAGATTTTTACATAATACTTTGTGATCCAGCTTTATTTCTATACTTGTTTAATAATTGACATATGTGCTATAGTAGTAGACAGTGTGATCCTGTGATCTGCCTTGAGTTACCATCCCCTTACTCACAGTTTCATCTGAAAGACTATACTAGGTGTATTATAAACCTAATCAATGCTCTTTCTGAAGTAACGTCAGTGGGTGGATCATTCCACGTGTTAGTCTCCGAGGCAAGCCTGTTTCTTTTTTGCTTGTTATGTATGGTGCCTTGCCAAACATATATTGTTCCCTCTCTAATTTATTGATCGATATCCTTAGAATATTATTATAATAGTTTATGCTATCTAGCTTGTTCAAAAATTCAATTGTCTATATGGGCAGTTTTCTTTTTCTGCCACAAACATGGCCACACATTTACAATGCAAACCAGCATTAAATGAACAAATCCACAAGGGTCATGACAAGGGTTCGAACCTACGCACGGGATGTTCCCAGCTGTGCCTTAGTCAACAGCGCCACGACATGGTAAAATAATTGCAACCATGAGTGCTACTGCCATCACTAGGATCCCAAGACTCGCTAGGCAATGATGAACGTTTGTAAACCAGGAGAACTTGTCCTACCTCGAGTGAGCTGAAGAGGTAGATACAGAGGCCACATAGGGCTGGGGCGATCACGGCGCCTCAGGATGCCGGTGGTGTTTCGCCTCCAATCTGTTTGCCTTACCGTGATGTGAACTGTCTAGGAAAACCCCCTCAGGATCACCCTCTAAGACTGGGAAATTGTCGTGATCGGAATGGATGCCATGTAACAGTGGGTTCGGAAAACCCTCAAAAGTATCTGGAACGTCGGTAGGAGAGACGCTGGGCGCACCTCCAGCCATTACCATGGTCGGCCGCTAGGTTTTCTACTGGACAGGAGCTTCTTTCAGCAAGTTGATTTCACACCGCATCCTGCTGTTACCACAGAACGCCTGTCCTGGTCTCTATAGCCTATTTCCTCTCTCCATCTCTGGACTGCCGCGGCAGCACCAGAAGATCGAGGACGCCTCCATTGGCGGCACCACGACACTCGCTGGACCGGACTCCCCTGTGCCTGTGCCGTGGCCGCACCTAATGACAACTTTCGTAATAGAATGGTCGAGAAGTACTTTCCTATCATACTTAAAAAAAATTATTTTCAAATGAAATTTGCGCGACTTTAAGTAGGACAAGCCTTAGCTGAACTGTATAGGAACATATAGTTTAGTTCTAATCCTGTTGACAGGAAGCTGAAGTAATCTACTTCTGCACCTATCTGAGTATAATAATAATAAATAAAATGAAGTAAGGCGGTGAAATGAACACGAGTCAAACTTGACGTAAATTAAATATACAGTATTTTAAATGGCATTCATTAAATGTTATTTTAAATGTCATTAAGCCCTCGTGCAATGGACAGTACCTCTCTATATTAATTGAACAAGTTAACATATTAAATTTCTGCATATTCATATTTGTCATCTTCTCAGGTCCACCAAGCTATGGCAATAAAAACAGAAACAGAATTTTACCGTCGGGGGATGAGTGAGGTGGCAGAAAACGGTGAGGGTTACACTAGCGGAGCACTTTATTGGCAGCTCAATGATATCTGGCAAGGAGCATCCTGGGCCTCAATTGGTGAGTGCTTTAGTTTTGTTAATTTATTTTGTGTATATATATATATATATATATATATATATATATATATATATATATATATATATATATATATATATTTTTTTTAACCTAGAAGGGTACAACCTCTGGTGCAAGTGTAGGGACCCATAGCCTCGGAGAAGAAAATAAAGAGTACTCAGAGAAGACCTTGTGGATCCTCACTGAACACTTTGATATTTTCTTCTCCTACCACCCCTATTCTTTCTTCTCCTACCACCCCTATTCTTTTGGTATGTGTGTATACTTATCTAACTTTATTTGAAAATGTCATTACACAAAAAAAGTTACAATATTGATTACATGCAGGGTACAAGGCTGCTTGTCACATGTTGAAAAGCTCCTCCAGCTCCTCAGATGGCGGGCAGGAACCATGGATGCAGTGAGCATTTCCTCTCTGGATTGCCACACTGAGGCGCTGAAAAAGAAAACTGGCAGCTCTAGGGTCTCTAGTTGTTTCGATTAGCTTAGACCCCAACTCCTTCAAAAAGCTAGCAGCACTTTTACCCCAGGCACCAAGTGTCTCTGAGGCAATGGGGACAAAATTGTAGTGGTGCTCAAGGTCTCTGTATTTACGTGACTTGGCCGCTTCCCGGTGATTGGCAGCTCCTCCTGCTTGAGTAGCACTGAAGTCAACATAGGTATTGGCTAAAGTTGAGACGCAAGTGTAGTCCCACACCAACTGTCTACCATTCTTCCAGGGGTTCACCGTGATTCCATCTGGGCGACCGACAGGCTCATTAGAGTTGCGGGACATTAGGTAGCGGGGCTCTCTCTCCGCTGGACAGCCGGCTGTGGTAAGGCTTCTCTTAATAATGTCATTGACCTCGCCGTGTCTTGCATGCCATCCTCCTGTCCTTTGGCAGAGAAGACCATGCCGTCCGTACCTGTCGGCCTCTGCCTCACCGCAAATACACCTGTATTCGGTGTGGATTGGGGCAGCGAGACGGAGAGCCACGGCAATTCGGAGGGCCTGCGGTGTGAGACGGGTGAAATGCTGAGTGACGGGAAATGTGAGACGGGTGAAATGCTAAAAACGTTCAGAATTTTTGTTTTATTTTCCTACTGGATACTTAGGCATAACCGAATCACATAACTTTTGTGATTATATATCTTTGCTGTTTAGTTAGTCAAACTACTGACCATCCCCACTAGCATGCAACCCCACTAAATACTGGCTAACTCCCTGGTACGTATTTACTGCTAGGTGAAGAGGGCCATTAGGTGATAGGAAACAATGCCCAACTTTGTCTGTTCCACCTGGGATTCGAACTCAGAATTCTCAATTGTGTGTCGAGAATGAACAATACTGTACTACCTGGACCCTGTTTATTTGTTTGTGTACAGTATGACCATATTGTGTACTGTACCTGACCTATCGATGATTTCAGAGCTCAGCGTCCCTGCGGCCCGGTCTTCGACCAGGCCTCCTGACCGAGGAGGCATAATGAAGACTTGATTTATTTAGTTCATTAACCATCCTACTTATGTAACAATAATATTAATAATACAGTAATTAAAATATTGTTTATTCAGGTGAAAGTACATATTGTACATACAAAATGAGTTAAAAACAGATTGATTGATAAGATTGATAAAGATTAAGCCACCCAAGAGGTGGCACGGGCATGAATAGCCCGTAAGTGGTGGCCCTTATGAGCCATTACCAGTATCAAGAGATGATACTGGAGATCTGTGGAGGTGCGACTGCACCCCGCGCGACAGGAGACGTCTCCCGGACCAAATGGTGACCAAATGGTGTAAAAAAAAAAAAAAAAAAAAAAAAACAGAATGTTGATTTGTAGATAGAGCTAGTACAGTATTATGCATTGCCCGCATAATACATATTTTGCGTTGCCCGAAACGCTACGTGTACTAGTGACTGTACAAGAATGTAAGAACTCTTGTATCTATAAATAAAAAAAACATATAAATAAATTAAAAAAAATATATATACGATGCCTAAAGCCACTAATACACATAGCGCTTCGGGCAAATGTTGTAAGGTATACAATATGTTTGTGTGCAGTAAAACTAAAATGCTGTTTTTCCTACAGAATATGGAGGTCGGTGGAAGATGCTACACTACTATTCCAAAAAAATTTTTCTCGCCCATCATAGTATCTCTTTATCGAGAAAATGATGACGTGAGTTTAATTTTGTCAAGTTATGGTGTACTTGTTTAATTATTTTATCTCCTCATGGATGACTTTCAGGGGAAAAGTATGGGCTACCTATTATCACTTATTATTCTGATCAGGGAGAAAACAAACCAGGAGTGGGGGGACCTTAATTTATTAACTAATGTTTACAGAGCAATTGCTGTACCACAATAACCAAGTAGGCGTGTAACATGGCTGAGTAGCATGCCAGTACTGCAAAGATGCAGCTAAAGGAAATAAGTCATAGGACATTAACCGTGTCTAGTGCCAGCTAGCCGAAGCAATGTTGCAGTACTCGCAATCAGCTTAAAGCTATAATTAAAACAATGCCAGAGATAATTGAGTGGCACAGCCAGTACTGTATGTATAAAATATATTCTGTATACACAGAGGGCATAGAATAGTTACTAGTTTCCAGGGTAACGATATGCTAGTGGCCTTAGTACATGTAAAGTCTGCAACCCCAAACTTGCACACAAGTGAGCACTTGACATATGGTAAGTAGCCCACCTGCTGTACCACAATATAAGAGCAGGCATGTAACACCTCTGAGTAGAATGCCAGTACTGCAAAGATGCAACTAAGGGAATATAAGTCATAGGACATTAACAGTGCCTAGTGGCAGCTAGCCGAAGCAATGTTGCAGTACTCGCAATCAGCTTAATGCTATAATTAAAAACAATGCCAGAGATAATTGAGTGGCACAGCCAGTATAGTATGTAGAAATATATTCTGTATACACAGAGGGCATAGTATAGTTTATAATTTCCAGGGTTAATGATATGCTAGTGCCCAGTACATGTAAAGTCTGCAACCCCAAACTTGCACTACAAGTGAGCA
>WNGS01004511.1:26091153-26154376 GCA_020271785.1 Procambarus virginalis | reverse complement strand
ATTAGATCCATCAGAACTGCTTATTGGTTCATACTGGTGCATGAGAATGTAGATACAGTACTTTATTAGTGATGCAAATATTTTTGAGCATTCCAATGTCTCATGCATTTTATTATGTAAATTTCACAAATCACACACTATTGAATAATATTAATGAAAAAAAAGAGAGAAAAGCAAATCAGAGGCATTGAAATAAATACGTAAAAATATCTTTGCGACAACTCCTGCCCCATACTTGATCCACGTGATCTCCATGAACACTTCTGAATTGTGACGTCGTTGCAAGATTTCTTTGCTTCACCATAGCTAAAAAAAAGTCGCATAAGTTGTTATTTTTACTCCCATCAAGGAATGCATTTTAACAATATTAGAAGGAAAAAAGTAGTTTAATTTTTTCCTGTGTACCAGGGCACTGTCTCCTGTAAACAAGAATATAACCCAAGTGTTATACCCTTGGTATATACATTTTACATTATACAGTAAGTGTATAAATAATTTATACATTATCAGCCTATAATGTACTTAATGTTTTATGCAGAACTAAAGATCAGGTGCAATAATATTTTAGTACTGTACTGTATTGCTATTTTTTGTGTATCAAAACATAAGCTGAATTCTTTATTATATAGAAACCTGTAGTTATAGTCAGTTTAGCAGCAATTATCTTTTATCAATTTTATTTACCATTGTTAATACAAATTGTATTGTTTGCTTTTAAATGATGCTTCATTTTAGTTCCCAGAATGATTGATTTATGTGCCTGATTATGTTACCCTCTGTACTCAACTTCACTTTATATTTTTTGCACTTTTGCATATTTAGTGGCTTTATTTATTTTAGATTGTGTGCTCACACACATGCTTCACTGTATCATATTTCAAATGTATTTTGCACAGATAAAAATAATTATTTCCTTACATTATTATGTACTTTTGTTATTACAGTTATGCATGAACGAGCACGTATCCTCCACGAAGAACAGGATGATTATCTGATTCCTCAGTGGCTCATTGCTGTTATTGTCATTGGACTCGCCTCTCTTCTCTTCATCCTTATATTTGGAATAACTGTGGTGAGTATATACTTCTTCACACAGTCTCGGTCAGCTTGCACATACTAAAAGGAAGTGGAGGCATCATCTTTGTATGTGACAGCCAAAGTACTGTACTGATTCTCTTAGCCGTATGTATTTTAGGCATTCTGTGGTACTGAAAAAAAAAAACAAATTTGCATGTAGAACCTAAATTTGAATAGTAAAGACTACAGTAAATAGAATATTTAAAAATATACCTAACATAATATGGGAATCTGTTCTATGGTTCTTCATATTGCTGCTTAACTTACATTTTAATTTTAGATAATGAATGTAACCCTAGTTGATATCCTTCTTAGTCATGCATGCCAGGTCTTTTTTACTTCAATATATAATTCTTGCTCTTGCACATAACTTATTTCTTTGCATGGAATATATAATTTTATTATTTTTCTTATTTATACTTATAACTTTCAAGAATTACTCAGAACTTCCGTTTTTCCACCTGGCTTTGATGTCCTTTACCAGTGTTGTAAACATTTATACACCACTACCACCACCTAATTCAAACTGTCTTGGTCACTATCTCTTGCATGTTCTTCGCCAGTATGTGAACCGCACGTGTTGCAACGTTATCAAGCCGAACAACGTTCCACTGACCGAAGAGATGCTCAACGACTGTCCTGTGGGTTATATTTTCAAATCATATATTTTGCTGATTCATTCCTTGTCTAATTTCATCCATATCTTCCTTTATGTTAAAGACCAGTTCTTTTATCTTCTACATCTGACCTCCTGTATGTTAAACTATAAGCATCACTCTAAAAATGCAATTATCATTTACATTTTACTTAAAAGATGTATACATAGCAAGTGTTTAAGAATGTAACACATGGTCTTACTTTTTACAGCTTGTGAATCGGGCTCGTGTTAAGAAGCGGCATGATGTTCCTCTTACTGCTGAAATGCTCAATGAGCTCAATAAGGCTCACTTGGCAGGTGTTGACAATTATGCCATGGATGGACTGTATGACATGGATGCTATATGGAATGAGAAAATCAATGACAGAAGAGCAATGAAGGTATGGCTTTTTCTTTATGAATCAATAAGTTTAGTTCAGTATTTAATCATAAAGAATAAATGACAATAACAAGTATTACATGCAAGAAAAAATCCAGTGTTAAACGTACAATAATGAAAAATCTTTTTCTGATAGAGCCTCAGTAGCTCTGTCGTGTTCAGGTTCTAGTATAGCTAATCCTTAGGATCATGCCAGGTCTCTGACACTCGTCCTGACCTGTTAAGCATACTTTTGCATATTTAAAAACAAAATGAACTATATATACACATTCATTCTAAAATGTAAATATGAAGTTATTAAAACATCTAATGGAACATAACTTTGTACCTGATTAAAGGTACAAAGTTATGTTTTTAACCTTAAAGGCCTAATTTTATCTTGTAAATTGCCTCACGAAACTCCTCAGAATTTCAGCCACTGAGCATTTTTATCTCATTTTTCTGATCCAGAAACAGTACTGATACAAGCACCACACACCTAAGGTAGACTCCTCATTTATAAACCATGATCATTTATTTATATTAATGTAGCATTTTTTTTGTCCATATTTAGGTTATCATCGTCCTCCTATCTGGTCTAAGCAGACTTCTGCTGGCAGACAGTTTTTCTATTCTAATTTCCAAGCACACACTGCACAAGTAGCACATCAAGTTATCTTTAGGGCCTGGATATGTTCATGACCATTGTCTACTGGCAGCTCCTCACTTCCAATCTTTAACACTATTTAACATCAGTTTAGCCTTTATATATTTTATATAACTTCTTATTCCTATATGATCCAACTAATCTTTCTGGCAGAATTTTATTTTACTCAAATTAAGCGGTATTATTTTTTCCAGCCACCATCCAGCCGTGGGAAAGGATACAATCCTAATTATAACATCAACATTTATGACTCTTGGCGTACTGACTGGTCTGGTCCCTATGGTTCCTCTGCTACATATGCTAAACGCCGTCCAGACACTAACTTCTGACATGAGGATTCTCAAGAGGAAGACATTGAGGACTTCTAGATTGGAGCACCTTCTGGAGTCCTGAGGTGGTATGTACTGATGATCTGAGAGTTGCTCTTGAGGCAACATATAACCCACAACTTGGTTAGTGATGACCAAGTGTTTGCTATTTGCTCTTTAGAACAATTGAGGCTGCTCTTTCCGAGTCTCAAACTAATGAGTGAGTGACTGGGTGTATCTACATAAATCCTCAGGACCCAGATCTCAGACAACATCGTACTGATGATGTTGACTGATGGCCTCCAGTAGGGCTTAAACACAACCTCTGTGCCTCCATTCAGGAAACATTTTTATACAGCTGTTAAGTTTAAAAAAGTCTATAATTTTTGATGACTTGTGGAGAGAGGATGATAGTCCTACTAAATCTAGCAAGCCTTGATTGATCGTGTTCACTGCTTTGACTATATACCATGGTTTACCTTCCTGATCTTGAAACTACGTCATCCACATCCAGGTTATGATTGTGCATTTACAAATTTGTTGAAGCACAAATTAAAAAAAAATCCACTCAAGCTTTAATTCTCCAGCATTTTTTCAAATTGTTGCTCTGTGCCTCTCAATAATTCGAAGAACTACTTCATCCCATTAAATAAATACTTTTCTGGTACAAATATTAAATTTTGTATAACCTGTCCTACCCTTGTTAAGCTCCTGGCGAACACGGTCTTGTCTCCCTTTGAGGTTCGGCTCTGTTGTATCTGCACTTTTTGAAGTGAAGAAGTTTTCAATGGTTAACTTTCTATAAAAAGAATTTGATAATAGGATTACCATTTATAAAAAAGTCCTTATAAATTTTCTAAAAAATGTGAATATCATGTAAATATAAATGCTAATAACCATACAGTATTGTACACATCTGTATGACTGTACAGTACATTACTACAAAGCTGAAGTTTTTGTAGTAAATTCTTTATGGAATTTATAAAGGATCTAACTTTTAGCTTTACAGTCCTTTTAAATAAATGAAACAAATTACAAGAGCCTACAAAAATTGTACAGTATATATTAAATAACAGGGTTTTATAAATTTTATATAAAATACAGTGCTACATTTGCAGGTTTTATTGAATGAGCTTTAATTTGTAATATTCTGTTGGATCGTATGTATATATACAAACCGCAATGTAGCCATTCCTGAAGCAATGAAATTCGATTTTCTCATAAAACAAACTGTTGTTGAACTGTGATACATTTTTAAACTAAGACAGTTTATTTTTTATTTAAGTCCATCCCTTCATTATGTAGAATACTATTCTTACCGGTAGACTTATGCTGCCAAGGACAGTTGCAATTTATATGTATAAATGTATACTAAAATAAATTTGTTAAGGCCTAGAATTGGCTTGGTTAATGCCATTTATGTTGTGGAAGCGTGCAAGCCAGGTGTCATTATGAAGAGCTAATCAGTTAAGACAGTGGTCACAAGTTCAGTCTTCACTGACCTATCTTGTCGTTGTTGTAGAGCTTCAGAACAGGTGCATTGTTTCATTATTACACTTCATTAAACATAAGTCTTGTGTTCCATTAAGTTCAGAATATTAGCAGATACATGTCTGCTAGGCAGACGAGACTAGATTTTGGTACTCCTATAGCATTTAGCCAAACACTTCATGTATAGATTACTAATAATATTTATAAATGTAAATTTTTATATTTAGTGGCATTCATTGTTCATGTACTGAATGTTTGTGTAAATGTGGCAAGATGTATGATGATAACTGTCTGTGGTTACTCATTATTTAAGACAGTGAATGTTGGCAAGTGAACACGGCTCCACAATATTTGACCTGTTTTGGTGAACCTGTGGACCAGCTCTTATTGCTCTCTTGTATATAATATAATGCTATAATGCCTCTCTATGATGTGATATGGATAAGTCAAAACTGTTGCATATATTATAAATTTATATTTTATTAAAAAAGGAAAGGATTTTTCACCTAATCAACAACTATTTATAATAAAAACTTAAAATTTAAAAATATTGTTTTATAATTTCTATTTAATATTATACTGTTAATAAAGTACAGTGAGGCTGCAAAAATCAACAAAGAAGTACATATCCCTAAATAATAGAGTAATCAAAATTTACTGTACATTATCCATAGTCTGGCACTCAGTGTTCTGTTTGTAACCATGTGTTTTTGTCACTTATGTGTGCTCATACACCAACTCTTGACCCATTTCCAGAAGTGCTCAAGCAACCACTTGGACTGGTCAGTAGAGCAACAGCCCTGCTTCTTGCAGGGTTGGTGTTCAATTTCCAGTGGTCTATGTGATTACAGTAATATTATAAAAAAGATTGTTGTGGGGTAAAGCACTCAGCATTATAATTTATATCCGAGCATCTTGTCTGGGGCTAGTAAGAAAGCTTCATTTTGGACAAAGCCAGCATCCTATACCTCTGGTCTTTTCAATTATTTTTCATTTTTGATCTTATGTTAAAATAATTGACACCCTGTATTTTCAGAATGTCTAGTCTGTTTAGACTAGACATGTCTAGTCTGAGTGGATGTGTGAATGTATTGCTGAATCCTGTCAGTCTTACAGAAATTTTGTATTTACTTGCATGAAATACTCTCTTGTTTTAAGAGCATCAGCAAACAGGATATCATCTATCGGTAATTAAATCTTCACTTTCAGCTATGTAATAATGTAATATATTGGAGATATGCCATAAATGTACTCTTAAGCTACTAACTGGATAATTTAGTTGACATATTTCCATCAATAGTATGACAAATCCTTCATTATCGTAGTTAATTATTTAGGGTATTTAACATGTAGATAGTATTTATACTATATATTTTTCATGTATAAGTTACAAAATATCTAAGTTTTATTTTCTGAAATAGATGCATTTAACTAACATGAAAAATACACAGTCCTTTTTTGTATATTGTGATGATAATCCAAAGACCTAAAGTCCATCACCTGGCTGATATTTTTTGGTTGCCTCTCAGAGCTTTTCATTTCTGTAGGACTGATAGTCTGTACATTTGTAATATAGCTGGTTTATACATTTTGTACTGCCTGTCAAATGGGTAGTTTCATGGGGCCAAGGTTTCTTAATAAAACACTTATTATCTTTAATGTTTTTGATTATCCTTGGAAAACTTGCTGATTTACACTTGAAAAATCAAACTTAAACTCTACAACCCTGATTTTCCTGCTACTGAATGTCTTAATATGATGACTTCCAATCTATATGTCTCCTGTAAGATCTACTTATTAAATACTTTATTATGCTAAAAGAATATGTTCTTACATTTATGTGGACTATCTCTCTCTAGCTTCAACCCATGTACTCTCATTCTGTTATTCAAAGTAAACATTTCCTTTTCCACCATGTCAATTTCCATAAAATATTTTCTCTTATGTCTCCACTCACTCCTTTCTGGGGAAAGCTATCTTCATGCAAATGGGTCACATCGGACATGGGAGTTTTGTTTTTTCCTACTGGGGACATGAGCCAAAACCTGGCCCCCTCACAGAGGCACAGGGAGCTAGTGAGAATCTGCCATTACATAGTGAGCCAACAAGAAGTTACAGCCTCGCTCCTGTGCCAGGTAAGTTCACAACAGGCTCACCATAGCCCGTGCTACTTGGAACTTTTTGTTCCGAGTAGCTGAATCTAAAGCAACAACAACATGCCATTACACCGGGAAAGCATCCAGAAAGTCGGTGAAACTTTACAGATATCTTGATGGTTAACAAAGACTAAAACCTCTAAATTGCGAAACTACTCTACAAACAATTCACTCGGAACAGGAGAAAAATTTAAAATTAGCGTGAAACATACTACCGAATATCACCACTAGGCAGCCTGGTTTCCTCATGCAGTCATATTGCTAGTCAGTCCTTTTGCTGGTGTCTTGTGGGACACCTACTTTGGATATTTTAAACATGGTAAGCCCTCCATGCTCCAGGCTAAATGCTGGCCATCTTTGGACTAGTTCTGTAAGGGTCATTTGCTTGGTACTCTGTTATTATTTACAATATTTTTATAAATATAAATGAATACAAATATGATTAGAATAGAATATAAATCTAACACACACAGATGGTTGGAACAAGTTAGGTGAGAAGGTGGTGGAGGCCAAAACCGTCAGTAGTTTCAAAACGTTATATGACAAAGAGTGCTGGGTAGACGGGACACCATGAGCGTAGCTCTCATCCTGTAACTACACTTAGGTAATTACACTTAGGTAATTACACATATATATTGTGTGTGTGTCACAACTGTGTGCACAATTGAGAGGCGGGACCAAAGAGCCGGAGCTCAACCCCTGCAAGCACAAATAGGTGAGTACACACACACACACACTCACAAAAGAAGGTACATTGGGTTTATGGGAGTACATAGCATTGATGTTTTTACATTCTTGCAAAGCCACTAACACGTATAGTATTTCTTGAAGGTCCTTAATCTAACATAATTTTAAGTAATTTGTAGCACAAATTTGAAGAATATTAATAGGTACAGTGTAAGAAAATTTGAAGAATATTAATAGGTACATTGTAGTAAAATTTGAGGATTATCAACAGGTACATTGTAGCATAATTTGAGGATTATTAATAGGTACATTGTAGTAAAATCTGCATTCAACACATAACTATGATATTAGTTGATAGCAATGATTACAAGGGTGAAGTTGCATGACTTTGGTACATATAATGGGGGAGTGGGTAACACGAGATACAGTGCGAGTATGAAGCACTAGGTAGGACAATATGAGGATGTAATTAGGTACAGTACTTTCCGAGGAGAGCCCTATCTGCTTCCTGTAGCTATCATATTGATGTGCCATATTAGTTTGGTTCCATCAGTCCTTGGAGTTAGAGTTCCTACCGGGGGGGCCCTGAGCCAGAACCTGGCCTCCTCAGAGAGCTACAGGAAGCAATGGCCATATGAACTCTCCACATTTAGAGTTTGTCATGTCTGCCATCGACCAGGGATAGCACCAGAAAGGTAGGTGAACCACTATAAACTCACGATTATACTGTGTGAAACGATTATACTGGTTACAATTGTAACCTACGTCTGAACAGAGCCAAAGAACTCCTCCCATTAGAAAACAATGAAACAAGCAACACGTCAAGTTCATGTACGTTTATTGAGACAAGAAAATACATCTCAAAGGGATAAAGTAGCTTAGGCTATTTCTACCCCCCTCCCCCTCTAATCAGCAACACGTAATCCAACTAGTGCGCCCCGCTTGTTAGCGCCTCACCCTCCCCCCGACAGGGGTAGACAGGGACCCTGCTCAGGCAAGCAGGCCGCACCACCTTTATTTAGTTCATCGACTGATGTGCCAGGTGTCGGAAGTCCTCTCTGGCCTCAAGTTTGTGTCTGGCTTTGCATTTGTGACTTTGCCGGCTGTGTGTGTGGTGGCCAAGTGTTGCTATAAGTCTACTGGGCTGCATGTGCCTAGGCTTCCTTTCCCCTAGCCGCCCGGTAAGTACTTCCCTTGCGATTCAGGGTTATTTTCTCTGGGTTATTCGGGTCTCTCTCCTGTTTGAGGCCTTAATCGCTTGGTGTTGTTCTCGCTCTTGGGGTTCGCTGGGGGGGTGTTGGGTTCCCGTCTAGCCCTGGGTAGCAGGTGGGCTTGTTCTGGGTGGGGCGCGCTGCGGCCGTCGCTGCTTGCATTTACAGCGAATATAAGGTTTACTTGCTACACATTCTTCTTCTTGATAGTAGATGCAGTTGCATAAAGGGTTTGTCCTCGATAACTGCACCAGTATAAATNACTTAAAACTTCTTCTCATTACTATAATACTGTTCCATAATATGATAAAAACAAGGATTCGTCATAATACTACTCTTACTGGCAGGCAATATTATTTTTATTTATAATATTGTTATTATTTTCCCAACCACTTGGATAGGTCGGGACAGCAAAGGTCTCACTTCCTGCAGGTCGGCAATTTGATAATCAAATCGAATTTCGATTCCCGACGGTGCAAGTTCTTAGGCACCATTCCTTCCCTCCTTCTGCATAGCCCTCACATCTCTTAAAAGTGCAATATAATGTAGTTGTGCTGGCTTAATTAGTGCTTGTCCTTATAATTACCTTACCTGATAGTTATTTTTCGTCTTCATATTCCGTGTAAACAAAAAAATGTCTTTAATTTCGATACTAACATGTAATTGGTCTCTTCAAACAATACCCAAGCCAGAATTGTAAAGTTTGTTCTTATTTCCGCAGCGGATGCTCGCTCGGTGAGCACCGGGACCCTGAACGCCTTCGTGAGGGCCCTGCAGCTCTCCGAGGTGCAGACAGAGGGTCCCGCCCCTACCAAGCCCCCCACCAGGTTCAGGTTCCAGACCCCGCGACCCAGCAGCAGCAGTCCTCCTCCCGCATCACTTACATACCTCAGGTAATGTTTAACACGCCACTCCCATCCTCTTCCATAACTCTCCTCTTGACTACTGCCACTCCTCTTGGGTACAGCCCAAGAGGTGTGCTCTCAGGCACTGCCACACCCCTCACAATAAGATATTGTCACACGGAAAGCCTCTATAACAAACACTGTCTTCTCCCCACCAAACACGTAATTGCCAAACGATTAAACAACCCCTGGCTCACAAGTGGCATACTTAAAGCATTTAACAAGTAACATGAATATGAAAAAAACCATTAGATTGACCGAGTAACAAAAAAAGTAGTTAGCGGCTACACATCAATGCTTACCATTATAATAAGTATCTTGTACTACCCACTTCCCCAATATTAGTACTTCAGACATATATCTTCACCAGTAATCACCTCTGTCAATTTATATTGCAGTTATATGTTGATATAAAATTTTGCTATAATGTACCTTTTCATCTTACCTGATCTGTTAGATTAAGGACCTGACGAAATGCGTTTTAGTGGCTTAGCAAGAATGTAAAAAACACCAATATTATGTACTCTCGCAAGCCCAATGTACTTTCCTGTAAATAAATAAATTAATAAATGCAAAAATAAATGTACACATGTACAGTATTTGTGCTGAAGTAAATACGTTATACCAGAGTACAGTATGAATTAGTATTATACTTCATAGCTGTTGTGTTTTGCTAATTTATCTTGAATAATTATGGGATGTTAAGTGATGCAGTATCATTAGAATACTTCAGGATACAAAGGTCAGAGAACCACAGGCTCAGATTAGTAATATACTGTAGTATAATCAGAATATAGTATAAAGAGTGTAGAATGTAGTATACTGTAGTATAAAAAACACACATTTTTTTCTGTATTTTTTTTCGTTTTACTGTAGTTTTTTCCACAAAATTAGACACACTTTGATATCAGCTGAGTAGAGGATATAGCATCCTTTTTGCCACCAAAGTTTAAAACAGAGGAGGATCTTGCCAAGGATACAAGCACTATTTCTACTAGTAGCATGCATATATATATATATATATATATATATATATATATATATATATATATATATATATATATATATATATATATATATATATAATATATATATATATATACATACATACACACACACACACACACACACACACACACACAATTCTTTAAAGAATTCTGATAAAGAAAGAGATCTAGGGGTGGTTCTAGATAGAAAACTATCACCTGAGGACCACATAAAGAATATTGTGCGAGGAGCCTATGCCACGCTTTCTAACTTCAGAATTGCTTTTAAATACATGGATGGCGATATACTAAATAAATTGTTCACGACTTTTGTTAGGCCAAAGCTAGAATATGCAGCGGTTGTGTGGTGCCCATATCTTAAGAAGCACATCAACAAACTGGAAAAGGTGCAAAAACATGCTACTAAGTGGCTCCCAGAACTGAAGGGCAAGAGCTACGAGGAGAGGTTAGAGGCACTAAATATGCCAAAACTAGAAGACAGAAGAAAAAGAGGTGATATGATCACTACATACAAAATAGTAACAGGAATTGATAAAATCGATAGGGAAGATTGCCTGAGACCTGGAACTTTAAGAACAAGAGGTCATAGATATAAACTAGCTAAACACAGATGCCGAAGAAATATAAGAAAATTCACTCTCGCAAACAGAGTGGTAGACGGTTGGAACAAGTTAGGGGAGAAGGTGGTGGAGGCCAAGACCGTCAGTAGTTTCAAAGCATTATATGACAAAGAGTGCTGGGAAGACGGGACACCACGAGCGTAGCTCTCATCCTGTAACTACACTTAGGTAATTACACACACACACACATATACAGTACACACATACATATACACATATATACACACATACACAAGAGTTTTTTATATTCTTGTAAAGCCAATAGCCCACATAGTGTTTCAGGCAGGTCCTTAATCTTAATTTTTCCCCGGAATACGACCTGCCAAATTGTTTAACAACCAGGTACCCATTCACTGCTGGGTGAACAGAGGCTACAGTTATGGATTAGCGGCCAGTAAATCCTCCCCAGCCAGGATACGAACCCAGGCCAAAGAACACACAAAGAACGCAATTGCCAAATGAGTGTTTGGCATTGCGCCACAGGAACTGCACTGACTGCTTCGGCTAAGATGTTTATTTAAGATTGATTGTGCAGTCTGAAGTTAACTTTAACACTTTCCACTGGTTATAATAAATGAACTAAACTAAAACACTACTGGTTATTATACCCCCTAAGCTCATTAGACTGTACTCATCATACTAATCTTACTGTATATACTTTCAAAATTCATTATACTCTTAAACTCATTACACCACACTGTATCTTGAGACATGCTGGCCAATATGCTCACTCATTCACAAAGCTGTCTAACCTACACTTGAAACAGTCCAGTGAACATACAGTCATTATGTTACCTGGCAACTTGGTCCATAAATCAACAACCATGTTTCCAAACCAGTATCCACCCAGGTTCCCCAAAATCCAAACTTCTCCAGTCTGTATCTATGTTTAACTTTGTAGCATTGTCATTTGCCTAATGTTGCAAGTGTATTTGTTTATATTTTGTTTAATTGCTAGTTCTTAAATTAATTTTTAATACTGTATGTAATTAATATTCTTTATTTTGTCCAGGACCGTGTGGAGCGCGTCCGACGGCCACTGTTGCCCTTCCCAGGGGCTGCTATCACTCTTCCAGCTACTAGCACCACTACACCTAAAACTAAGATCAGCCCTGCCTTTAATGTTAAATACACCACACCTACACCAAGGACTTCTGTTGATAACACATTTTCCGATGATGCCACAGATGATGATTATTATTACTATGATGATTTATATTATGATTATCAAGATTCAAATGACACTGAAGAAGGTACTGTTGGTGATTTGGGGCCACTTGACCCACCTTCTCCATCAAGAATTTCTGGCACTCAGCCAATATACCATAGTTCACAGTCCACCACTGCAAAACCATTTAGGTTTTCTTCATTATCAGATACTGATACAAACCCCACCCGACGACCGTTTGTTCCAGAAAGCCAAAATCGACCTGATAATGGAAATGGTTCTGGTGGTCGATACTCATCCTTGTCTGAACTCATTGCTAAACTAAAGGTTGAAGCTCAGGGTGACCCTGCTCCACCCATTACAAACAGCCTCTCCAACACTAGTAACAACAATCGTGATGCTCGTATTTTGACAGACAATTTTAAACCTACATCCATTACTACAGCCAATCCAGAACCCAGGAGAAATATTGAGGTCCGTATTACAAACTCAACTGAGAGTTCAGTTGTGGTAGCCTCTGTACAAACCTCTCACAGTGTGAGTGTTGGTGAAAACTTCCATCCTACTACTAATCAGCCACCTGTGTCTTCCTCTACTTATTTCTCCTTCATTATAACAACTACCCCACCTCCAGAAACTACTGAGCAGGTTCCAGAAACAACCACTCGTCGATCTCTTTCTGATATATACGAGACTGTAGATGTAGCTCCAGCAATCATTGCAGGCCCATCAACGGCACCATCAGCTGCAAGACCACCTAAACGACTGGATGATTTTTTGACCAATCAAAACAGTGATATAAGTGATGCAGAAAAGAATTTTGATGTGCTAGAAAGACCACTAGTAGCAACTCATACAGACGAAACAAGGCCTCGTATTGAGACACTTTTTGATATTGAAATTAATACTAAAAATCAAACTGTAACGGCAACTGATGCAAATTAGACACACTGTTTGATCTCAGCCGAGTAGAGGATATAGCATCCTTTTTGCCACCAGGATATAAAACAGAGGAGGATCTTGTCAAGGATACGAGCACTATTTCTACTTCTACCCATTCAGTAACTACGCCATCACCTAGTTCAGTAGGACACAATTTGGAAGATTTCTTTGAATTATCTCTAGTTAAAAATACTTCAGCATTCCTTCCTTCAGAGTACAATCCTGCAGAAAAGGACCCAGTTTCTACCACAGAAACAACCACTTCCACCACAGATTCATCTTTGTTTGATCTCTTTTCTGCTATTCAGACCACAACTGAAAAGTCTACAACAGAAGCTCAAAAGGATGATTTACTTAGCAATATTAAAATAGTAGACGTATCTTCATTCTTACCTTCTGGCTTCAAGCCATCAGATGAACCCTCGGGTGACATCACAACAAAGAAAACCCAAGATATACCAACTGCAGATATTTCTGAATTCATACCCTCAGGATATAGTTCAAATGAATCTCGGTATGATACTTCAACTCTTCCTGAAGTAAAATCTGTGGATTCCTCTGCCTTCTTGCCGTCAGGTTATACACCATCAGAGGCTCTTACAACTGAGAGCTCAACCAAGAAACTTCCCGAAGTAAAGACAGTAGAGGTAGATCCTGCCTTCTTGCCTCCAGGTTATACACCATCAGAGGCTCTTACAACTGAGAGCTCAACCAAGAAACTTCCCGAAGTAAAGACAGTAGAGGTAGATCCTGCCTTCTTGCCTCCAGGTTATACACCATCAGAAGAATCACCAATTGAAAAGTCAACCAAAAGAGTTCCTGAAATAAAGGCTGTTGATCCCTCTCTCTTCTTACCTCCAGGTTATACTCCATCAGAAGAAACATCACAGAAAAGTCCAATTATAGAAACTGTTGATATTTCTAAATTCTTGCCTCCTGGTTTTAAATTGTATGAGAAACCCGCTGAAGAGCTTGCTGCAGAGAAGATTCCTGTGGTAGAAACCAGTGATATATCAAAATTCTTGCCCCCAGGTTTTAAACTTGATAAACCCACAGAAGAGACCACTACAGAGAAAAGTTCATTGGTGAAATCGGTTGACATTTCGAATTTATTGCCGTCTGGATATACACTACCATCTGATAGTGTGTCGACAACTGAACAATCAACCACAAAAGAGCCCACAACATCATCAACAACCACCACCACCACAACACCATCAAGTCCTAGAGGTTTAGTATTTCCTCGTCGTCCTAAACTTCCAGCCTACCTAACAACATCAAAGCCTGTGACATCAACACCCTCTGGTCCACCAGCACTGAAAGTCACATTCAAGAATTTATGGGAGAGGTTAGTTAAATTTGTTTGTGTTATCCTTTGAGTCATGAAAATAAGCAACAGTTAATTATATGCTTTGTTATATTGACTATACTGTATTTCAGAATACAGGTGTTTATAAATTTACTTTATTTGTTATTATATATTAATAAAAACTTTTTCATAATGTTGCTTTACTAATAGATAGTTGGTATTGGTATATATTTTACAATATCTGAATTTGGTCATGATATATTCAAACAGAATTACTTATTTTTCTAGTCCTATAGTTCTAAACAATATAGTGATTTGTATTGATCTGTGATGTGATGGGATACAGTGTTCCATCTATACATGTGACACTTCCATATGTATTGGGTCTTTTCTTCACCTTCATTATTATTATTATTATTATTATTATTATTATTATTATTATTATTATTATTTTATTCATACAATAGATAACACATTGGAGAAGTTAAAGCGGTTACATAGTGGGTACATCAGTTGATGTATAGCGTTACGGACAACTTTTCATGCATAATTAAAAAAATAGTTTATTTTGATTTTAGATTTATTGTGGTAACACTTCATAGATTTATTGGCAATGCTTGATTTTAAATTTATTGGGATAGTTGGCTGTAATTTCTGGTAGAACATTATTTTTAATTAAATACTTACACATTTTGTTTCTGAGATTTGTTATAAAAGTTGTCTCTAAAATCATTTAACATTTTACACTTCATCATATAGTGAGGCAAGGTGTGAGAATAAATTCAAAATTCAAATTCAAATGTTTATTCAGGTAAAGTACATACATACAAGGGGTGATACGAATATTGATGAATTTATAGATAGAGCTAGTACATACAATGCCTAACTTTTCTGATAGTTTATATTTGGTCAATTCTACAACAGCAGGTAGTGCAAACTTTCACAGATATGTATAACAGTTTAAGCTGAACAATAGAAACATAAGAATCATAAGAATGTAAGAATCAAGGTAACTGCAGAAGTCTATTGGGCCATACGAGGCAGCTCCTATTTATATCCACCCAAGCTATATATATGTCTAACATACGCTTGAAACAATCAAGGGATCCCACCTATTATTATGTTACGTGGTAATTAGCTTTACAAATCAACACCCATTACCAAACCAGTATTTACCCAGGTCTTTCCTAAATCTAAACTTATCCAACATGATAGAGGTGTACAAGTGCATGAATGGGCATCACAAAGGGGATATTAATAGGGTATTAAAAGTATCAACACAAAATAGAACATAAAAGAATGGGTATAAATTGGATAAGTTTCGAATTAGGAAAGACATGGATAAATATAGGTTCGGTAACATGGTTGTTGATTTCTTTAATTTATTTATTTATTTATTTATTTATTTATTTATTTATTTATGCATATACAAGAAGGTACATTGGGATTGTGAGGATACATAATATGGTAATTACAATCTTGTAAAGCCACTAGTACGCACAGCATTTCGGGCAGGTCCTTAATCTAAGAAAATTTTAAGTAGGTATATACTTGCAAAATTTATAAAAAAAAATAAGAATTTGTGGAACCAATTACTGCCTAACATAATAGAAGTAGGATACCTTGATTGTTTCATAATAGAAGTAGAAACCCTAAATCTAAACTTATCCCAGTTGTATCCATTATTAAGTGTTTTATTTTACCTGAACTTATGTAGCACTTTATTTATTTTTTCCTTTTGTACCCCCTTTTATCCATCTGTATACTTCTGTCACGTCCTTCCCTTACTCTTAAAGTAGAAATCTTCAGCAAATGCTTCAAGCTGTTCTACAAAAGATCTTAAATGTATGAAGGTCGCTTCATACATTATATCAGGAGATTGCACTTAGTCATCGTGACTAAACCACACACCAGAAGATGAAGAAATGATGACGTTTCGGTCCGCCCTGGATCATTATCAAGTCGTATCTTGAAAATGTTACAGGATGGACCAAAACATCGTCGTTTCTTCATTTTCTGGTGTGTAGTTTGGTCATCATATCTTCAGACACATTATTGTGATTCATCATTTGCTCAAAGTTATCCATTCTATCCCACTCCGCTTCCCATCCCCTCAGTTGAAGGGAAGCTTCCTACAGTAGAAAGATGTTAGAGTGCAGGTAAATAAAACAAAAATCAAAGGCACATGAATAACAAACTTATTGTTTTGCATCCAGCATAAGAACAACGACAGAGTTTACAGGCTGGAAGACAACTACACGGTCAACGCCAGTTGGTTTTGTTCCCAAAGCTCCAGAGACATCGTCTAGCAGCACATCGTCTACCACTACCACCACAACTACTACCACAACCACCTCTACTACCACAACCACTTCTCGGCCCACAACTCCTGGTATGAACCATCCTCAAAGGACATTTGCAACTATAATTTATATTTGTTGAGAAATAAGAATGAATATTTAAAGATTAATAACAAAAAGCTAAATACAATTATCAAAAGAAGTCACCAAGTTAGGGAGACTATGTAGCATCGCTAAATACACTGTTTGATGTGCAAAATGAGAGAGAACTAAACAACGGCCAGTGTTTCAGTAGCAATTGAAAAGAACTTCATCCAACACAAATAGTGTATTAAGTGAGATTAATGAGTGAAAGGGGCAGCAATGTGTTCTGAAGTGAGAAAATTGGTTGAAAAGAAATATAGCTTCACTCATGCTGCCACTTGCTACTACTTGGCAGCATATTTTGTTAGAATTATTCTATTTATACTGTTTCTTTTACATAACTAATGTAATATGTGGTACCTTAAGCAATGTAATATACTGTACAATGTTAACCTGTTACAGTAAAATTATGCATACTGGCCACAATTTATGGGCATTGATATACAGTATAAATTTTTTTTTTTTATTATTTTCTTCTTTTTGATTCTTGTTCATTATAGTAAATAGGATATTTCAGGCTTCTTGGGCATGTGTGAGATATATTTAGTAGGGACAAGCAAATTTTCACATCCACTAATACTGTAGTGTTAAGAAGTTTGTGTTAATGGCACTAAATAACGAAAAACTAATTCCTCAACAGGTGTGTGTGGAGCAAAGTGTCGCTTAGCTGCTACACTAAAAATAGTTGATGGGACTGAATGGCGTCCTGAGCTGGCCAACAGAGATACATTGGAGTGGCAAGAACTAGCTAACACAATAGAAATTGAGGTACAGTATTCTTATTTTATTTTTATTTTAAATGTTGTGTTATAGGGTAAAGTTAACAGTACCCAGCCAGTTTTCTAAGATATTTGAGTTCAAATTAGATTTAAAAATACAAATTAAACCTTTATGAAACACACATGGTATATACAGAAAGAGGAGACATGTTTCAGTAAAATGACTCCATACTAAGCCTTTAAATACAAAATTAACACAATAATCAAAATATGTAGATGGCTGGATTTAAAGTGCACCAAGCATCCAGCCAGGTATGAAGGTCTTACCTGGCTTACCTTACCTGGTATCATTTGTAAATCATCTTCACCAGTAGAAACATGTATAATATGATCTGTATTATACCAACCAGTCTTTCATCAGTATTGCGCCCTATTGTGTCTCCACACTGGTGAACACCAGCGTAGCTTACTGGCTGTCCACCAATATTGGGCATCAAAATGTTCTGTATTTTGATCCTTGAGAATAACCAAGTGTTAAAATCTCATATTAATATACAAGACAACATGGTGTGTTGGCAAGTGATGGTGGTGGTGTCAATTGATTTGGAGATACTGTGGACCCTCACTCAAATGAGTCTCACTCTATCAAATTCCTTCATGGTCCAAACAGTTTGTATTCAGTTCAGATTTTGAAGCCATACAGCAAGATTGAATCTGCATGCTTGTACTATATTGTATGGCTTTAATATTTTCTCATAGATATATGTTCTTGTGATTTGGTTGTGCAATTCACATTGTTTAGGAAATGTTTAAGGAATCAAAAATGTTTGTGAAGATTATTCACCGAAGTTGTCGCTGAGAAATGCCCATATTTTCAGCTGACCTAATATAAATGTAAACATCTGTACAGTGCATAAAATCTTTTAAGCAAAGTCAAATATGACATACTAAATTATTTTACAAATTATATTATAAAACAATAATACACAAAATCTACACAATAGTCAAAAGGGAATCATTATTGCACCACATGTAAATACAGTACTTCTAGTCAATGCCCAAAGTAATTTGTGCTGAATCCAAATCTTTAAAAAATATGTAAAAAAAAAATAATAGGGTAATATTTATACACAATAATATCAAAACATTTAGACAAAATTGAAAGAATAGATGTGAAATTGTGCCCAATCCACTGTCATTCTATTCTTTCAAGCACGAGAGGTGTTTGGCTGGTGATGCACTAAATTGTTGTTAATTATCACATTATCTGAACTGCATATTCCATTTTTATTAACAGGATACCCTGTAGCAAGGGGATCATTACATTATAATGAAAGACAATTTTCAATGTTAAACTGTAATCTATACTTTGGCATAATGATAAAACTTTAAAGGTTTTTATAAAAAATGGACTTCAGTTAAATAATTATGAATTTCCTCTTCAGTTGGATTCGTTGTATCGTCGCAGTACACTTGCACCATGGTATGAGAGGGTTGAGATTGATGCTTTCAATCCTGGCTCGGTTCTGGTAGACTACATTCTACACCTGACAGATATATCGGCCACCCTCGACACAACTGACCTTAAAGAGATACTCAACCAGGAGATGGCTGAGAATGAATATTTTTATCTTGGCAACTACACATTGGATCCAAAGGCAACAGACTTCATTGGTAAAGATACTATGGCTCATCTATTTTTGTTTATATACCACAGTGAACTGGTATAAAACATCTTGTCTAAACCAATAGCATATGGTTTAACTTTAGCAAGATAATCCTGAAATTGTTTGACTTTTGTATTGATTGATAAAATGGTCAATATTGATGCATTACAGCACAGTACTGAAATATTTGAGTGGAATGATAGGAATGAATTAATCTCCTTATTGAGAGGAATAAGGAGATATATTATTAATATAAGATGTCACTGGTTTCTAGAACTTAAAATAAATCATAGAAATATGACAGTGGTTAGTAGAGAGTTACTAGACATGCACCCATATAACTCAAAACATGATGGTGTAGAGTTAGCTTAGGCAACTCCTTTAGTATTTAGGGAAGAGTTAGCTTAGGCAACTCTAGTATTTAGTGTAGAGTTAGCTTGGGCATCTCCTTTAGTATTTAGAGTTGAGCTAGCTTAGGCAACTTTAGCATTTAGAGTAGAGTTAGCTTAGACATTTCCTTCAGTGTTGCTTTAATCATGCATTTGAAGATTTGTGTACATAGTTACAGCACTACAGTAGGGGAAAGAGTTGGCATTGTGGGAAAGCCACTGAACATATTTAAAACAAATTTTGATGGTTTCATTTTGGCAGCAACAACTTGCATGTGAGAGTTGACCATGCTGTACCAATAAACAACTCTGTGTTTATGCAGTGAAGGGCATAAAATCCTGCAGAACACAACTATGACCAGTGCTCAACTAGTTCTTTATAATATCAGCCACTTGAGGGACATACTTCACATTTTACAAAGGGCTTTCAAAAGATTCACTTTAAATGCAAACATTATCACAAGTAAATTTTATTTATTTATGTATATACAAGAAGGTACAATGAGTTGTGAGAGTACATATGCTGGTGATTAAGTGATATATTCTTGCACAACCACTAACACGCATAGCATTTCAGGCAGACCCTTAAGCCAACAAATAATTGTAATAATAGATGCATTATAACAGAGTTTGGGTTCACATAATTACTACCTTGGCATAAAGTGATAAAAAGGTATAGTGATGAAGTTACATGTCTAGAGTGTACTGTAATATACTAAGGTTCTACAGTCTTTGGCATAATATAATTAATTAATTTTCTTGTTATTATGCTGCTTCAGTGACGTTGTTTTGTGAGTATCATATTAATAATATTTCATTTGTAATATACAGTATATCAAAACCTTTTGTTCTGATTTCAATTATTTTATAGATACAGTGTAATTCTTTTTAAATCATACTTTTTCTTTCTATTTTCTCCCAACTTAACAGGATGGAAGAGGTGTATTTGATCAGAATTGTGTTTATAATTATAGTACCATTATCCTGCACACTGCAGCGGTTGTTGCCATAGCTGGCAGCTCACCATCACTCCTCACACCTCGACATTTGATAAATTAAATTAAAAATTGCGAGCGAAGCAACATAAGCAAAATTAAAGTACAAAGGCACATGTAATATTTATTTACAAAGATTATATATTTGTGAGGCCATTTGTGCTTCTGTGTGCCAGTTTATTTTGTTAAACCATATCTACAAAGGAGAATGCCTGTCTGTTTGTTCGAGGCTGCAGGTCAGGTGCCTGGGACTAGCATCACCAAACTTTGAAGGGTGATTGGTCTGTGTTTGGGAAAAGTTATAGACAGGTCAGAAAACCCCATGCCTTCCTTTTATATGAAATGGCAAATCATGCTAATTTCCAATCTCAGTAAATCAAGTAATTTCCAGTCTTAATAAATAAGACTCCATCCTCAATACAATTACAGGGATGAACAGAAAGTAGTGATGAAGAGTAGAGACGGTGAAGGGTATGGAAGTTGGAGGAAAAAGATGGTGGTAATGGGCAGGAAGGGTGATGAAGAATAGGAGAGGTGTTGAAGGGAAAGGAAGGTGGCAAATGAGAGAGAGATGGTTTGTAGTTAAGATGGTTACAGTGATGAAGATAGCAAGTAGTGAAGATGGATACAGGGAAGGGAACTATAAGGAGAAAGTTTCAAACCAGCCATTACAACTATATAGCATTTGGAAGGGATCAGAATAAGGATTTGGGATGGGACAAGGAAAAGGAATGGTGCTCAACCACTTGGACGGTCGGGAATTGACTGCCAAACTGCATGAAACGAAGTAACACCATAACTGGTGTTACAAAGGTGTATATCTTTAACTTGTCCACTGCATGCCATAGCTGGGGGATTATCTTGTTAATTACCCGTAAACTGCGTGACATGGTTGGAGAAGTTTTAAAGTACTGTGGAACATTTAATACTCCTATGGGTATATAACAAACAACATTATCTCTAATGATAGTAATAGAAGATCTTGACTGTAATAAAAACTATGTACAAGGTTCATATATCAGTGAATCCAATGTTGGTTACAGTGATCACAGTAAGAGGCAAACATCCATAGCACATATCCGTGGTTTGGTGCATATATACACATCATGAAATGGGACGTCATATTACTTTAGAAGTAATAAATAATAAACTTGTGGAAAATGATTCATATTCATGATTTAGTGACCAGGAATCTGATAATAATAGCAGGGTTGTGGCTAGAGTTAGAAATATGCATAGTATATTGGAGGCATTTTGCCGTGTCAGGTGCCATTGGCAACTTTGTGGGGCGTACATTCTGTGCTTGGATTATCATATTGCCACACACCCACAAGAACTGCTTAGTGGTTTATTATGGTGCATAAAAATGTAGATAGTTTTATATAATGTGTATACATACAGTGTAATAACAGAAAAAAACATATGTTTAATTTGTAAAACTATAATATTGTATGCATATTAGTAATGAATATACTGAGCATACTTATGTTCTACACATCTGTAATACAGTACAAAAAACATTATTGATAGCAATGCATCGTTGCATTTGAAAAAAAAAACATGGTAAAAGCATTAAAAATATGAAGAAAATATATTCATTGCATGCATGCGTTACATCCTCGTACAAAATATGTGGAGCTAGACTGGACTCTGATCACGGGTTATATAATTATTAGATCCATCAGAACTGCTTATTGGTTCATACTGGTGCATGAGAATGTAGATACAGTACTTTATTAGTGATGCAAATATTTTGAGCATTCCATGTCTCATGCATTTNGGTACACAGCCACACCCTCCACCCTCACACTACAGGTCTGACTCATCTCACGGCTACCGCCTCAACTGTTGTCGATGGAAGACAAATCTCAGGTTTCATCATAGTCAATTATTTTCAACAACATGTACACTAATGGCTCACAGAACGCCAAAACTTTTAAATATAATAAATCGAAGCGAAGATTCCCATGGTTGCTGGCAAGTAAGTGGGTGGAGGGATTAGGGGAAGAAGGATAGAGGGAATGCTCTCTAAGGATGCTCTCGGACGCAGGTTCGAATCCTCTTCACAGCCCTTGGGGATTTGTTCATTTGATGCATCACGCAATTGTGATTTCTGTGTGTGAGGATAGAGGGAACCTTGTGGTAGGATTGGGAGATAAGGTAGAGAGGAGAAGAACAAGTTCAGAGTAGTGGGCGAACCAGTTTGGCTTTGTGGGTGCTTCTGATGTTGTGATGTGAGTTGATACGTGGAATGTTGATCGCATGTCTTAGGCATTACTTGAGCGACTTTGGTGGAATTTCGTTGTCATTTCTGAGGACCGTTACTGGAGTGGTCTCTGGAGATTGTACGTGTAGAAAGACGTCTTCTGGTTCGTCGTCGGTGATAAATTCTTCGTTGGATTCCCAGTCAACACTTTGGTCAGTGCTGGTAGTGGGTGAGGGAGAGTGAGGGCTTGACTGTGAGGGAGAGTGAGGGCTTGACTGTGAGGGAGAGTGAGGGCTTGACTGTGAGGGTGAGTGAGGGCTTGACTGTGAGGGTGAGTGAGGGCTTGACTGTGAGGGTGAGTGAGGGCTTGACTGTGAGGGTGAGTGAGGGCTTGACTGTGAGGGTGAGTGAGGGCTTGACTGTGAGGGAGAGTGAGGGCTTGACTGTGAGGGTGAGTGAGGGCTTGACTGTGAGGGTGAGTGAGGGCTTGACTGTGAGGGTGAGTGAGGGCTTGACTGTGAGGGTGAGTGAGGGCTTGACTGTGAGGGTGAGTGAGGGCTTGACTGTGAGGGTGAGTGAGGGCTTGACTGTGAGGGTGAGTGAGGGCTTGACTGTGAGGGAGAGTGAGGGCTTGACTGTGAGGGAGAGTGAGGGCTTGACTGTGAGAGAGAGTGAGGGCTTGACTGTGAGGGAGAGGGGTTGACTGTGAGGGAGAGTGAGGGCTTGACTGTGAGGGAGAGTGAAGGCTTGACTGTGAGGGAGAGTGAAGGCTTGACTGTGAGAGAGAGTGAGGGCTTGACTGTGAGAGAGAGTGAGGGCTTGACTGTGAGAGAGAGTGAGGGCTTGACTGTGAGAGAGAGTGAGGGCTTGACTGTGAGGGAGGGTGAGGGCTTGACTGTGAGGGAGAGTGAGGGCTTGACTGTGAGGGAGAGTGAGGGCTTGACTGTGAGGGAGAGTGAGGGCTTGACTGTGAGGGAGAGTGAGGGCTTGACTGTGAGAGAGAGTGAGGGCTTGACTGTGAGGGAGAGTGAGGGGAACAAGGAGATGGAGACCAGGCTTTGATATACTACATATCTTTGATCTAGATTATATGCGCGTTAAATAATAATAATAATAATAATAATAATATAATAATAATAATAATAATAATAATTTGTCAGAAGAGGGCGCTAAGTTAGTACGACTATATGGCACATGGGTCGGCTATGAAGACATGAGGTGAACTGGATGTGAGGACAGATTGATGATTGATGAATATTAAGCCACCCAAAAGGTGGCACGGGCATGAATAGCCCGTAAGTGGTGGCCCTTTGGATCCATTACCAGTATCAATAGCTGATACTGGAGATCTGTGGAAGTGCGACTGCCCCCTATGGAGAGGTCGTGACCTCTGGTGAGGACAGGATAAGAGGATGGATATATATGGTCAAGATAAGAGCCGAGATATAAGGTCGGGGTGAGGGAACAGCGCTCAAAACCCGTTGGATAGAAATTTGATTCAGGGTTAATAATTATTAATTACCTGGGTTAATAATTATTAACACTGTAATAATAATTACAGCGTACAGTAATTAAGAACTAGGGTTGTTTATTTATAACAAACAATTACCGGGTAACATAACAGACGTGGCACCGCAGGAGTGTTTCAAGCGTACAATAAACATGTTAAACAAATCAACCAATGCGTTGTGAATGCAACGCGTTAGAACCAAAAAAAATGAAGAACCGTAACATTGGCGTTTTTTATGTATGAGCTTCAATAGGTTAAGTGAGTTGCTTGAGTTCGTTCGTTTCTGGAAAGGCAAAACAGTTGCATATTTAACGGAGTGGTAATTTTAGAGAACTGGCTGTCTAATGAACGTTTATAGTTTTGTTTGATGTTAAGTTAAGTTCAGTTGTGGTGCATTGTGACAGCGTCTGTCGCTATATGGCCAGTTCCAACTACTTGAGTATGTGACTAGTGTACTCATATGCTGGAGAGAAAGATGAGAACCTGATAAAAGATGTGCATCTCTTGAAGTCATCGCTACTCTTAAAATACACGTAACGTAACCAAAAATAGATAAAATGTTGTGTTTTATATATGGTGGTCAGGTGTATGACGTGAACGTTCATTCCGGTACAGGTTTTAGGTCTTATACCAAATCGAGGGATCCCATCACAATGGTTGTACTATTGACTTGAGAATGGTCCAGGACGGACTGAAACGTCGTCGTCCCTTCACTTTCTAGTGTGTGGTCTGGTCAACATACTTTAGCCACGTTATTGTGACTCATCGCCTGCAAATGGTTGTACTATTTAAATCACTTTGTTGTCCCGTCTTGAGTACTGCTCGGTACTCACTTCCCCCTTCAGAGCAGGAGAGATTGCTGAAACAGAGGAATACAGAGAATATATACGGCACGCACAGATGCGATAAAGCATCTAAATTATTGGGATCGTCTCAAAGCTCTTCAAATGTACTCACTAGAAAGGAAACTGGAGAATTATCACATAATAAACATGTGGAAGATACTGGAGGGCCAGGTCCCAAATCTACACAGTAAAATAACAACATACTGGAGTGAACGATATGGAAGAAAATGCAGAATAGAACCAATGAAGAGCAGGGTGCCATAGGCACAATCAGAGAACACTGTATAAACATCAGAGGTTCGCGGTGTTCAACACCCTCCCAGCGCGCATAAGAAATATTGCCGGAACAACCGTGGACATCTTCAAGAGAAAATTAGCTAGTTTTCTTCAAGAAGTGCCGACCAACCGGGCTGTGGTGGGTATGTGGGCCTGCGGGCCCAAGCAACAGCCTGGTAGACCAAACTCTCAAGTCAAGCCTGGCCTCGGGCCGGGCTTGGGGAGTAGAACAACTCCCAGAACCCCATCAACCAGGTATCAACCAGGTACTGGGTGTATCACCTGTACTTGAGGTCGATCTCGAACCCATTGTTGATGTGACGACTTATATTGAATTTTGTAACTAGCTCATCAAGACTGTAACTTGCTTAGCTAAATGAATTGTGGGGTTCAGTCCCTGAGCCCTTTATGTGCCCCTGTAACCCTTTCCACTACCGCCCACGGTATGGGTATGGGGTGCATAATAAATGAACTAAACTAAAAAAAACTAAACCTTATAATTACCTTACATAGTTATTTTCGTCTTCATGTTCCGTGTAAACAAAAAAATGTTTTTAATCTCGGTACTAACATGTAATTGGTCTCTTCAAACAATACCCAAGCCAGAATTTTAAGGTTTGTTCTTATTTCCGCAGCGGATGCTCGCTCGGTGAGCACCGGGACCCTGAACGCCTTCGTGAGGGCCCTGCAGCTCTCCGAGGTGCAGACAGAGGGTCCCGCCCCTACCAAGCCCCCCACCAGGTTCAGGTTCCAGACCCCGCGACCCAGCAGCAGCAAGTCCTCCTCCCGCATCACTTACATACCTCAGGTAATGTTTAACACGCCACTCCCATCCTCTTCCATAACTCCCCTCTTGACTACTGCCACTCCTCTTGGGTACAGCCCAAGAGGTGTGCTCTCAGGCACTGCCACACCCCTCACAATAAGATATTGTCACACGGAAAGCCTCTATAACAAACACTGTCTTCTCCCCACCAAACACGTAATTGCTAAACGATTAAACAACCCCTGGCTCACAAGTGGCATACTTAAAGCATTTAACAAGTAACATGAATATGAAAAAAAAACATTAGATTGACCGAGTAACAAAAAAAGTAGTTAGCGGCTACACATCAATGCTTACCATTATAATAAGTATCTTGTACTACCCACTTCCCCAATATTAGTACTTCAGACATATATCTTCACCAGTAATCACCTCTGTCAATTTATATTGCAGTTATATGTTGATATAAAATTTTGCTATAATGTACCTTTTCATCTTACCTGATCTGTTAGATTAAGGACCTGACGAAATGCGTTTTAGTGGCTTAGCAAGAATGTAAAAAACACCAATATTATGTACTCTCGCAAGCCCAATGTACTTTCCTGTAAATAAATAAATTAATAAATGCAAAAATAAATGTACACATGTACAGTATTTGTGCTGAAGTAAATACGTTATACCAGAGTACAGTATGAATTAGTATTATACTTCATAGCTGTTGTGTTTTGCTAATTTATCTTGAATAATTATGGGATGTTAAGTGATGCAGTATCATTAGAATACTTCAGGATACAAAGGTCAGAGAACCACAGGCTCAGATTAGTAATATACTGTAGTATAATCAGAATATAGTATAAAGAGTGTAGAATGTAGTATACTGTAGTATAAAAAACACACATTTTTTTCTGTATTTTTTTTCGTTTTACTGTAGTTTTTTCCACAAAATTAGACACACTTTGATATCAGCTGAGTAGAGGATATAGCATCCTTTTTGCCACCAAAGTTTAAAACAGAGGAGGATCTTGCCAAGGATACAAGCACTATTTCTACTAGTAGCATGCATATATATATAATATATATATATATATATATATATATATATATATATATATATATATATATATATATATATATATATATATATATATATATATATACATATACATACACACACACACACACACACACACACACACAATTCTTTAAAGAATTCTGATAAAGAAAGAGGTCTAGGGGTGGTTCTAGATAGAAAACTATCACCTGAGGACCACATAAAGAATATTGTGCGAGGAGCCTATGCCACGCTTTCTAACTTCAGAATTGCTTTTAAATACATGGATGGCGATATACTAAATAAATTGTTCACGACTTTTGTTAGGCCAAAGCTAGAATATGCAGCGGTTGTGTGGTGCCCATATCTTAAGAAGCACATCAACAAACTGGAAAAGGTGCAAAAACATGCTACTAAGTGGCTCCCAGAACTGAAGGGCAAGAGCTACGAGGAGAGGTTAGAGGCACTAAATATGCCAAAACTAGAAGACAGAAGAAAAAGAGGTGATATGATCACTACATACAAAATAGTAACAGGAATTGATAAAATCGATAGGGAAGATTGCCTGAGACCTGGAACTTTAAGAACAAGAGGTCATAGATATAAACTAGCTAAACACAGATGCCGAAGAAATATAAGAAAATTCACTCTCGCAAACAGAGTGGTAGACGGTTGGAACAAGTTAGGGGAGAAGGTGGTGGAGGCCAAGACCGTCAGTAGTTTCAAAGCATTATATGACAAAGAGTGCTGGGAAGACGGGACACCACGAGCGTAGCTCTCATCCTGTAACTACACTTAGGTAATTACACACACACACACACATATACAGTACACACATACATATACACATATATACACACATACACAAGAGTTTTTTATATTCTTGTAAAGCCAATAGCCCACATAGTGTTTCAGGCAGGTCCTTAATCTTAATTTTTCCCCGGAATACGACCTGCCAAATTGTTTAACAACCAGGTACCCATTCACTGCTGGGTGAACAGAGGCTACAGTTATGGATTAGCGGCCAGTAAATCCTCCCCGGCCAGGATACGAACCCAGGCCAAAGAACACACAAAGAACGCAATTGCCAAATGAGTGTTTGGCATTGCGCCACAGGAACTGCACTGACTGCTTCGGCTAAGATGTTTATTTAAGATTGATTGTGCAGTCTGAAGTTAACTTTAACACTTTCCACTGGTTATAATAAATGAACTAAACTAAAACACTACTGGTTATTATACCCCCTAAGCTCATTAGACTGTACTCATCATACTAATCTTACTGTATATACTTTCAAAATTCATTATACTCTTAAACTCATTACACCACACTGTATCTTGAGACATGCTGGCCAATATGCTCACTCATTCACAAAGCTGTCTAACCTACACTTGAAACAGTCCAGTGAACATACAGTCATTATGTTACCTGGCAACTTGGTCCATAAATCAACAACCATGTTTCCAAACCAGTATCCACCCAGGTTCCCCAAAATCCAAACTTCTCCAGTCTGTATCTATGTTTAACTTTGTAGCATTGTCATTTGCCTAATGTTGCAAGTGTATTTGTTTATATTTTGTTTAATTGCTAGTTCTTAAATTAATTTTTAATACTGTATGTAATTAATATTCTTTATTTTGTCCAGGACCGTGTGGAGCGCGTCCGACGGCCACTGTTGCCCTTCCCAGGGGCTGCTATCACTCTTCCAGCTACTAGCACCACTACACCTAAAACTAAGATCAGCCCTGCCTTTAATGTTAAATACACCACACCTACACCAAGGACTTCTGTTGATAACACATTTTCCGATGATGCCACAGATGATGATTATTATTACTATGATGATTTATATTATGATTATCAAGATTCAAATGACACTGAAGAAGGTACTGTTGGTGATTTGGGGCCACTTGACCCACCTTCTCCATCAAGAATTTCTGGCACTCAGCCAATATACCATAGTTCACAGTCCACCACTGCAAAACCATTTAGGTTTTCTTCATTATCAGATACTGATACAAACCCCACCCGACGACCGTTTGTTCCAGAAAGCCAAAATCGACCTGATAATGGAAATGGTTCTGGTGGTCGATACTCATCCTTGTCTGAACTCATTGCTAAACTAAAGGTTGAAGCTCAGGGTGACCCTGCTCCACCCATTACAAACAGCCTCTCCAACACTAGTAACAACAATCGTGATGCTCGTATTTTGACAGACAATTTTAAACCTACATCCATTACTACAGCCAATCCAGAACCCAGGAAAATATTGAGGTCCGTATTACAAACTCAACTGAGAGTTCAGTTGTGGTAGCCTCTGTACAAACCTCTCACAGTGTGAGTGTTGGTGAAAACTTCCATCCTACTACTAATCAGCCACCTGTGTCTTCCTCTACTTATTTCTCCTTCATTATAACAACTACCCCACCTCCAGAAACTACTGAGCAGGTTCCAGAAACAACCACTCGTCGATCTCTTTCTGATATATACGAGACTGTAGATGTAGCTCCAGCAACATTGCAGGCCCATCAACGGCACCATCAGCTGCAAGACCACCTAAACGACTGGATGATTTTTTGACCAATCAAAACAGTGATATAAGTGATGCAGAAAAGAATTTTGATGTGCTAGAAAGACCACTAGTAGCAACTCATACAGACGAAACAAGGCCTCGTATTGAGACACTTTTTGATATTGAAATTAATACTAAAAATCAAACTGTAACGGCAACTGATGCAAAATTAGACACACTGTTTGATCTCAGCCGAGTAGAGGATATAGCATCCTTTTTGCCACCAGGATATAAACAGAGGAGGATCTTGTCAAGGATACGAGCACTATTTCTACTTCTACCCATTCAGTAACTACGCCATCACCTAGTTCAGTAGGACACAATTTGGAAGATTTCTTTGAATTATCTCTAGTTAAAAATACTTCAGCATTCCTTCCTTCAGAGTACAATCCTGCAGAAAAGGACCCAGTTTCTACCACAGAAACAACCACTCCACCACAGATTCATCTTTGTTTGATCTCTTTTCTGCTATTCAGACCACAACTGAAAAGTCTACAACAGAAGCTCAAAAGGATGATTTACTTAGCAATATTAAAATAGTAGACGTATCTTCATTCTTACCTTCTGGCTTCAAGCCATCAGATGAACCCTCGGGTGACATCACAACAAAGAAAAACCCAAGATATACCAACTGCAGATATTNCTGAGGTGTGTGGCCTGAGGTGTGTGGCTGAGGGGTGTAGCCTGAGGTGTGTGGCCTGATTGGTGTGGCCTGACGGGTGTGGCCTGAAGGGTGTGGCCTGAGGGGTGTGGCCTGACGGGTGTGGCCTGACGGGTGTGGCCTGAGGTGTGTGGCCTGAGTGGTGTGGTCTTACCTCTTGGCTCAGGCTGTCAGCCGTCCTGGTACAGGGTGAGTCAGCCTCACCCTCATGGTAGAGTGAGATAGCCGTAGTGTGAGGTGCCATGACATGAGGTAGATGTAGTGTGAGGTAACTGAAGTGAGGGTGACTCACTTCCCCCTTCAGAGCAGGAGACATTGTTGAAATAGCAAACATGAACACGGTAAAACACCTAAACTACTGACACCGTCTCAAGGCTCTCAAATTGTACTCTCTGGAAAGAAGACAAGAGAAGTATCACATGGAAGATACTGGAGGGCCAGGACCCAAATTTGCACAGTAGTATAACAACATACTGGAGCGAAAGACACGGAAGGAAGTGCAGAATCGACACTTCAAGATATTATACAACCGATGCTCTCATTCACTCCAAACATCTACCACCTACGGGTTATTCATGCCCGTGCCACCTCTTGTGGTGGCTTAATCTTCAACAACAACAACAACCGCTCCAAGCAACAGTCTGTTGGTCCAAGTTATCACAAGTCAAGCTTGGTTTCAGGCCGGGGCTCGGGGAGTAGAACTCTCCAGACCCTTTCCAGGTATGTTCCTGGTATGAGGTAACTGTAGAGCACACAAGCCATGCACAAGACAGGGGTGTGGCCTGGTGATGCCCCGACACAAGACAGGGTGTGGCCCTGGTGGTGGCCCGACACAAGACAGGGTGTGGCCGTTGTGTGGGGCCAGACACTCAGCTACACAACAGGGGGGAAACGCCCGAGTCCCTCAGCGTATTTGGTCTTTGAGTAACGCACTTGTGTATATATATATATATATATATATATATATATATATATATATATATATATATATATATATATATATATATATATATATATATATATATATATGCGCCCCGCTCATGGCCATGAGGTATGAGTCATAAGATCCACCCTCATGGCCCCACACCTGTACCTCATGTTGACTCCGGGGATCAACGTCCCCGCGGCCCGGTCTCTGACCAGGCCTCCTGGTAGGTGGTCTGGTCAAGCAGGCTGTTGGACGCAGCTGCTCGCAGCCTGACGCGTGAATCACGGCTTGATTGATCAGGTTTCCTGTGGAGGTGTTTTTATCAAGTTCTTTCTTGAACACCTTGAGAGGTCGGCCAGTTATGTTCCTTATGGATAGAAGGTGTGCTTTTATATGTCTTGGGCCGCCCTCGATGGTGACAAAGTTCTCTCTCATCGTACCTACTGCACCTCACCTTCTCAACGAGATTATTTTTGCACTTCCTGCCATGCCTCCTGGTCTCGTGGAGAGTTACTTCTTTGACGCTCTCGTCTACATATGGGGCTACATATCTTCCGTTTTACATGTTCGTTATCACGGTTAATTATGTAGTCAGATGTACACATCATCTTTGTCTTACGTCTGGCAGGTGTGTCTCATAGTCACTTGTACATGTATGGCCAGCATTGTGTACATGTGATCCCGTGAGTGTGAGTGTACACGTGATCCCGTGAGTGTGAGTGTGCACGTGATCCCGTGAGTGTGAGTGTGCACGTGATCCCGTGAGTGTAAGTGTACATGTGATCCCGTGAGTGTAAGTGTACACGTGATCCCGTGAGTGTAAGTGTACACGTGATCCCGTGAGTGTAAGTGTATAGGTGATCCCGTGAGTGTAAGTGTACACGTGATCCCGTGAGTGTAAGTGTACACGTGATCCCGTGAGTGTAAGTGTACACGTGATCCCGTGAGTGTAAGTCTACACGTGATCCCGTGAGTGTAAGTGTATAGGTGATCCCGTGAGTGTAAGTGTACACGTGATCCCGTGAGTGTAAGTGTATAGGTGATCCCGTGAGTGTGAGTGTACACGTGATCCCGTGAGTGTAAGTGTACACGTGATCCCGTGAGTGTAAGTGTACACGTGATCCCGTGAGTGTAAGTGTACACGTGATCCCGTGAGTGTAAGTGTACACGTGATCCCATGAGTGTAAGTGTACACGTGATCCCGTGAGTGTGAGTGTACACGTGATCCCGTGAGTGTGAGTGTACACGTGATCCCGTGAGTGTGAGTGTACACGTGATCCCGTGAGTGTAAGTGTACACGTGATCCCGTGAGTGTAAGTGTACACGTGATCCCGTGAGTGTAAGTGTACACGTGATCCCGTGAGTGTAAGTGTACACGTGATCCCGTGAGTGTAAGTGTACACGTGATCCGTGAGTGTAAGTGTACACGTGATCCCGTGAGTGTAGGTGTACACGTGATCCCGTGAGTGTAGGTGTACACGTGATCCCATGAGTGTAAGTGTACACGTCATCCCGTGAGTGTAAGTGTACACGTGATCCCGTGAGTGTAAGTGTACACGTGATCCCATGAGTGTAAGTGTACACGTCATCCCGTGAGTGTAAGTGTACACGTCATCCCGTGAGTGTAAGTGCGTGTGGATCATGAGTGAGGGTGGGACAGTGTCGCCCTGGTAAGTGCACTCAACAGCCTCTGTTTTAACCAGAAGAACCACGGGAAAAACTACCACCTCCCCCCCCCCCTGTTATATAGTCGTAATGGCTTGGAGCTTTGCCCTGATAATTCCCTTCCCTTCCCCTCCCCCCCTCCCACGTCCTCTTGGTACACCACGTGTCGTCAAGCCTAACTGTTTACGAAACCTGTACATCTTTCCTTAATTATGTCAGCTTTGGTTACATCTATTCAGCAGTTTAGGAGCTTGGAACCTTCACAAATCAAAAGGTTGTTATTGTTATTAACAAGCTCGTAGTGCTGTAGATCTCATAAACTGTTTAGGGAGCCGGTCGGCCGAGCGGACAGCATGCTGGACTTATGATCCTGTGGTCCTGGGTTCGATCCCAGGCGCCGGCGAGAAACAACGGGCAGAGTTTCTTTCACCCTATGCCCCTGTTACCTAGCAGTAAAATAGGCACCTGGGTGTTAGTCAGCTGTCACGGGCTGCTTCCTGGGGGTGGAGGCCTGGTCGAGGACCGGGCCGCGGGGACACTAAAAAGCCCCGAAATCATCTCAAGATAACCTCAAGATGACATCCTCACAGTGGTCACGCCCTATTCAGGTTATGGGGTCGCATTTTGTACGATTTTGTAGATTGTACGGTGTCGAATAATCCGTTTATTAGGCGATGTATTAGTCAGAATTACAACACTATAATAGTGGCGTTACCCATGCACCGGCCTCCATAGATGGGTTGGAGTACTCAGCCCGTTTCTCTCTTGATTTGCCACTCCGTAAAAAAATTCAACCTGTTAGCCCGAGTAGAAACGTACAAACTCCACCAACTCAACCTAAATTGGGGGGCCAAATCATAGAAAACGTAAGTATTTGTGAGCCGTAACTATTCCTAATAGGCAGCATTTTATCGCTGATTACGATAACACCGTTGGATTGTTTTACGGAGTGACACATGAAGTGCAGGGTATAGTGGGTGCTCGGTGTGGACGGTCCTCCACCACTACACACCATGTATTGCAAAGTGAAATATACAGTACGACGTGTTAAAGTAAAATATACACAGTATGCATAATAAAGTGGCGTATACGGCATGTATTTTGTGTATATCTAGGCAAAGGTTGCGTCCGGGGGGGGGGGGGTGGATATCAGAGGAGTAATTCTAGAGACAATGGTGGTCTGAAGGTGAAAGTGAGGCGTTTTGACCGTAAGACTGCGCGGGGTGGGACTTTACTGTACTTTATTTACGGGTTATATAGTAGAGAATACTGGACTTGTGTGTCCGGGTTATGCTAAGGCTGTATAGCCTTAGGTTTGGTTGTGGACTTACGGCCGGACCGGGCCGCGCAGCCGTTGAGGCCCGGAATCATGGCAAGATACGGCCTATCAAACGCAGGAGGGTCGTTAAGGCTGCTACATGGCCTACTGATCACCTAGCAGGTTACTGTAGTCCATATTTCTACAGCTCCTCCTCCACCTGTACTTGTTCATCGTCATCCATTAAAAATGGGATGAGGGGGAGACAATAAAGAGGAGAAGGAGGAAGGAACAGCAGTAAAGGAGGGGGCAGGGTGGGGCAGCAGGAGAGAGGGGGGTGTTGAGGGGTGCAGACAGTAGTGGGCACTGTACCCACTACAACCCCCCCCCCCACGCCACCAGTACAGCTGCTGGCCTTTAGACGGGTAAATGTCATCCGTCCCCCCCCCATGAACCCCCCCCCTCACCCGTTGTGGTCTACACTTGTGTGTCTAAATGCAAATTCATCTGTCCAGTGTTGCACAAGGGAGGAGAGGCGGGTTGCTCGTAGTGAACCACCACCGTCGTTAAGACTGTATACCATTCGTCTTTCGTTATTTACCTAATCAACATTTTAAGTCAATGTTAGAGCGCATTTGATATTGAATTTTTTTTCTGTGCATCGTTTTGGAAAGGTCAGAGGCGGGTTGCCTGCCCTCCTACGGCTTTGGTTGGGTAAAACAATTGTATTTTTTTTATAATAACAGGCTGTTATAATAACAGTTTTTATGACGACAGCAGTCTGCCCCCCCCAGGTGACAGCAGTCTGCCCCCCCCCCCAGGTGACAGCAGTCTGCCCCCCCCCCCCAGGTGACAGCAGTCTGCCCCCCCCCCAGGTGACAACCTTGGCACCCACCGCCTGCCCCGTCACCCTCTACAAGCGCCCAAACACTTCCTGTCGTCGTGAACTTTACCCTCATATCAAACTATTATTAGCACTCAAAAGAGGAAATGGCTTTTAGTATTTCTTCATACACACAAGGTTCATCAAATTGTATTGGTCGGTAGAGCGACTGCCTCACTTCTTGCGGGTCGGCGTTCGATCCTCGACGACCCAAGTGGTTGAGAACTGTGCCTTTACTTACACCCTTACACCCCCAGCTGTTATTCTCAACTCATATACTTCCCAAGTGTCGTGTATACCTAGAGCATACCTAGAGCATACCTGGAGAGCGTCTCAAGAGTTCTTCTACTCCCTTTGTGGTTACTTGGTCCAATAGACTGTTGCTTGCAGTTATTTGGCAAGTTCTTGCAAGTTATTTTGGCTTAGCGAATTATTCCTGAGCTCGTGGTAGTCAACATCATGTTACGTATTGCATTTGTTTGTATCATACACTTTGCTGAAGACAGCAGAGGGTGTATTGTTTATTACCTGAAATAACTGGAAGTTGAGTTACAGTCAGCTAGTGGTGTGTGAGGGAAGAGGTCAAGGGTCACTAGTTATTGGGCGTGGTGTGGACCTTGACCTATAGTTCGGGGTGAAACAGTGGCAGCCCGTTCCCGCCTCGGTGCAGCCAACTAATTAGGTGGTGCTCATGTTGTCTGGTGTCCCTGGAGTGGGTTCTGGGAGTTCTTCTACTCCCCAAGCCTGGGGGCCAGATTCACGAAGCAGTTACGCAAGCACTTACGAACCTGTACATCTTTTCTCACTCTTTGGCGGCTTTGTTTACAATTATTAAACAGTTAATGAGCTCCGAAGCACCAGGAAGCTGTTTATAACAATAACAACAGTTGATTGGCACGTTTTCATTCTTGTAAACTGTTTTATAAATTTAATATAACAAAGCTGTCAAAGATTGAGGAAAGATGTACAGGTTCGTAAGTACTCGCGTAACTGTTTCATGAATCTGACCCCTGGTCCCGGGCCCGGCTTCACTTGTGAAGACTTGGTCCAGCAGGCTATGTTGGGGCGGCCCGCAGACACATCCACCTAAACCCGCTTGATCCGGTACCGCTTGGTGAAACATGTCTAACTGCTTCTTAAACTCGTACATGATATAAGGATGATGACAGTCTTTGTGGATATTAACTGTATGTTTCTCCCTTGCAGGTACACGACACGGGGAGGACAATGGTGGTGTTGGCGTGGCTGCCGGTAGGTCCAACTCAACCTTCCTGTAACACTATACACGGGGGGAAATATTGCGGGTTTAATCTCACTGTATGACCCCAATATTTTCTCACTGATAAATCACTTTCTTCTGATTTCATTGTGAATTTGGCGTATATGTGTGTGTGTGTATATATATATGTAGAATAACCACATTTGCATACTTAAGTACCTGGTCATTTATGGAGCTAACCTAGACTATATGAAGGGTTCCATAGGTTGTCAAGAGTTGTGTGATACTAAAACTCCAGAGCTGTTGTGATGGGGTTGTGATCACTGTGATCTGTTGTCCGCACTGGCTAAATTTCGGTTATCTTGAGGTTATCTTGAGATGATTTCGGGGCTTTTTTAGTGTCCCCGCGGCCCAGTCCTCGGCCAGGCATCCACCCCCAGGAAGCAGCCCGTGACAGCTGACTAACACCCAGGTACCTATTTTACTGATAGGTAACAGGGGGCATAGGGTGAAAGAAACTCTGCCCATTGTTTCTCGCCGGCGCCTGGGATCGAACCCAGGACCACAAGTCCCGCGTGCTGTCCGCTCGGCCCACCGGCTCCCCCGTCACCAAAGCCGTCAGTGCATTAGCCGTCGGTGCAATATGAGGCTGGACAACCTCATACAACATCCTCATACGGTAGTTCAATACTCTTCCAGCGAGTATACGAAATATGCCGGAATGACCGTGGACACTTTCAATAGAAAACTAGATAATTTTCTCCAAGGAGTGCCGGACCAACCTGGCTGTGGTGGGTATGTGGGCCTGCGGGCCGCTCCAAGTAACAACCTAGTGAACCAAGATCTCACAAGTCAAGCCTGGTCTCGGGCCGGGCTTGGGGGAGTAGAAGAACTCCCAGAACCCCATCAAGCAGGTATCCTCAAGAACACGAGAGTGAATAAAGTAATTACAAAGCTCCAGGTACCTCATGCCAACGGGTCTGAAAGGTCTAATGATTCAATAATAATGTGGGAGATCATGCCCCAGTTCCTGCTCACAGAGTTTGCACCTGGAGTGCTCAGGATTGGGAGACCCGTCACCTGCAGCCACCTGCCACAGGTAACGGTAACCCAACCTGATCCTGGCAACCACTGTGTCGCACAGTCTGGTCGACGTTTTGTGTTGCCCATAAACATAGGTTTCGGATCTAAACAAATCATATTTTTTTATACTGGTGTTTTTCAGGCCTTTGTTAGTCTATAATTTCTCTCGTGCCTAAATGGCTCATGGGAGACGTGGAAGCCTAAGGAAGAAACCCCCGAACTTTGAGTGTGGCAAGTCACGGATCACTACTTGCGGTGCATTCAAGTTTCCAGATGCCATTCACCCATTACGGCTATAGTCGACGTCTGAGGCTGGGTTGGGTAGTTTGCAGCAACTCCGCGCGCGTGTGCATATATGTGTGTGTGTGTGTGTGTGTGTGTGTGTGTGTGTGTGTGTGTGTGTGTGTGTGTGTGTGTGTGTGTGCAGTGTGCAGTGTGCAGTGTGCAGTGTGGTTTTGTGTGTAATTTTGAGTATAGATGTGGGTTGCATATGTGAGTGCGTGGGCGCGCCAGCCTGCCTCACACGCTCTGCCAGACTCCCATGGGTGCGTTACTACGTCCATTACACGCCGTATTACCGCGAAAGTGAGTGCGACAATTATCCACGGATGCAGTACAATACTGAGGTTGCGTGTCGGGGGAAACTGTGGTGGCGTGCGAGGCGCACCCGCTACACACGCCGCTGTGACACCTCCCTCAGTGACGACATTGTCACGCCCTTCCGTGTGTCACACTTTCAGTCTGCCGGCTCCATAACCTGTCGTTGTGTTACACGAGCAGTGTGTTATAACATGGCCATATCCCGGCCATGTTGTTAGGAGGCAAAACACACACACACACACACACACACACACACACACACACACACACACACACACACAACACACACAACACACACACACACACACACACACACACACACACACACACACACACACACACACACCACACACACACACACACACACACACACACACACACACACACACACACACACACACACACACACACACACACACACACACACACACCACACACACACACACACACACACACACACACACACACACACACACACACACCACACACACACACACACACACACACACACACACACACACACACACACACACACACACACACACACACACAGAGGAGTACGAGGAAAGGCTGCGGGAAATGCACCTTACGACACTGGAAGACAGAAGAGTAAGGGGAGATATGATCACAACCTACAAAATCCTCAGAGGAATCGACCGGGTAGACAAGGACAAACTATTCAACACTGGGGGGACGCGAACAAGGGGACACAGGTGGAAACTGAGTACCCACATGAGCCACAGAGACGTTAGAAGGAACTTTTTCAGTGTCAGAGTAGTTAACGGATGGAATGCATTAGGCAGTGATGTGGTGGAGGCTGACTCCCTCCATACACAGTTTCAAGTGTAGATATGATAGAGCCCAGTAGGCTCAGGAATCTGTACACCAGTTGATTGACAGTTGAGAGGCGGGACCAAAGAGCCAAAGCTCAACCCCCGCAAGCACAAATAGGTGAGTACAAATAGGTGAGTACACACACACACACACACACACACACACACACACACACACAGGTAGCCTGTGTGTGGCCTGTTTGGGGGGCCAGGTAGCCTGGTGGATAGCGTGCAGGACTTGTAATTCTGTGGCGCGGGTTCGATTCCCGCACCCGGCAGAAACAAATGGGCAAAGTTTCTTTCACCCTGAATGCCCCTGTTACCTAGCAGTAAATAGGTACCTGGGAGTTAGTCAGCTGTCACGGGCTACTTCCTGGGGTGTGTGTGTGTGGTGTGGAAAAAAAAAAGTAGTTAGTGTAGTTAGTAAACAGTTGATTGACAGTTGAGAGGCGGGCCGAAAGAGCAAAGCTCAACCCCCGTAAAATACAACTAAGTGAATACACACACACACACACACACACACACACACACACACCACACACACACTCACTCACTCACTCACTCACTCACTATAGTCCCCTGTCCCTGAACACCCGGCCCCGCCCTGGTCCGGCTCGTGCCCAGAGTATCAACGTGCCTCCCTGTGGTTCATGCGAAACGCTTCGCCGGGAGTAAGAACACCGTACGTAACGAGAAGCAGCAGGAATATCAAGTGTGTGTAATATTTACTATACGCATATACGGAAGGCCCCCAGCCCGTCCTTGCCTCAGGTGGGGGCACGTCCGGCCTTCATACTTTATACTTACTTTATATTTATTATTTTAAGCCAACGATTTCTATTGCAATAAAGTTATAACTTGAGAATAATCTCTGTTTACAACAAAGGTTCATTACCAGCTACTTGTAGACTACTGGAACTGTAATATGGTTTCAGACAATCACAAATATCTAGATAACTATCCAGGTGGTTTGAGGATGGGTGTAGTTTCTCCAGGTAACGGATTGCTCTGTGGATGGGCTCATTCATGAATATATCAATTTCTTGCTCTTACATAAGTTATTATTGTTTTTTGTATTCATTGTAGCCGAAATCTATAGTTTTGTTCGTGTAGTATATCGTTATGTAGACTGTGGATGTATTTACCTAGTTGTGCTTGCAGGGGTTGAGCTTCGGCTGTTTGGTCCCGCTCTCTACTGTTAATCAATTGTTATAAAGATTCCGAGCCTACTGCGCTCTATCATATCTACATTTGAAACTGTGTATAGAGCCAGTCTAATCACATCACTGCCTAATGCATTTATTCCATTAGTAACTACTCTGACACTGAAAAAGTTCTTCTAACGTCCCTGTGGCTCATATGGGTACTCAGTTCCACCTGTGTCCCCTCGTGCGTGTGCCTTGTGTGTTTACCAGTCTCCGTGGTGTAGTGGTAAGACACTCGCCTGGGGTTCCGCGAGCGCTATGTCATGGGTTCGTATCCTGGCGGGGAGGATTTACTGGGCGCAAATCCTTAACTGTAGCCTCTGTTTAACTCCACAGTAAAATGTGAACTTGGTTGTAACAACGATCTTCGCGGCGGGGATCGTATTCCAGGGACCTGCCCGAAACGCTACGCGTACTAGTGGCTGTACAAGAATGTAACAACTCTTGTATACATCTTAAAAAATAAAAAAAACAAATAAAAAAAATAAAGCCTTGTATCTACGCTACCCACCAATACACTACCCAAAGTGGCAATACCCACTGTATAGGTATCAACTGGGTAGTGATGACGTCATACTTCCTCTTGAGGGCCACACCGCTCTATACCTGCTGTCCTCTCGCCTAATACGTCGTATTATTTACGGAATCGACCAGTCGGTTAATAATGCGGCGTATTAGTACACATTAAAGCGCCGACTTTTCTATGACACAACATCCTCCCAAAATGAGTGTACTCATGGTAACCATTTGGTGAAAGTGGAAACTTGACGACGACAAGACAGTTATTGTCGTTAATGAATTTTGTAGTATTGAATTTAGCCAACCCGGGTTATTTTTTTTTTTAAACCGGAACCCAGATGTGATGACTAAGACTTGGTAATGGTCGAGGACGGACCGAAGCGTTGTCGTTTCTTAATGATAATGACAAAAGATAATGTTTATTCAGGTAAGGTACATACATACAAGAGATGCTTCATTATCACTATGACAACTTCTCGTAGCAGTCCTAGGCCTAACGCACGCTATTTTAGGCCTAATGTAGTACATATATGTGGTATACTAGGCTTATGAATATACAAGTTTGAGTTTAGCTTGATTTCCCCGACTATAAGTGCTATATAGTCGCAATGGCTTGGCGCTTTCCCCCCTCCCCACTGATAATTCCCTTCCCTTCCGACTATAAAATATATAGTACGGGAGATTGTATAGTGGCGGCCCATCACCACATACTGGTACTGGCCACCAGACAAGTCACTGTAAGTACCGTCACTGCAGGAGCATGGGCTGGCCTAGGTATCACCCTCAATAGCCTAGTTGCGTGATTTCGTCCGTTTCTTTAAAATTTAAAAAAATTTAAATTTAAAATTCGTCCGTCTCTTGTAAGGCAAAACAGTTGCAATTTTTTTTAACGGAGTGACAAATCGGCGTGTTGTTGTTCTGTACTCGCCTAGTTGTGTTTGCGGGGGTTGAGCTGTGGCTCTTTGGTCCCGCCTCTCAACTGTCAAGCAACTGGTGTACGAGTGTATCAATGTATTTGTATGAGTGTATCTGTGATTGGTTTTGCCGGCATGCTCTCCAAAAGACAGTCGTGCACACAGTTGCTGCCTGTCACTGTCTAGCTTTGAGACAGACGCAGCCGTCAGTGTGTGTGTGTGTGTGTGTGTGTGTGTGTGGTGTGTGTGGTGTGTGTTGTGTGGAGGGGAGTGCATGTTGTGCCAGTGGCTGCCATCCTCAGCGCCCCCGTCACCCCACTTTCACTCACTTTCCATTGTATTATTATGGGTCTTTACCACCCTAATGCAGGAAGTTAATTAGTGACGCGCGCGTATGATAGCCTTGTGTGTGTGGTGTGTGTTGTGTGTGTGGTGTGTGTGTGTGTGTGTGTGTGTGTGTGTGTGTGTGTGGCGGAAGCCGTGGTTGGCTACACAACGGAGGTTGTTATAACATGTTATTTAGCAATTGGTGGCGCTTTAACCTCATAAGCTGCCTAATATACATACAGACTACGCCGCCATGATCGATGAAAGATGTACAGGTTTCGTCACTTACTTACACACAAAGGTAAAAGGTAAAATACACAAAAGGGATGAGGTAGCTTAAATTATTCTGACCCCGCTCAGTACAACGTGTTTATATATATATATATATATATATATATATATATATATATATATATTATATATCTATATATATATATATATATATATATAATATACATACACACACATGTAGTATGTTACCAGACGTACACACAAATACTTGTATGACTGGNGGTCTGAAAGCTCTGTAGTGACTGGACACTCAGTAATGTAATGTTGGTGTCTCGCCTCGTGTCTGTTTGGCCACACATACTGGCCCTCTGTCTGTTTGGCCACACATACTGGGCCTCTGTCTGTTTTGGCCACACATACTGGCCTCTGTCTGTTTGGCCACACACATACTGGGCCTCTGTCTGTTTGGCCACACATACTGGGCCTCTGTCTGTTTGGCCACACATACTGGGCCTCTGTCTGTTTGGCCACACATACTGGGCCTCTGTCTGTTTGGCCACACATACTGGGCCTACGTCTGTTTGGCCACACATACTGGGTCTCTGTCTGTTTGGCCACACATACTGGGCCTCTGTCTGTTTGGCCACACACATACTGGGCCTCTGTCTGTTTGGCCACACATACTGGACCTCTGTCTGTTTTTGCCACACACATACTGGGCCTACGTCTGTTTGGCCACACATACTGGGCCTCTGTCTGTTTGGCCACACATACTGGGCCTCTGTCTGTTTGGCCACACATACTGGGCCTACGTCTGTTTGGCCACACATACTGGGTCTCTGTCTGTTTGGCCACACATACTGGGCCTCTGTCTGTTTGGCCACACATACTGGGCCTCTGTCTGTTTGGCCACACACATACTGGGCCTCTGTCTGTTTGGCCACACACATACTGGGCCTCTGTCTGTTTGGCCACACACATACTGGGCCTCTGTCTGTTTGGCCACACATACTGGGTCTCTGTCTGTTTGGCCACACACATACTGGGCCTCTGTCTGTTTGGCCACACACATACTGGGCCTCTGTCTGTTTGGCCACACACATACTGGGCCTCTGTCTGTTTGGCCACACATACTGGACCTCTGTCTGTTTGGCCACACACATACTGGGCCTACGTCTGTTTGGCCACACATACTGGGCCTCTGTCTGTTTGGCCACACATACTGGGCCTCTGTCTGTTTGGCCACACACATACTGGGCCTCTGTCTGTTTGGCCACACACATACTGGGCCTCTGTCTGTTTGGCCACACATACTGGGCCTCTGTCTGTTTGGCCACACATACTGGGCCTCTGTCTGTTTGGCCACACATACTGGGCCTCTGTCTGTTTGGCCACACATACTGGGCCTCTGTCTGTTTGGCCACACACATACTGGGCCTCTGTCTGTTTGGCCACACATACTGGGCCTCTGTCTGTTTGGCCACACATACTGGGCCTCTGTCTGTTTGGCCACACATACTGGGCCTCTGTCTGTTTGGCCACACACATACTGGGCCTACGTCTACTTGGGTACACATACTGGGCCTACGTCTACTTGGGTACACATACTGGGCCTACGTCTACTTGGGTACACATACTGGCCGTCTGATCCCTGTCACCCCACATGACAGTCTCCACCTACCTTACCATGAATCCGGGGATCAATGGCCCCGCGGCCCGGTTTTCGACCAGGTCTCGTGGTTTGTAATCTGATGAGTTAGCCTGTTAGCGCTCCCCCACAGTCTGATGTACGAATCACAGCCTGGTTGATCTGGGGATCCTTTAGAGGTTTTATCAAGTTCTCGTTTAAATTGCCTGAGAGGTCGGTTACTCGTGCCTTACGTGTAGAGGGAGAATGTTGAAAAGTCTTGATCCTCTATTGTCGATAGTATTATCCCTTGTCGTATCTATTGCACCTCTGCTCTTCAACGTAGCTATTTTGCACTCCTGCCATGCCTCTTTATCTTGTAAGGCGTTATTTCCGTCTGCAGATTTGGAACAACTATCTAATATTTTCCAAGTTAAGATTATTATATATCTCTCGCGCCTGCGCTCTAGAATAGTGGCTCTTTTGTTTTGGAGTCACGGGACCCCCTTTGGAAATCTGGTGAAAGCTATGGACCAACACCTAAGAAAAATGGACTTAAACACGTAAATTTAATCTTGCAGACAACGAGTATATTGTATTAGTAATGGTAATGTCTTCTCACAGACACAATAACAGAGGATAAAAATCCACACTTTTATATTTGTGAAATTTATGTGAGGAATTTTCACCAAGTCTTCGCACTCTCCTGAATGCTCCGTCAAGGTCTGAGTGTATTCACCTACTTGTGCTTGCGGGGGTTGAGCTCTGGCTCTTTGGTCCCGCCTCTCAACAGTCAATCAACTGGTGTACAGATTCCTGAGCCTACCGGGCTCTTTCATATCTACATTTGAAACTGTGTATGGAGTCAGCCTCCACCACATCACTGCCTAATGAATTCCATTTATTAACTAACTACTCTGTGTGTGTGTGTGTGTGTGTGTGTGTGTGTGTGTGTGGTGTGGTGTGTGTGTGTGTGTATTCACTTAGTTGTATTTTACGGGGGTTGAGCTTTGCTCTTTCGGCCCGCCTCTCAACTGTCAATCAACTGTTTACTAACTACACTAACTACTTTCACACCACACACACACACACACCCCAGGAAGCAGCCCGTGACAGCTGACTAACTCCCAGGTACCTATTTACTGCTAGGTAACAGGGGCATTCAGGGTGAAAGAAACTTTGCCCATTTGTTTCTGCCGGGTGCGGGAATCGAACCCGCGCCACAGAATTACCAATCCTGCATGTGCGTGTGCGTGTGTGTGTGTGTGTGTGTGTGTGTGTGTGTGTGTGTGTGTGTGTGTGTGTGTGTGTGTGTGAAAATGTTCGAGATTGTAGGCAGGACGCTAGGGGCTAGCCTCACTCAGCTTTCCAAGATGACGTATAAGGGGGGGGGTGTCATGGGCCAGTCGGGGTCGGCCTCAGTGCCACATGTCAAGATATTTTGGAATCTCTAGCGACCCCCCCTCCCCCCTGAGACTTTCATTAAGTCTGAAATGAAATCAATACTATGTTTCCCGCTATGTTTTTGTATGCCTACTCCTGCCGTTTACCCGCGCATTTGTATGGTTTACTCGAAAACTATGATCTAAATTCATTTGGGTTACGGTATTGCATTTTCTGAGACAGGTAGAGAAAGAGAGGGACAGGAAGAAGTGGGGGAGGGAGAGAGAGAGAGAGAGGGAGAGAGAGAGAGAGAGAGAGAGAGAGAGAGAGAGAGAGAGTGAGAGAGAGAGAGAGAGATGGGGGGCATGAGACAAGACAGACCCGGGCCACCGTCGGGTACCCTATCTAGTAAAATAATAAAGGACACTGCAGAAGTATGTTGGTCCATACGACGCTGCCCTATATTTATGCACCCAAACTAATTCACAATATATATATATATATATATTAATATATATATATATATATAATATGTCTACCCTACGCTTGAAACAATCCACGGTCCCACATTCCCCGGGTAATGGGTTCCAGGGGTTACTACGGCTACACACTCCCACATCCTTATATCCCTTCTCTCACAACAGTTGCTAGTCTTGTTGTCCCGCACTCTCGTGTCCCAGGCTCGTCGCCTCACACTGGCGGGAAGGAAAAAAATGTATCCAATTTTCAGACCAGCTTTCTAGGTCCTTTTTTTGCAGTTGTCTGCAGTCTTCCTCTTTTCTCCGGGGGGGGGGGGGGGGACGGTGGTCTAAAGCCATCCGTGGCGCGGTACTTGAAGACATGCTGACATGTCTCACCACAGCGAATGCTGCCGACGTTCTTTTGTTAGTTTCTCCGGCGCCAGGTTTGGTGTCGCCTATACTCCCAGATCCTCCTCCTCCTTCTCCTTCCTCGGTGTCTGGGAGCTGCGCCGCTCTTCATCCTGTACTGTCCCCTGGGGTTGTTTATTCCCAACTCAATATCAACATTTGTCTGGATTGAAGTCAACTGACCATCTTTCTCCCAATGTTATTTTTTGTTTCTACGTTTCGTCATCAACTTTTGCATCGTCTGAAAACGATGCGCATATATATATAATATATATATATATATATATATATATATATATATATATATGTATATGTATGTGTGTGTGTGGTGTGTGTGTGTGTGTGAGAAAACTGCATCAACGCGCAAGCCATAGATCACTAAGAACTCTTTGACCCGGCCAGGATTCGAACCCATGCCGTCCAGGATCACCCCTAAACGTACACAGTACCGTGACTACCGTGACGATCATTGGTGCGGTGGTCACGGTACTGTGTACGTTTAGGGGTGATCCTGGACGGCATGGGTTCGAATCCTGGCCGGGTCAAAGAGTTCTTAGTGATATATATATACATATATAAATATTTATATAATATGTATAATATATTATATATACACACACAGAATAGGTCACAATAATCTAGCTGAAAACATATAACCCAACACAGTTACATCTTGAAGGGGGTTATAAGATGGACCGAAACGTCATTTTTATATCGATGTGGATTGGGGTATTTATAGGAATAAATTATTACATTTCCTCAGCCAGGTCGTTGATAGGTCATGGAGCAAGCTGCAGGTTAAGAAAAACATAAACTTATTTTATTGCTAACACTTCAAGAAATCAATTCAATAACCCATTTAATTGAATCCAAATATTTTTGCCTTGATTTTTTTGGCTTCAAATTCTTACTAATCATGACTTCCAGATTTTGTCGCAGTCTGACTTTGCAATTTCGACACAATCTGGTAACTGCGTCATGATTACCTAACCTCAGAACAATGCACTTGTTAACATTAAACTCCATCTGCCAATCTTTCCACCATTTAAACGTCTATCTAGAGCCTCTTGAAGGGAATGGAGTCTTCTGAGTTTATTGCCCGCCCTATTTTTGTGTCATCTGCAACTTGGCAAATATTGCTGCTCAATTCTGAATCTAAATCTATTATATATATATATATATATATATATATATATATATATATATATATTATATATATATATATATATATATAATATATATATAGAGGCTATGGGTCCCCCTTCTTCCAGCCAGAGGTGGTACTCCCTTCCATATATATATATATATATATATATNCCAAATCTCCTCATGGAGCGAACACCACGACGAACAATATGCAGGCGGCAGCAGCAACAGGCAGCTGTATACAGCTGCAGTAACCAGGCAGCCAGCACATTAAGCAGGTTGACCTGGCGACACAGTCGACCTTTCAGGCAGAGCGGCCGGCAGCAGGCAGGGGTGCAGGCAAGTGTGAGGCCGTGACGCCAAGCAGCTTGCAACACCGTGTACTGTGTGTGTGTGTGTGTGTACACCCGTCACGGTTACCGTTGATATAATGACACCTGTCGTGTGTACCTGTGACATACACCTGTCATCTCATGTGGGGGGAACGGTGCACGTGTAGTGAGCCAGTCAGTGATTGGTGACTGGTGGTCAGTCATGCGGTCTCGTCTGCCTGATAAGTACTGCCTGATGGGTTAGTACGACCCACACGTGCTGGGGTACGGGCACGACACCCACGTGCTGGGGTACGGGCACGACAACCCACGTGCTGGGGTACGGGCACGACACCCACGTGCTGGGGTTACAGGCACGACACCCACGTGCTGTGGTACAGGCACGACACCCACGTGCTGGGGTTACGGGCACGACCACCCACGTGCTGGGTTCGGGACGACACCCACGTGCTGGGGTACGGGCACGACACCCACGTGCGGGGGTACGGGCACGACACCCACGTGCTGGGGTACAGGCACGACACCCACGTGCTGTGGTACAGGCACGACACCCACGTGCTGGGGTACGGGCACGACACCCACGTGCTGGGGTTCGGGCACGACACCCACGTGCTGGGGTACGGGCACGACACCCACGTGCTGGGGTACGGGCACGACACCCACGTGCTGGGGTACGGGCACGACACCCGCGCTGGGGGTACGGGGCACGACACCCACGTGCTGGGGTACGGGCACGACACCCACGTGCTGGGGTACGGGCACGACACCCACGTGCTGGGGTACGGGCACGACACCCACGTGCTGGGGTACGGGCACGACACCCACGTGCTGGGGTACGGGCACGACACCACGTGCTGGGGTACGGGCACGACCCCCCCCCCCCCCGTGCTGGGGTACGGGACACGTCCCGTCCCGTCTAGCAATTAGCACACAATTGCTAAACACATAATGGAATGGAATTATCACGGGAATGTGCTAGCCATTTCGACTATATAGCACTTTGAAGGAGTCAGGATAAGGATTTGGGATAGGAGGGGGGAAGGAATGGTGCCCAACCACTTGGACAATCGGGAATTGAACGCCGACCTGCATGAGGCGAGACCGTCCAGCCCAAGATTAGTATATATATATATATATATATATATATATATATTATATATATATATATATATATATATATATATATATATATAATAATATATATGAGCCAGGAGAGCGTGCACCTGACAGGTCCTGCAACTATAGCGTGCGAGGGACCCCGAGTATAACGGAACACCGTCACAACCCAGTGGAAGAGATTGAGTCTCCCCCCCCCCCCCTTCCCTCCCTCTCCTCCTTCCACCACCTTCCCTTTCACTCACGCTCACCGTAAATACCTTTTTTTTTCGAGTGCATACGTTTGCAAATACATATCGGGTGTAATGTCTGGTGACTGAGCGTTTTATAGCGACATGCTTGCTCGTGGTGAGTGATGGTGAGCGAGCTCCTGCAAAGATAACAACACTTTAAACCTCTAAAGCGCCACGGGATTGTGTTTATCGCAATAATAACCTCGCTGTGTGTGTCGTTTCGAAGATGAGTGAAATGTTTAATAGGTATGGTAGGCGGTCATAGTCGAGGGGGAGATGTTTCAGGTTTCGTTAATAGGGACGTTAATGATTGATGGATGGTGGTGCAGGAGGAGGAGGGGTGGGCACAGACGGTTCCGCTGGGGGGGCACTGACCCCTATGGGTCACCTCGGGGCATAGTTTGACTCAGGGTAGAGGAGGATGTCATCTGCAGGTCTCTGGTCGCCGCCAACCTCACTCTGGCAGCTTTATTATATTAATTATTGATCGTTAGGCTTATATGTGGTGTTGTGTGTGTGTGCGTGCGTGTGCGCGCGCGCACGCGTGGACTCACCAAGGCTCAGCTTGCAGGGTCGAACTTTCTCTCTTAAGGCTTCTGCCTTTCGACCATCATTAATTCAATGCGTTCAGTTCAGCTTCAGACCATATTAGTACAATGATGAATCTTTTCACTGTTTTCCCCCAATTACATTAAAAACTGGTGTATTGAATTGTCTTCGATAAGTGCTCATCTAGTCCGTCCCACGTGTTAGACTCTCAGACTGAAAAGTTCTTTCTGGCATCCCTGCAGCCCATCTGGGTTTCCAGTTTCCAATTATGTCCTCTCGTTCTACTGGTCGTTAATTTGAAAATGTATTCAGTATCTACTTTGTCAATCCCTCTTAGTATCTTGGACGTCGGGTATCATGTCTGCCTTATTCTTTCTTCCTCTAGTTAGTGAGGTCCAGTTCTCTGAGTCTTTCTTCATAGTTCAGTCCCCTTAGCTCAGAAACGAGCCTTGCTGCATATTTTTTGGACCTTTTCTAGTTTTGTTTTGTGTTTATTTACGTAGGGGGTTCCATGTCGGGCAGCATATTCAATAATAGGCCTCAAAGGTTGTTAGGGAGGGACCTTTGTAATGAATATGTGAAATGGTTGGGTTGGAAGGGGGGTTACTTTTCAAAACTCCCGCCAGCAGCTTTTCTGCACATGCGCGGTGGCCTAACTCCATTTGGAGAACGTAAACACGGAGGGGGGGGGGGGTATTCGTCCTCTCTAACCCCCTCTCTATACCCGTGTTTTAACTTAAACCCTCTATACCAAGGGACCCCAAACTTTTTCTTGAGCCGACCCCACGCCACGTGGTCTTAAACCGTTTGACCGGCTTAAGATTCTACAACCTTATGGGTGGAAAACCGACTACTAGCCCTAGGATCGCCTTGCAATCCCCCCCTCTAAAACATACATAAACAAGGGCTTAATATTAATAAAAGGGATAACTCCAAGTACATTCCAATGCTTCGGCACTAGTTGTTGACACAATATCATATGCCAATACTTGCGTGCGTTGCCACTTGTCAGTTGTTTTATTTTGTTTGCATCTCTGGTGTTACGGGGTTGTGTGTGTGGACGGTGTTGCGTGCGCACTGTAGAGTAAACATTGCAAGCTAACTTTCACAGTTTGTTGACGTTAGTCATCAACGCCTGGCAGTGTTGTGGTGGTTCTAACACAGGTGCAGTTAGGAGAGAACCATTACTGACCTCTAACTAACCGGGCTGTAGTGGATATGTAGGCCTGGGGGTCCAAGCAACAGCCTGTTGGACCCAGCTCTCTCAGTCGGGAACTCTCAGGATTTTATTTCATTTAATTATCAAGGGAAAGCGCCAAGCCATTACGACTATATAGCACTGGGAAGGGGTCAGGATAAGGATTTGGGATGGGACGTGGGGAAGGAATGGTGCCCAACTACTTGGACGGTCGAGGATTGAACGCCGACCTGCATGAAGCGAGACCCTCCCAAGTTATTCACCAGATAAACTTCCTTTCTGCCTCCGAAGATGTTGCGAGTTTCAACGAAACACATCATTTAGCGTCAAGCCATCAACATTGCAAAAGAAACTTTTGGAGACTTTGAACTTCACCTTTCCATAGCTCATCCCCCCCTCGCCTTATCATATTAGTTTTTCCAGCAACACAACCCGCTGATTGTTTTACAACCATGTCCCCAATTGCTGCTAGGCGTACAGGGCAAACAGTTCAATAACAATGCTTAGTCAAAATTGTTTTGCCTAGGACTCTAACCCAGCTGGAATTGGTGGCGCCGCATGGAGCGAGCGTGCTACCGCTGCTCCAGAGGGACTGTTAATTCATCATGAACGCCTAAGAATACTCATCACGGACGTGTGTAGATATGCACGAGCAGTGCTGGGTTATGGCGCGACCAGACTCCGGCTCAACTTGCAGGGGCGGTTGTGCACTTTCACTTGCGCCACCACGGCGATGGTTATGGACTTAATGTGTTAATACCTCCACAGTGTTGAAGCAAGCAAGCGTGAAGTGTCCCTGGCCAGCGTCACCTCACACTGTACGTCCAGCGTGTCCGTTCACCACGTCGTACACAAGGCGGGACTGCTAAATAACGGCCTTAGGGACCGCTGTTCACCTGTTACCTTCAGCGTTGACATGAGTAACGCAGACGACCTCCAAGGGTAACGGTGTGTGGTGTGCACGCGCAGCCTCCCCACCTCTTGTCTGCTGGTGTGGGTTGGTAACGGAGGAGCGGGAGCAAGGAGCCAGGGACTGGTTTTACGAGCCGACGGCCCAAGCATAAGAATGAGGTCAACTGCCGATACTGACGGAGCTGCCGAAGGCGCCTCCGAAACCTTAGTTTGGATTAAGATGTGTCGGCTCAAGCATACATGTGTATTGTTTATATAGAGAAGTATGAGTGTGTGAGGTACGTATGAGTGCGTGTGTGAGAGATGTCACCAGCTTAATACACTGGTGTATTAAAGGGTTATGAGTGAGGTTAGGTGTTGACTATAGGCCTATCAGACCCCCGGAGGGTGATAGAGTGCCGCCATAATACTCTACTGACCTACAAGCAAGTATACATTAGCCCTCACTATGGTCCAGGACTAAAGTACACTCTCAGTGTGTATATATACACCAAGAAATGGGGGTATACACACCTCTCAGTGTGTATATTCCTTGGTGTCGTCAGTTGGTGAGAGTTCTCAGGTGGTGAGAGTTCTCAGGTGTTGTCACAGGTGTTGTTACAGGTGTTGTTACAGGTGTTGTTACAGGTGTTGTCACAGGTGTTGTCACAGGTGTTGTCACAGGTGTTGTCACCCCACTAATCACATCAGTGATAGTGGGATTATTCTGTAAATATTAATCTGTAAAACTGTCAATTCTGTAAAACAAAAAAGTTAATCTGTAAATATTAATCCAGCCTCGGGAACCCAGAGCTTGACGACCTCATCAACCAGGCTGGTTGATGAGGTCGTCAACCAGGTCAGACTGGTTGACCAGCCCACCAACCATGAGGCCTGGCCAGAGACCGGGCCTCGAAGTGTGACGGGGGGGGGGGGGCGGACGAGGGGGGAAGGGGTGGGAGGGGGGGATTAGTCCTCGAAACCCCCTCCCCTTTAAAGAAACTGAGGTTTAGGAATTAGCCGGGGGGGGGGGGAGGTTCTGGCAAGGTTGTTGTGGGTTCTGTACTGAGGGGGTTTGCTTCGAGGCGTCTTAACACACGTTGTCGTAGGAAGGTGAGGGCGCTCTCTGGTCGCAGGGTTCCTCCTCTACGTCGCGACGTCGTTCCGCGTCCCTCCTCTACGTTGCGACGTCGTTCCGCGTCCCTCCTCTACGTTGCGACGTCGTTCCGTGTCCCTCCTCTACGTTGCGACGTCGTTCCGCGTCCCTCCTCTACGTTGCGACGTCGTTCCGCGTCCCTCCTCTACGTTGCGACGTCGTTCCGCGTCCCTCCTCTACGTTGCGACGTCGTTCCGCGTCCCTCCTCTACGTTGCGACGTCGTTCCGCGTCCCTCCTCTACGTTGCGACGTCGTTCCGCGTCCCTCCTCTACGTTGCGACGTCGTTCCGCGTCCCTCCTCTACGTTGCGACGTCGTTCCGTGTCCCTCCTCTACGTTGCGACGTCGTTCCGCGTCCCTCTACGTTGCGACGTCGTTCCGCGTCCCTCCTCTACGTTGCGACGTCGTTCCGCGTCCCTCCTCTACGTTGCGACGTCGTTCCGCGTCCCTCCTCTACGTTGCGACGTCGTTCCGCGTCCCTCCTCTACGTTGCGACGTCGTTCCGCGTCCCTCCTCTACGTTGCGACATCGTTCCGTGTCCCTCCTCTACGTTGCGACGTCGTTCCGCGTCCCTCCTCTACGTTGCGACGTCGCTCCGCGTCTGGGAAACTTGTTGGAAAGTTTGTGGTGGCGGCGGAGACCTGAGCTGGACAGGAGTAAACAGTGAAGTAATTGCCTACCTGGGCAAGGTAAACATTGAACCATGTGATATTCCGCAGCCTCTCCCCCCTTTCCCCTCCCTTCCTCCCCCCAGCCGGTCTACTGTCACTCCCCACAACCAACTCTCACTCTCTCTCTTTTCTCTTTCCTCTGGAACGTGTTTATATTCTCTTTTTGCCAGACGCTATTGCTATTTTTCCTCACCAGATGGCTCCAGGAGACTGCTGGCTCTGCTCCTCTGGATGGGCTTCAACGCTATTCCTTGCGTCTTGTCGTGGGGGGCACCACTATTCCTTGTGTCTTGTCGTGGGGGGCACCACTATTCCTTGCGTCTTGTCGTGGGGGGCACCACTATTCCTTGTGTCTTGTCGTGGGGGGCACCACTATTCCTTGCGTCTTGTCGTGGGGGGCACCACTATTCCTTGTGTCTTGTCGTGGGGGGCACCACTATTCCTTGCGTCTTGTCGTGGGGGGCACCGCTATTCCTTGTGTCTTGTCGTGGGGGGCACCGCTATTCCTTGCGTCTTGTCGTGGGGGGCACCACTATTCCTTGTGTCTTGTCGTGGGGGGCACCACTATTCCTTGCGTCTTGTCGTGGGGGGCACCACTATTCCTTGCGTCTTGTCGTGGGGGGCACCACTATTCCTTGCGTCTTGTCGTGGGGGGCACCGCTATTCCTTGCGTCTTGTCGTGGGGGGCACCACTATTCCTTGCGTCTTGTCGTGGGGGGCACCGCTATTCCTTGCGTCTTGTCGTGGGGGGCACCGCTATTCCTTGTGTCTTGTCGTGGGGGGCACCACTATTCCTTGCGTCTTGTCGTGGGGGGCACCACTGTTCATCTCACGCTTTTTCCTACGTCCTGTACCTCACTTCACCTCCTATTCATCCCCTGCTCCTCCCCCCATCCCCCCACCTGCAGTCCCCTCCATCCCCAGGTCCCCCCAATGGTGTCCCCCAGGTCCTCTCCACCTGGTACTCCCGGACTCACCCCTGAGCCATATTAGGCAGCAGGGCCGGACACTCTCGCTTGGTAAGTTAAATGGAGGGAAGGAGCTCGCTGACGCTCTCGTGATTAATTTAGCATACTGTGTAGTTAACGGGTCCTTCGCCCCCCGAGCACCGTGTATGGGTTAGTGCGTCTCGCTGTGGCGGGTAGACATACCAGGCTGGCAGCGGAAACACAAGACAGGCGGAGGGTAGACATGAGACACGGGGTAGGCGGGCGGGGGGACATGAGGCAGGCAGACAGTGGTGATGTGGTGAGTGTAACTTCCCCGACAACCTGTCCAGTTCTCCTTGGCTACAGTTGGCTGAGGGGGGGGGGGGAACTGACTCAACTCTCCCTCCCCCAACAAGACCCGCGTTCGCTTTTGACGTCCATCAAACCAAACTAATCATTTCCGGCGACGTCCCGTACACCTAAAGGCTGCCTGGAAGTGGACGGGTGTGGAGGTGGGGTGTTATGGAGTGAAATGTGGGAAGGGAGGGGGTGGAGGTATCGTGGGGGAGGGGGGGGGGGTGGAAGGAGTGGGGGGGGGGCGCCAAGGATGACTGCTGGTCTCCAGGTAGTTGGGGCCGTAATGTTGATGGTAGCCTAAGGTGGGTTTTGTACCTGTGCGAGGGAGAGCGGTGTGGGGGCTCACATCCACACCTGTCAGAGCTGTGTGGGGGCTCACATCCACACCTGTCAGAGCTGTGTGGGGGCTCACATCCACACCTGTCAGAGCTGTGTGGGGGCTCACATCCACACCTGTCAGAGCTGTGTGGGGGCTCACATCCACACCTGTCAGAGCTGTGTGGGGGCTCACATCCACCCCTTCCTCACTAGCAGGTGTGTGTCGGGGGGGGGCATCCTTCCTTCCCACAATGGTGTACATGCGTCCCGTAGCTCTGGGCTCCCTGAGCTGTGTCAGCCTAATTCTCTGTGCTAACCTAACCCAGCCCAACCCAACCCAACCCAACCCAACCCAACCCAACCCAACTCAACCCAACATAACGTATTCTAACCCAGCCCAACCTAAATGTTTTCCGCTACATTTGGCATTTAAGGGAGGCGCTGGGCGGGTTTACCGTGGCCCAGATACCCGAGGGTTGTGTTGAGGTGGTCTACTGAACCGCTGTTTCCTGTATGTTGGCCTCCGTGTTCTGTGTCCTGCTTCCTGTGTCGGCTGTCTGTGTGTCCTGCTTCCTGTGTCTGTTGTCTGTGTGTCCTGCTTCCTGTGTCTGTTGTCTGTGTGTCCTGCTTCCTGTGTCAGCTGTCTGTGTGTCCTGCTTCCTGTGTCAGCTGTCTGTGTGTCCTGCTTCCTGTGTCAGCTGTCTGTGTGTCCTGCTTCCTGTGTCAGCTGTCTGTGTGTCCTGCTTCCTGTGTCAGCTGTCTGTGTGTCCTGCTTCCTGTGTCAGCTGTCTGTGTGTCCTGCTTCCTGTGTCAGCTGTCTGTGTGTCCTGCTTCCTGTGTCAGCTGTCTGTGTGTCCTGCTTCCTGTGTCAGCTGTCTGTGTGTCCTGCTTCCTGTGTCAGCTGTCTGTGTGTCCTGCTTCCTGTGTCAGCTGTCTGTGTGTCCTGCTTCCTGTGTCAGCTGTCTGTGTGTCCTGCTTCCTGTGTCAGCTGTCTGTGTCCTGCTTCCTGTGTCTGTTGTCTGTGTGTCCTGCTTCCTGTGTCAGCTGTCTGTGTGTCCTGCTTCCTGTGTCAGCTGTCTGTGTGTCCTGCTTCCTGTGTCAGCTGTCTGTGTGTCCTGCTTCCTGTGTCAGCTGTCTGTGTATCCTGCTTCCTGTGTCTGTTGTCTGTGTGTCCTGCTTCCTGTGTCAGCTGTCTGTGCGTCCTGCTTCCTGTGTCAGCTGTCTGTGTATGTTTTCCCTGCCTCACTTGGCAGCTCCTCCCTAGCCACCACCTGCCTCACTTGGCAGCTCCTCCCTGGCACCACCTGCCTCACTTGGCAGCTCCTCCCTGGCACCACCTGCCTCACTTGGCAGCTCCTCCCTGGCCACCACCTGCCTCACTTGGCAGCTCCTCCCTGGCCACCACCTGCCTCACTTGGCAGCTCCTCCCTTGGCCACCACCTGCCTCACTTGGCAGCTCCTCCCTGGCACCACCTGCCTCACTGTGGGTCACCATTGTCTACCACCAACACGTACACAACACACAAGCCTCGTTAGGCTACGAGCCATTGTTCCACAACTGTGTATAGTGGCTGGAGGACGGGGGGGGGGGGGGCTGGGCACTTGTTAGTGTGGTGGCGGGTCCTTCCTTTGTTCCTCAGATTGTCTTGTGTAGTGACCAGCTGTGGTGGCTGAAGCCTCAAATGTTAATGGATTTCTTTGTCTGATGGGAATTACGGCTGCAGAAATTCAACAATCTTTTAAGAGAGGCCGTATCCTCGATCACGCCCACACCTTGGTCCACGCCCACGCGCCGGATCACGCCCACACCTTGGTCCACGTCCACGCGCCGGTCCACGCCCACGCGCCGGTCCACGCCCACGCGCCCTTCATGCGTCAGAATTAGCCAAATTAAGCTTGTCTTTATTTTCCTGCCCATTATTTTATGCTAAGCAATCATCCATTGTTTTACGGGTGGAAGATGGCATCATTATCACGCTTCACCCCCGGCTGCCTTGGCCCCACGCCCACCCAGCCCTCAGGCGGCCCCACGCCCACCCAGCCCTCAGGCGGCCCCACGCCCACCCAGCCCTCAGGCGGCCCCACGCCCACCCAGCCCTCAGGCGGCCCCACGCCCACCCAGCCCTCAGGCGGCCCCACGCCCACCCAGCCCTCAGGCGGCCCCACGCCCACCCAGCCCTCAGGCGGCCCCACGCCCACCCAGCCCTCAGGCGGCCCCACGCCACCCAGCCCTCAGGCGGCCCCACGCCCACCCAGCCCTCAGGCGGCCCCACGCCCACCCAGCCCTCAGGCGGCCCCACGCCCACCCAGCCCTCAGGCGGCCCCACGCCCACCCAGCCCTCAGGTGGCCCCACGCCCACACACTGCTCACACGGTAGAATCTAAATGTAGATTCAGCTACTATAATCTACTTTTAGATTCAGCTACTCATAACACCAAGCAGCACGGGCTATGGTGAGCCCGTCGTACTCACCTGGCACAGGAGATGTGCGTCCCTCACCATTGATTGATAAAGATTAAGCCATCCTAAAGGTGGCACGGGCATGAATAGCCCGTAGGTGGAGGCTCTTTGAAGCCTCTTGTAAGCCTTCCCTCACTTACCCGGTGGCTCACCTCGGGCGTTAGACTGGTTTACCTTCAGTAAGCATTAACATGTGGACGTGCTCTAGCTCCAGTACCCCGCCTCCTGGTCTGTCAGGTCTATTACGATAATCACATGTCAGCCTCGTGGGTGTCTAACTTTATCCCTGATACACCTGTCACTGTCAGCCCCACGACCCGTGACAGTCCACTACCAGACCACCACCCGTGACAGTCCACTACCAGACCACGACCCGTGACAGTCCACTACCAGACCACGACCCGTGACAGTCCACTGCCAGACCACCACCCGTGACAGTCCACTACTAGACCACGACCTGTGACAGTTCTGGGGGTGCCCGTGTGGGACTGGAGGGGGGGGGACCTGCCGACCATTTCTCCCGCCTGCTAGTGACCAAGCAAGTTCTTGTGGACCTCGGGCGGGCTGCTTGCATTGGGCTAATCTGGACGTAAAATAGTTTAGCATATTGACCTCGAGATTCCTGTGTGTGCTTGCTTGCTTCCTCGTGGGTGTGGTTCACTGCTGAGCGGTGATGCTGGTGCAGACTGTGACGGTGTCTGGGGGTGGAGAGCGTCTGGGCGTGTTGGCTGGCTGTCTGGGGGTTGGAGGGTATCCGGACCTACTGTCTCATCCGTTTTTGTAAGTTGTTGGCGCTGGAGTTCTCTGTCGTATCTGCTCTTGATGTTGTGGATGGAGGCGTCTTGCACAACTTCTTAGTGTATTCCCTTCGGCGGCCATGGTACCGGGTACAGGACCACTCGGACCCGATGGCCGCCAAATTGAATACACTGAAATGCATTTCCTTACGTTTCTTCGATTCAGGTGGAGGCAATGTGCAATGTAATTTTGCTTGTTATTGGAGAAGGGTCCAGCTGCCAATACGACATCTGTCTTCGGTTAAAATGGTTGTGTAAAGCGCGTCGTCTCGTGCAGGTACCACCAGAGGGTTAGTGTTCAGGCGAGGCCCGGGACGGTGGGGGTAGTGGTGGGTCGTGTCCCCGCTGCCCAAAAGTGAGCTGGGCGGGGCCGTCAGCGGCGGGAGACGCTGACGGGAGTGGCGCCACGGCTGATGGGGCAAAGGCTCTGTCTAATCTCTTTTTTTGTCTGTTATTTACATACTCGGGTACATCCGCACTTATGTAGCCAAATCAGAGAACACTGTATAAACAACAGAGGTCCGCGGTTGTTCAACATACTCCCAGGGAGTATAAGAAATATTGCAGGAACAATGTGGACATCTTCAAGATGAAATTAGATAGTTTTCTTCAAGGAGTGCCGGACCAACCGAGCTGTGGTGGATAAGTGGGCCTGCGGGCCGCATTAAGCAACAGCCTGGTGGACCAAACTCTCACAAGTCAAGCCTGGCCTCGGGCCGGACTTGGAGAGTAGAAGAACTTCTAGAACCTCCATCAACCAGGTATCAATACGATGATTCATATAGTTATGTTGGGCGTGCGGGCCACTTCAAGCAACAGTCTTTTTAAATCAAGTTATCACAAAGGCACGCCTGGTCCCCTGGAGGCGCTTGGTGAGTTGAACTCTGGGAACCAACCCTACAGGTAAACTCTAGGTAAACTCTAGCTACATCACAATAAAACTCTCCATCTAGCAGGATAGTTAGTCATGCAGGGGCGTGTGGGCAGCAGCCAGCACTGGCAAACTTTGCCTGCATCACCAGGGCAAAGTGATTACCAGGAGGCCTGGTCGGGGACCGGGCCGCGGGGACGTTGAGCCCCAAAATCATGGCAAGGTAAAGGTAAGGCTCCAGGTATCTCATACCAGCAGGTCTGAAAGCTCTGTAGTGACTGGACACTCAGTAATGTAATGTTGGTGTCTCGCCTCTGTCTGTTTGGCCACACACATACTGGGCCTCTGTCTGTTTGGCCACACATACTGGGCCTACGTCTATTTGGCCACACATACTGGGCCTCTGTCTGTTTGGCCACACATACTGGGCCTCTGTCTGTTTGGCCACACATACTGGGCCTCTGTCTGTTTGGCCACACATACTGGGCCTCTGTCTGTTTGGCCACACATACTGGGCCTCTGTCTGTTTGGCCACACATACTGGGCCTCTGTCTGTTTGGCCACACACATACTGGGCCTCTGTCTGTTTGGCCACACACATACTGGGCCTCTGTCTGTTTGGCCACACACATACTGGGCCTCTGTCTGTTTGGCCATACATACTGGGCCTCTGTCTACTTGGGTATACATACTGGGCCTCTGTCTACTTGGGTACACATACTGGGCCTCTGTCTACTTGGGTACACATACTGGGCCTACGTCTACTTGGGTACACATACTGGGCCTACGTCTACTTGGGTACACATACTGGGCCTATGTCTACTTGGGTACACATACTGGGCCTATGTCTACTTGGGTACACATACTGGGCCTCTGTCTACTTGGGTACACATACTGGGCCTCTGTCTACTTGGGTACACATACTGGGCCTACGTCTACTTGGGTACACATACTGGGCCTATGTCTACTTGGGTACACATACTGGGCCTCTGTCTACTTGGGTACACATACTGGGCCTCTGTCTACTTGGGTACACATACTGGGCCTACGTCTACTTGGGTACACATACTGGGCCTACGTCTACTTGGGTACACATACTGGGCCTCTGTCTACTTGGGTACACATACTGGGCCTCTGTCTACTTGGGTACACATACTGGGCCTACGTCTACTTGGGTACACATACTGGGCCTACGTCTACTTGGGTACACATACTGGGCCGTCTGATCCCTGTCACCCCACATGACAGTCTCCACCTACCTTACCATGATTCTGGGATCAATGGCCCCGCGGCCCGGTTTTCGACCAGGTCTCCTCATTTGTAGTCTGATCAGTTACCCCTATTAGCGCTACCTCACAGTCTGACATATGAATCACAGCCTGGTTGATCGGGGGATCCTTTAGAGGTATTTTTATCAAGTTCTCGTTTAAATTGCCTGAGAGGTCGGTTACTCGTGCCTTACGTGTAGAGGGAGAATGTTGAAAAGTCTTGATCCTCTATTGTCGATAGTATTATCCCTTGTCGTATCTATTGCACCTCTGCTCTTCAACCTAGCTATTTTGCACTTCCTGCCATGCCTCTTGTAAGGCTTTATTTCCGTCAGCAAATTTGGAACAACTATCTAATATTTTCCAAGTTAGATTATCATATATCTCTCGCGCCTGCGCTCTAGAATAGTGGCTCTTTTGTTTTGGAGTCACGGACCCCCTTTGAAAATCTGGTGAAAGCTATGGACCAACACCTAAGAAAAATGGACTTAAACACGTAAATATAATCTTGCAGACAACGAGTATATTGTATTAGTAATAGTAATGTCTTCTCACAGACACAATAACATAGGATAAAAATCCACACTTTTGTATTTGTGAAATTTATGTAAGGAATTTACACCAAGTCTTTCGCACTCTCCTGAATGCTCCGTCAAGGTCTGAAGTGTATTCATCTAGTTGTGCTTGCGGGGGTTGAGCTCTGGCTCTTTGGTCCCGCCTCTCAACAATCACCCGCCTCTCAACAGTCAGTCAACTGATGTACAGATTCCTGAGCCTATTGGGCTCTATCATATCTACATTTGAAACTGTGTATGGAGTCCGCCTCCACCACATCACTGCCTAATGCATTCCATTTATTAACTAACTACTCAGTGTGTGTGTGTGTGTATTTTTCACTTAGTTGTATTTTACGGGGGTTGAGCTTTGCTCTTGTGTGTGTGTGTGTGTGTGTGTGTTTGTGTGTGTTTGTGTGTGTGTGTGAAAATGTTCGAGATTGTAGGCAGAACGCTAGGGGCTAGCCTCACTCAGCTTTCCAAGATGACGCATAAGGGGGGGGGGGTGTCATGGGCCAGTCGGGGTCGGCCTCAGTGCCACATGTCAAGATATTTGGAATCTCTAGCGACCCCCCTCCCCCCTGAGACTTTCATTAAGTCTGAAATGAAATCAATACTATGTTTCCCGCTATGTTTTTGTATGCCTACTCCTGCCGTTTACCCGCGCATTTGTATGGTTTACTCGAAAACTATGATCTTAAATTCATTTGGGTTACGGTATTGCATTTTCTGAGACAGGAAGAGAAAGAGAGGGACAGGAAGAAGTGGGGAGAGAGAGAGAGAGAGAGAGAGAGAGAGAGAGAGAGAGAGAGAGAGAGAGAGAGAGAGAGAGAGAGAGAGATGGGGGGCATGAGACAAGACAGACCCGGGCACCGCCGGGTACCCTATCTAGTAAAATAATAAAGGACACTGCAGAAGGTATGTTTGGTCCATACGACGCTGCTCCTATATTTAGGCACCCAAACTAATTCATATATATATATGTCTACCCTACGCTTGAAACAATCCACGGTCCCACATTGCCCGGGTAATGGGTTCCAGAACTCAGCCACCGTGTACAGTGTCATAACGAAGCAGGGGTTACTACGGCTACACACTCCCACATCCTTATATCCCTTCTCTCACAACAGTTGCTAGTCTTGTTATCCCGCACTCTCGTGTCCCAGGCTCGTCGCCTCACACTGGCGGGAAAGGAAATGTATCCAATTTTCAGACCAGCTTTCTAGGTCCTTTTTTGCAGTTGTCTGCAATCTTCCTTTTTTTCTCCCGGGGGGGGGGGGCGGTGGTCTAAAGCCATCCGTGGCGCGTACTTGAAGACATGCTGACATGTCTCACCACAGCGAATGCTGCCGACGTTCTTTTGTTAGTTTTTCTCCGGCGCCAGGTTTGGTGTCGCCTATACTCCCAGATCCTCCTCCATACTGATGAATCAGAATAGGTGAAGAGTGTTGGAAATCAGTAGATTTGCTTATTATAAAAGGCATATATTAGGACGCTAATATTAAACCTCACCACAAAAAATTGCCCCATAACAGTATTCCAGAGCGTAAAGGATTCCCCTTCGTGTTGAGCGGTAGTTGTTAGGGGGGGTGAGGAGAATTCTCCTCTGTTCACGCTTAAAATTGGAAAGATGAGGATGGTGGACATCTCTCTCTACTTCCTCTCTTACTGAAGCTTATCTTTCATCCCATCTCTCTTCATCTTCTTCCTTTCCCCTTGCCCTTTCTCCTTCCGCAAGTGACCGTGCCCTCACACCTTTCTTGTCCTTTCACCTCACTCTCGGAAGATCAGGTTTCTTCCATTCCCTCAGTTCTGTCCTAGCGCGGGGAAGGGAAGGGGAAGAACGCGGAAAGTACAGTGGAGTGGTTCAGTAGAAGCCAGGACAGTACAGCGGTCATGCTCGTAGTGCTGTAACTTGAGATCTTGAGTATGGTGTAAGCGTGGTAGCGTGAGGAAAGTGTATAACGTGTGTGTCATAGCTGAGGAGAGAGTGTTAACGTGTGTGTACTTCGAGTCTGTAAAATGAGTTTAACTGTTCTTGTGCGTGTCTGAGCGTTTAAGAGTGTATAGCGTCTGTGGTGTGTGTAGCGGTGAGGAGGAGCTTATACTGTTCGGTGCGTGTGCGTGTGTGTGTGGTGTGGGTGTGTGTGTGCGTGTAGCGTTTGCGT
>WNGS01004511.1:26062049-26072557 GCA_020271785.1 Procambarus virginalis | reverse complement strand
ATATTTATTGTAAAGTTCAGTATTCGATAATATGAAATTCCCCTTTTGAAATATTGTTAATATATTAGCTTTGAATAATTTTAGATAGTATGTAGTGGATAGATCAGCCGAATTAGAGTATTCAAGAGCATCAATTCTGCCCATACATTTTACCAGCGTTGGCGATCCCCACAGTTACCACTCTGTGAGGAGACCAACTTTCAGTCTCCGAGCTGCCTCTGCATTAGTTTTATGTAATCGTCGTTTAACATATATATTCGTGTCATATTTATTTCATAAAATAAACGTTTTTGGCAATGGTTCGTAGTTATTTGTTCATAAGGGTAGTCGCTATTGGTGTTTGCTTTTACTACTGCCTATTAGAAGGCATTCAGTGAATGAATACCGTAGCTGTGCAGAAGGCGGCTGTTTATAAACCTTTATTATGCTCTTATCATATACGCCTCACGAAGACTACCTGTCAGCACTTACTGTATAGTACACGATAATAAGCAACAAAAAAAAATAACTATCTTAAATTCTTGACCAACCCACTACACGAAGTATAATTACCGACCACGCGAAGAATAATTATAGTGGATAGTAGACACTATCCATAGTGTCTACACCAGACACTATGGATAATACCGACCACACCACCACACGAAGGTAATCTTTGCAATACTGATAATTACAATCCATCCTTCAAATCAAGCTACAATAATATATTGTGAACCCGACAGCGGTGTGTGTTTTGATGATCGGCTGGAAATTACCTTTTGTTTCGTCGGTGGCATCAACAAAATCCTGGTTAAGCTCGATAGTTCGAAACCCAACTCGAACACTCTTGCTGGAAGTTTCAGATTCATCTTCGTCTGTCCATTGAATGGTCAACTGATACAGTGGCTGACCACCATAGCCATTGGGCCACCACATCTCTACCTGGCCCTGTAGAACCAAGTGCAGTTCTTGTGTGTACATTAGATTTTAATGTTAGGGAAAATGTTATTTAACATCAAAGATGTACTAAATTTTATCAAAATAGTCCCCTTCCCTATTCGAAATGGATAACTAGATCAGATACATTGTATTAAGGTGCACAAACGCATTGTAATTTTTTCTTAATTTCTCAGTTTATTCATAGATAGTATGTATAATTTGTATTAATTTAGATATTTGTTTTCTTCATAATCTCATTACCCAGATTCCTACTTTCATTGTGCAGAGAAGCATTAGCTAGGCAGGAGGAAAGTGAAAAATATAGTGAAAGCAAGTTACATGCAATCCATGTATTAGGTTTATTTGTAAAATTTGTAAATGTTCACTAATGAATCTAATTGAATTGTTGCACGAAATTTGGAAGAGCTGATTAACATAACTCATCATTTAACTTGCCTCTTCAAGCGTGAAGGTGAAGGCAAGCAAAGCCTCATAGTGTTCCACCGTAGCTACACTAGGCTCCGATGTAGCAAAGAGGTTCCCCAGGGTGATGTTCACACTCCCAGTCACATTACCCGACTCAAATGCAGCATCACACCACACCTTGGGAAGAAACATGTGTCGGATAATAAATATCGAACAATTATAAATAAAAAACAAATATATAACAACACAGTCTCGATGGAACTGATGTCAAAGATCCCTAATATGAACAGAATTCTAGTTAATAATATAAGGTGTAACAACTTTTAAATAGCTAGGAATATTATATTTCCTCACTATAGCAATAATCCAATTTAATGGGTTATGATCCTGTTGTACAGGATAGGAAGCCCTCAAGCTCATCGATAGGACCCCGGCATGACAACTACTGGCCTTCACCGCAACAATTGTCTAACGAGAAACTCAGTAGGAGCCATGAGAAGGATTCGAATCCGCATATTTGGTACTCACAAGCAGACGCCCTAGATCACTAAACAACGACATAGTCAAAATGCAACCTGGCATCCTACTGAATCCTATAGGCGTCCTGAGCCCTGATTGAGCTTCAATGGAAGCCTCAGAACCCCCTAGGGTTCGAATCCTATTCATGGCTCTTACTGATTTTCTCATTGCTGCATCGCGTTAATGTGATATCATTGCACATTTGATGAGAAGCGTTGGAGGTGAACTACTTGACCACAAAGCCAGAGTGCACGGGGGCAATTAATGCATGAAACCCCTGATTGGGCTTCAGTGGAAGCCTAAGAACCCTGCAGAGGATTTAGCTGAATCCCAGGTTGCATTGTTATTGACCATATCGTGGTGTAGTTGTTTAGGGTGTGTGCTTGTGAATACCAAGTATACGGGTCCGAATCCTCCACATGGCTCCTACTGGTTTTCTCATTGATACATCACATTAATGTGATTTCGTTGTGCAATTGTCTAACTCCTGGGTACCAGTGTTACTGCTACGCGAATAGTGGCATCAGGTGAAATGAAACATGTCTTTATTACATTGAATTGAAATTGAAACCCCCCTCCCTCAATTGGGAGCCGAAGAGGTAAATCACTGTCCTATAGAACCCACGTAAATATTTCCTTATAGAAACGTATGAATATTGCTCATAGCCTAGGGTGTTCAAGTCAACATTTACCTTACCTTCACTGTGACAATCCAGCTTGGTCTTAGATCATGATCTGGCACTGTGGGGAGCGGGGAGGCTGGTGTGGCTGAGAAGAATACGTCTCTCACCAACAGTGAGTTCCACCCAACCAAATTAAAGTCTTTCCTTTTATTAAAATGCAAGAAAAATAAAATATTTATTGTTATTTGTTAAAATAAGTATACTTGGTATACATCTACATTCTCAAGATAATGCATCCGATAACAGACAAATGCCTTTTACGTTAAATTGTTTGTCTAAATTTGGCAATGAAATTACCCATAGCACACTCCGAGGTTAGAAACTGTGTTGGGGTCACTAATGTTGTGCCATATACCAAAGTCCACGGCCAGTAATGCCTCTCAATCAATGCCCAAGTCTAATGCCTCATTATCAGTAATTATCATTATCAATGCCTCACTATATATGACCAAGCTGAGGGGTTGGTAATGGTGATTACGGGCTGAACAAAAACACTGTGGTCTCGCGCCTCTCCACCAACGAGGAGGCGACAAGCCACACGGCACCTCGGATGCATTTCCGATGGTTCCTTTCATATAAAAGGGGTGACGCCGAGGAAAATAACTTTACGGCTCACCATAGCCGTGCTACATGGACACTTCGTCCTGAGTAGCTAAATCTGTAACAACAACACACAGGAAAATAAAACTCGCGTCCCTACCATGTGCCTACCAAAAGAGGCGGCACATGCCCGTGCCACCTCTTGGGTGGATTAATCTTTATCAATCGTTGGTAATGCCACTCACCATATGCCCATGTTGGGGAATGCTGGACCCCAGTCCCAGCTGAAGGATGCCTGCATTTTACGGATGTGGTTGGCATGACATACTCCCTTAAAAGCAGGATCGACACACTTGGGCGGGACCACATAGTCTGCGGCCTGGGCCTCATACTGGCGAGCGGCGTACTCGACAGGCGACTCAAACATGACTTCCAAGGTGTTATCCTCGGACGCCTGCAACATGCAACAACTGCTATCAATGTGAAGAATAATATGAAGAATTTATAAAGTAATTGTTGCATTATTATTCCGTCGCCGTTTTACAAACTGTGTGTATATATTTTTACATCTTTATTTGTATATATACACAATGTGGCCTAATCACAGGAAAATTAATTTAGATATAATACATACATTATTTCCACGTGGATCTCAAACATATATAAACATTATCATCAGGTACCTGAAGGTGTTCTTTAACATCAAAGACGTATCTGACGAACATATTATCGGAGGTTCCGACAAGTTCACCATTGAGTAGCACCTGGGCGGCCGTGTCCAGCCCCTGGAACACCAGAGCAACACGTTCCTGGTCCACCAGGTCCTGGGAAGCTGTGGGGGCACAACACGACCATTAACAATGTAGAGCCCTTGGGAGCTACAAGGTTTGAGGCTACTAGTGTAGACCCCTAGGGATTTACAAGGTTTGAGGCTATTAGTGTAGACCCCTTGGGATTTACAAGGTTTGAGGCTACTAGTGTAGAGCCCTTGGGATCTACAAGGTTTGAGGCTACTAGTGTAGAGACCTTGGGATTTACAAGGTTTGAGGCTACTAGTGTAGAGCCCTTGGGATCTACAAGGTTTGAGGCTACTAGTGTAGAGACCTTGGGATTTACAAGGTTTGAGGCTACTAGTGTAGACCCCTAGGGATTTACAAGGTTTGAGGCTACTAGTGTAGAGACCTTGGGATTTACAAGGTTTGAGGCTACTAGTGTAGAGCCCTTGGGATCTACAAGGTTTGAGGCTACTAGTGTAGAGCCCTTGGGATCTACATAGTTTGAGGCTACTAGTGTAGAGCCTTTGGGATCTACAAGGTTTGAGGCTACTAGTGTAAAGCCCTTGGGATCTACAATGTTTGAGGCTACTAGTGTAGAGCCCTTGGGATTTACAAGGTTTGAGGCTACTAGTGTAGAGCCCTTGGGATTTACAAGGTTTGAGGCTACTAGTGTAGAGCCCTTGGGATTTACAAGGTTTGAGGCTACTAGTGTAGAGACCTTGGGATTTACATAGTTTGAGGCTACTAGTGTAGAGACCTTGGGATCTACAAGGTTTGAGGCTACTAGTGTAGAGCCCTTGGGATTTACAAGGTTTGAGGCTACTAGTGTAGAGACCTTGGGATTTACAAGGTTTGAGGCTACTAGTGTAGAGACCTTGGGATCTACAAGGTTTGAGGCTACTAGTGTAGAGACCTTGGGATCTACATAGTTTGAGGTTACTAGTGTAGAGACCTTGGGATTTACAAGGTTTGAGGCTACTAGTGTAGAGACCTTGGGATCTACAAGGTTTGAGGCTACTAGTGTAGAGACCTTGGGATCTACAAGGTTTGAGGCTACTAGTGTAGAGACCTTGGGATCTACAAGGTTTGAGGCTACTAGTGTAGAGCCCTTGGGATCTACATAGTTTGAGGTTACTAGTGTAGAGACCTTGGGATTTACAAGGTTTGAGGCTACTAGTGTAGAGCCCTTGGGGTTTACAAGGTTTGAGGCTACTAGTGTAGAGACCTTGGGGTTTACAAGGTTTGAGGCTACTAGTGTAGAGCCCTTGGGATTTACAAGGTTTGAGGCTACTAGTGTAGAGCCCTTGGGATCTACAAGGTTTGAGGCTACTAGTGTAGAGCCCTTGGGATCTACATGGTTTGAGGTTACTAGTGTAGAGCCCTTGGAATCTACATGGTTTGAGACTATGCTAAGCAATCAATTTATAGTATATGACAACTTGACAGATATATAATTCGTATAAAGGTCTTTAAATTAAAAATATGTAAAAATGCCCTAATAAGTTAATTCTTCTGCAACCGAGGCGATAATAGTAGTGCTAGTTGCTTTATTCACGGCTAAATCTAATTATAAAACGACTAATATAAGCGACCTAACCTAACGTAGCTTTACCCAATAATAGTGCATAAGTTCAGAAATACAGTATAACAATGAAGCTAGTTACATTACATACTGAGTCTTTGTACCACAACACTTTTACACTACAGCTGCCCGCTCTAATTACTGTATGAAAAACATTTACTTCTACATTAAAAATGTTGAACAAAGGAAACTTTTAAACTGTATGGTAGAATTAATTATATAATCTATTTTCTGGTTTTAATTTTTGCTAATGTCAAAAATCCTTGTTATTTTTGCCAGTAATCGTACCGCCTAATGTCAAAGGCCTAAGTTCCAAAAATGTTTGAAAAACAGCATTGGGAATATGTAAGCTAAATGCTCTTTTAGCGCCTAGCGCTCATTCTCCTACTATTGTCAGTGCTGCTATAACACAGCTGCCCTACATTATATATATTATCTAAAACTCATGCTTTATTTTCATATTTAAGCACGATAATTTGTAAATACCAATATATATATAGTGCGTTATAATAGACGACGCCTGGCATGCTTGCTCACCCCGCCAGCAGCAGTGGGCGCAGAAGAACTAGGCTGCCTACAGACCAAGTGGAGACCACCTACCAGTTAGTGTGGTGGAGTAGGTCCAGTTCTGCTCGGAGACCCAACGATAGTCGAGGTCGTTGTAGCGGTAGTAAACGTCGGAGGTGAGGACGTTAGCTTTGAGGAGATCGGTGTACACCCCACCAGGCACCGTCCCGCCCACCATCAAACCTGTTCATCACACAACACGCTACATCAGATCTCTGGTTCGTAGTGATGTCACCAATGGATGGTTTATCACGATCGTCAGGAAAGTGATGGTTTATCAATGTCAATAGGTCAAGTAAGTGGTTTAATTGGGATTAACAGGTAAGGGACGGTTTATTAAGGTCACCAAGTCAATAGGTAATTGATTAAAATCACCAAGAAGGGACTTTTATTGGGGTCACCAGGTAAGGAATAGTCATGGTCACCAGGCAACTTGTTCTTAGGCTAGGCTCGTCCAACCGGCACCCACTCCCAATGACGCATTCGTCAATTTTAAAGTAGTGCGTATTCAAATGTGCATTTTCTCGTATATAAAGTATTATTATTAGTATATACTAGAATGTGTTAAATAGTCAGGTCTAACTTAGGTAGGTTAGGTTCTGTTGGCAATTATCCGTCACGTTCATCCGTGTTGTCATTATTACTCTTACTATTGAGTTGTGACAAAGATTTTTCCTAACCGTATTTTGGAAATGAAATACAAATTTGCAATTAGTGTCGCTAAGGTCTTTATATATTTGTTTTCCAAAAATGGTATATAAGGCAACTTTACAATCTCTATATTTTCTTTGTCCATTTATTTATTTTGCTACTATTGTAGAAAATTCGTTTTTATTTTTCTTGCAACTGTGAATGTGCCAGCGGGGATAAGCGAGTTTGATGGACCAGTTGGGTAATATGGTCAGCTTCACTATCTAAACACTCAGGGTCACATTAACGGAGAGCTCTGAGAAAAGACCATGTGACCCTGATAAGCAATTGCAAGTAGATGAGAGACCAGCAAGCAGTTATTTCCTCTTAATTTTCTACCGCAGATGTGGCCACACATTTACAATGCTAGCCAGCATATATATACATTCTCTTGTGTCCGCCATGGACAGGGATAGAGATACAATACATACATTTATGGCTATATAATCAGGGTTCGAGATATGTTCTCTTACATATAGTACAGTTGGTTATTGGGTGCTTGACCACAATGTGCTTACAATACGCGCTTACAAAGGTGAAATGCAATTTTAACCAGCTTTTACATACGCACATACATGAAGACGATGAGTCACAGTGTCGTGGCAGATGAGCTGATATCAACCCCCCACACTGGAAAGAACCATCAAGTGTGTGAACCAGATTACTACGAAGTGTATAAGTTTGTCGAAAGATGGATGTCTAAAAGAGGGCGAAGGGTATTAGTGAGATTTTATGAGTTCGGATATGAAGAGAAGGCAGTGTTACTAGTGTTTAAAACAGGTTTGGGGTGAAAGAAATTTCTTTTGGCTTGAGAATAAGCACAGTTAATAAAATGTAAGGGGGGTAACCAAGAAATTGAGGGGTCACTGATGTCCAAGGCCCGGAGGAAGAGAGAGACGAGACACTTTTCTGAACAGAAGGAGAATGATATTAAAAGAAGTGAATGTACTGTGCACCATGCACAGGCTTGTTGTAAGCAGAGAGAATACACCGAGTAATCACACTATCGTGATGTATCAATGAGCAAGTCCATAGGGAATCCCCAGGGAACACCCATCGTATAGGTTTGAACACTTACCCACGGCTCCTCCGGATTTGCTTGGAGAGAAAAACCGGACACAGAGCTGTGAACTTTAACGTCTAGGAGAGAAAGAGGGAAATAGATTCTCATTCATCTCTGAAATTGATAGGAGCCAGATTGTTAAGATAGGCGAGAAGAAAGGCTGGAAAAATATGGTCAGAGGCCATAAGCAAAATGTCATCAACATAGCGAAGCCAGGAGAGAGGACAGTGTCATAGTGGAAAGGAAAGAACAGTTCAAAGTATTCCTATAGAGATTGGCAAGAACAGGGAGAGCGGGGAACTCATAGCGACACCGAAAGTTTGGAGATAATTATTTTCCATAAAAGAGAAAGAGTTAAGATCAATACCAAGTCTGACGAGTTTCAAGGAAAACATCAATATTAGGCGGGAGATGAAGAAGGCCTCAGTCGCCTTCTAAGGAAAGAGTGAACATCATTAATTAAAGGGAACATTAACAAAAAGAGAATCAACATCAAGTTAAGCATCTTACAGGAGGGCTGCAAGCACAATCTTTCAATAAAGTCCCAAGAGTGAAGCAGGTGGGCAGGAGAAAATGTTCCAAGATAAAGAGTGAGAGTTTTGCAGCCGGGAGGCAAGAGGACAGCCAACAGGCACCGCTTGAAAAAATTAATAAGAACGATGGAAGAACAAGAATTGTGCGAGTTTTAGCAGACTGTAGAAATAAGGAGAGTAGGGCAATGACTCGGGTAATAATAATAATGGTCCAGGAGGGACTGAAACGTCGTTGTTTCTTCATTTTCACTTGTGAGTTGGTGTGACGGTATCAACACCTTCTCTGGAGCGAGGGTGTGGGCCGATAGCGGACGCCATCTATGGACCTGCACTCCAACTCCAATGGCATTAGGTGAGACGAAGACAATTGCCATCTGTTTGACAGAGGTGGGCGAGTTCAACGCCATCTGTGAAAGGCTCCTGTTAGTACCTTCAATTAGAAGGAGGGGTCGATGATGAAGACCTCTGGTGAAGGAAGTAACAGGTATCAACGCCATGTAGATTGTGCATCCGATTTATATTTCAGTTCCCCGGTGAAAGGCTATCGTCCTATGTTCCTTGTATACTTTCTGCCTGGACTAATGACTATGTCCACAGAGGTAAACGAGGTAGTTTACCGGGATGAGTATGGGGTGCATATAAGAAAAGATTGTTCTGTATCTCTATGATCTTTTCCACTACCCCCTCACAGGAGAACAATATATTATTACTGAGCTGTCCCGGCCCATGCGTTGCGTGGCCCAGCAACGCACAGCTGAGGCCACCAGCAACTTTCCCCTGCCCCCCAGTCCTCCCCACCACTCATCTCCCACTCCCCTATCCCTCGTCTTCCCCACCATCCCCCATCCTCTCGTCCTCCCCCACCATTCCCCCCCCACCTCCCCCCCCCCCTCGTCCGATGCATTCCACAAATGATCTGATGTCCCAATCAGAAAATGTGGGACCATCAAATGATCTGATGTTCCCCTCGACTGAAAAATAAGAACAGTTAAAATATGAACCAACAAATGAAAAATAAAACTAAAAAAAATGAAAAAAATAAAATAAAAATAAAGAAAAATAAAAAGCAATGAATAAAACAAGAAAATAATAAAACAATAAAAATAAAAATAAACTAGACTCACGAAATGAGGAACGGGTATGGTAACAACTAGCTCAATTCCAACGCAATGTCTACACAAAATAATTGTAATCAAAGTGGAAAAAATGTCAATCGAAATCTATGAAAAATTCATTTATCAATGCAATCCTTTTTTTATCTGTTGAGATATATACAAGAGGTGTTACATTCTTGTACAGCCACTAGTAATCGTAGCGTTTCGGGCAGGTTCCCTTGAATACGATTCCCTGCCGCGAAGAATCGTGTTTTTTCATCCAAGTACACATTTTACTGTTGCGCTAAACAAAGGCTACGTGTAAAGGAAATTGCGGCCAGTACATCCTCCCCGGCCCGGATACAAACCCATGACAAAACTCTCGCGGAACGCCAGTCGAGTGGTCTTAACCACTACACACAATCAAGAAACATTGAATGGAATCGTAACATATTTAGTATAGCAAGTGTGTTGCTCTACGTGCAACAGATGGTGCTGTTTTTAAAAAAAATGGTTTTTACCTGTCACAGGTAAAAACTATCTGATATTAGTCGTATATAAAATCACGCGCAGTATTCGAATGGTAAAGTCTGCATTGTGTCAAAATTTTTATAGTGTCAAACGAACGCTATGTAGTACAAAAGCAATCGGTGGAAGAACATCTGTATATTGTACAGTGTGTGCTGCTCATACGTCCAACAGATTGCGCTATTTTTCAAAACAACACATGTCCATTTTCTTTATTTCCCTGTCACAGGTAGGCATGATTATAGTTTGGAATAAAAACACCGTGCCTATTCGAATGCGCACAACAGTTGTGTCCCAAAAATTATCACAGCAAATCGATAAAGACGGATTCAGAAAGATTTTTCATCACATGAAACACAACAGTTCTTTCAAAAAGCAAGATTTTTCCTATCACAGACTTATCTCTAAAGAGAGTAGTGTGATAGACCTCTCGTATGCTATTGACGTATTGTCATATTTCAAAGCAACCGATTGACTCTTGGAGATGAGCCTTGGACACACGACATGGGACATTCACATATTATATATGATATAATAGCAATCTTGTCTTGCACCCTAGGAACATCCATGCTTTGGGAGCTCCTCACCC
>WNGS01004511.1:26032657-26043173 GCA_020271785.1 Procambarus virginalis | reverse complement strand
AATAGTCCTCCTGGCTTGCCACCTTCTCCTCATACTAACCTACCAGCATTGCTAATCACGCCACAGTGGCATGATTAGCAATGCAACCAAGGGACCCGCCGCGTTCAATCCCCCGGGCAGAAGAGAAGCGGTTGGGCACGTTCCGCGTACCTGATACTTCTGTTCACCTAGTGGTAAAACAGGAACCCGGGAGTTAGGCAACTGTTGTGGGTTGCATACTTGGGGAAGGTCACTAGCTAGCCTAGGTGAGAGGGGGGCTTGGGGACTGGAAACCCCCCCTAAGTACAATAATAACAACCGACGACGACAACGACGATGACGTCACCACCAGGACTCTTGGTTATGGCTGAGACGAGAGTTGGTTGATTGGTTGATTGACTCCACTCCATTGGCAGTGGAGTCAATCAACCATTGGCAGAGTGACTCCACTTTCTGAGTCACTTTGCCACAGGTGATTGCTTAGAATTCAGGACAAATGATCTTATTTGCATACTTCTGCAGTCTCCTGACGAGCGAAGGTTCAATCCCCAGGCGGGACAGAAATGGTTGGACACGCTTCCTTTCAACTAGTGCCTCTGCTCACCTAGCAGTAAATAGTTACCCTAGGCTTCCGGTTCCCGCTAACGGTAATTAATGACAGCCATTCAGGGTTATTATAAAGTTTACGAAAGTTTACTTTGTCTGTGAAATGGGTGAACGTGGCCAGTCGCAGGACTTCCTGCGGGCCGGGCCGGGTCCCCCGCTGTCAGAGCAAGATGGTGATGTTGACCACATAACGGCCTACCCCCCAGCCTCCCACACCTGACTCCCGCCCACACCTGACTCCCGCCCACACCTGACTCACGCCCGTGTCATCCACCACCACCGTCGTCGTCAGGTCAGGGGCGCCTCCCACACACACACACACATGCCTCGTCACGTGGGTGATGAGGCGACTAAGTACCGTAGGACTCTGACGCCCTTCTCATACCGGAAACACAGATACCAGAAAGGCAGGCAATAACTGATATGTATATATATATATATATATATATATATATATTATATATATATATATATATATATATATATATATATATATATATTTCATTTACTTTTTCTGATCGTCAAAATTTCCGAAATTGTTTCATAATACAATTTCTAAAGATCAAAAAGTTAGACATAACTTAACATACCAAACACTTCCACCCAAGTATGAAGAGGCTGGAGCCTGTCCTCAGAGCAATTCCATTACCATGAGAAACTAACACCCATCGTCAAATCACCTTGATAACTAGTTATCTTGATATCTGTGATGGTCTGAAAGTATATTTCAGTTCCAGTAATAGTCCACATTTAAGCTGGCAAACTTTGTCGTAAACAGAGATTATTAACAAGGTATAACTTTCCTGTAATAGAAATCGTTAGTTTAAAATATAAAAAGTCTATGCTGAAAAAAAATTCTTTGAAGAATTTGAATTTTTGTAAATGGAATTCGCGGGCACAGTCAACCTCAATGAAACCTAACATAAGGTAACCAGCAACATTCATTATATAACCTCTAGTTTCACCTCATGGTACTAGGGGGATGGACGCCGTGCTCCAGCAACTGAGCCTCTACTGCCTCTGTAGGTGTTAACGAGAGCATCAAGTGGCCTTCAGGCACACCAGTCAGGCTAAATAAAACTTTACAATGAGCTTTGGAGAGTTTATTTTTCTTTAGAAATATAGAGATTCGTGTTAAACTCTCTGATCTAAGCCTGTCGGTCACGCCACATGTGTCTGTCTGTCTGTCTCCCGTGTACACACATCCCGTCGTGTTGGACGGGGGCGTCACTCAGCCGTCCAGGAGGATCAGCACGCCGCCTTAAGTCCACCAGAGACGAGCACAAGCGGATCTTGCGGTTTGCTTTGTCTTATAGCTTAGGTGGCGTTACCCGGGGAGCTGGAGCGTAGAGTGCCGGCCCCTGCTCTATTAGGAGGGACGCACATCTCCTCCACCAGGGAGGGACGCACATCTCCTCCACCAGGGAGGGAGACACATCTCCTCCACCAGGGAGGGAGACACATCTCCTCCACCAGGGAGGGACGCACATCTCCTCCACCAGGAGGGACGCACATCTCCTCCACCAGGGAGGGACGCACATCTCCTCCACCAGGGAGGGAGACACATCTCCTCCACCAGGGAGGGAGACACATCTCCTCCACCAGGGAGGGAGACACATCTCCTCCACCAGGGAGGGAGCACATCTCCTCCACCAGGGAGGGAGACACATCTCCTCCACCAGGGAGGGAGACACATCTCCTCCACCAGGGAGGGAGACACATCTCCTCCACCAGGGAGGGACGCACATCTCCTCCACCAGGGAGGGACGCACATCTCCTCCACCAGGGAGGGACGCACATCTCCTCCACCAGGGAGGGAGACACATCTCCTCCACCAGGGAGGGAGACACATCTCCTCCACCAGGGAGGGAGACACATCTCCTCCACCAGGGAGGGACGCACATCTCCTCCACCAGGGAGGGAGACACATCTCCTCCACCAGGGAGGGACGCACATCTCCTCCACCAGGGAGGGACGCACATCTCCTCCACCAGGGAGGGACGCACATCTCCTCCACCAGGGAGGGAGACACATCTCCTCCACCAGGGAGGGAGACACATCTCCTCCACCAGGGAGGGAGACACATCTCCTCCACCAGGGAGGGAGGCACATCTCCTCCACCAGGGAGGGACGCACATCTCCTCCACCAGGGAGGGACGCACATCTCCTCCACCAGGGAGGGAGATACATCTCCTCCACCAGGGAGGGACGCACATCTCCTCCACCAGGGAGGGACGCACATCTCCTCCACCAGGGAGGGAGACACATCTCCTCCACCAGGGAGGGAGATACATCTCCTCCACCAGGGAGGGACGCACATCTCCTCCACCAGGGAGGGAGATACATCTCCTCCACCAGGGAGGGAGATACATCTCCTCCACCAGGGAGGGACGCACATCTCCTCCACCAGGGAGGGACGCACATCTCCTCCACCAGGGAGGGACGCACATCTCCTCCACCAGGGAGGGACGCACATCTCCTCCACCAGGGAGGGACGCACATCTCCTCCACCAGGGAGGGACGCACATCTTACAAAGAACAGAGCACACACGGGCACACAAACTGTTCTCTGTCAAATTTAAGGTTCTGTCTTGAGGTTGGTGGTCTCGGGTGACTTAGAAGAAGCTACGTTACACCTCTTGACCCATCTCTTGGTTACACTTGTCTGCCCAAGACTCTTCAGCGAGGCCCTCACCTGCCTTCAAGTGCATTACGGTCGTGGAATCCAATAATGCATTAGTTGTTTGGTGTGATATCCCCAAACCAGACTTATTTCAAGCCCACTCGTCTAATACGTCGCATTTTGTTACCGTATTAACTAATCCGTTAAAAATACGACGTCCAGTATTAGTGAAAATTAAAAAAACACTGTTAAATGGACTTTTTATATTCACCGGCCTCGAGAGATTAGGTGGGTTGCTTGGGGTAATACGTTTTTTGTCGAGGCAAAACATTGGATTCTTTACGGAGTGGTAAGTCGCTAGAACCACACGCCACACTACTTATGATAACCTGATGGTTATCTTTTATTGACGTGAGCAAACTGGCACCTCAAATGTGGCACTCTTGAGTGTCAGGTCAACTACTGACCCTTCAGCACTCCGAGCTATAACTTGAGCCGCACCAAGTTACACCTCAGGGACGTCACCGTCCAATGGGGGGAAATCCCACGAGGCAATCAACCCCCTTCCCCCATTGACTCAACTTCCGGAAGAGGAGCCTCGATCTCCTACCCCACAGGGTGGGCGCTGAAGGGCACGGTAAGGGGGGGGGGAGAGGTGGGGACGACCTCACGCCCACTGATTCAGTAAATCCTTCAGTCATGGACTGAAAGGGGTAAGGGAGTGGTCCCCTCTCTCCCTTAACCCCACCCCACTCCTCCCCACCTCAGCACATTATGTGCCCTCAGTCAGGTAGGGGGGGGGAGGGGGGAGCGTGGGAGTCCTGAGTGCATTATCCTCAGTTGGGGGGATTGGGGATTGGGGATTGGGGGGGGGGGGGAGGGTCCTCATCCTTCACATTCTCCTGAGGTTAAGATCACCTCAGATGATGCCCTTCCGTTGTGCTTGAGTTCACTCAGGCTTCCTGTCACGACGTCGCCCCCACCCCTGCCCACACCTGCGTGACGTCACCCATCTTACCCACACCTGCGTGACGTCGCCCACCCCTGCCCACACCTGCGTGACGTCACCCACCTTACCCACACCTGCGTGACGTCGCCCCACCCCTGCCCACACCTGCGTGACGTCACCCATCTTACCCACACCTGCGTGACGTCACCCATCTTACCCACACCTGCTTGACGTCGCCCCACCCCTGCCCACACCTGCGTGACGTCACCCACCTTACCCACACCTGCGTGACGTCACCCACCTTACCCACACCTGCGTGACGTCGCCCCACCCCTGCCCACACCTGCGTGACGTCACCCATCTTACCCACACCTGCGTGACGTCGCCCCACCCCTGCCCACACCTGCGTGACGTCACCCACCTTACCCACACCTGCGTGACGTCGCCCCACCCCTGCCCACACCTGCGTGACGTCAGTAACTCTGCACTGGAAGAAGACGTTGTGGAAGTCACCCGTATCCACAAATTTAAGATCAGACTTGACAAACAACTTGAATGCCAGAATAGTTCAGTTATAAAACAGGTACAAAAGATACTAGTAGACTAATATTTTTATCTAGAGGCCTAGATAAGGAGCTAGGGCTCACTCCCCCTATAGATAGGGGATAGGTACCTCACTTCCCTATAGACAGGGGATAGGTACATCTCACTTCCCTATAGACAGGGGATAGGTACCTCACTCCCTTATAGACATGGGATAGGTACCTCACTCCCCTATAGACAGGGGATAGGTACCTCACTCCCTTATAGACAGGGGATAGGTACCTCACTCGCCTATAGACAGGGGATAGGTACATCTCACTTCCCTATAGACAGGGGATAGGTACACCTCACTTCCCTATAGACAGGGGATAGGTACCTCACTCCCCTATAGACAGGGGGATAGGTACATCTCACTTCCCTATAGACAGGGGATAGGTACCTCACTCTCCTGTAGACAGGGGATAGGCACCTCACTCCCCTGAATCCTGGGATAGGTAAGCACCCCCCCCCCCACACTCTTGTATACCACCACCACCAACCCATATTATTCTCTCCCCACCCCCCCTGCCCAACCACTTGGGCTGGACGGTAGAGCGACGGTCTCGCTTCATGCAGGTCGGCGTTCAATCCCCGACCGTCCAAGTGGTTGGGCACCATTCCTTCCCCCCCCCCTGTCCTATCCCAAATCCTTATCCTGACCTCTTCCAAGTGCTATATAGTCGGAATGGCTTGGTGCTTTCCCCCTGATAATTCCCCTCTCCCCCCCCCCACACCACAACACCCTGCACCACTTACGTCGTTGAACCCATGTACAACCACTGACTACTTCCTGGCAGGGCTCGGAGAGGAGACGAACTCCCGATACCCGCCTCAGGTATGTTCCAGGTATATGCCTTCCTGTTGCCGGCGGCCGTGTTCACTGTTGCTCCGTCTCGCCTCCACACAACGCACCTGAAAAACACCAAAAGAAACAAAGTTAACGCCCGACGTTGGGTACAAATATGGAGTCAATTGTATCAAAATACAATCAAATGCAATTAGTAACGAAAAACGATGAAGACAATATTGAGAGTAGCAGCAGGCAGGCTAGTAGGCTGGCTGGCTGATTGGTTGGTTGGCTGGCTGGCTGGTTGGTTGGCTGGCTGGTTGGTTGGTTGGCTGGCTGGCTGGTTGGTTGGTTGGCTGGCTGGTTGGTTGGTTGGCTGGCTGGCTGGCTGGCTGGCTGGTTGGTTGGTTGGCTGGCTGGCTGGTTGGTTGGTTGGTTGGTTGGTTGGCTGGCTGGCTGGCTGGCTGGCTGGCTGGTTGGTTGGTTGGCTGGCTGGTTGGTTGGTTGGCTGGCTGGCTGGCTGGTTGGCTGGCTGGCTGGTTGGTTGGCTGGCTGGCTGGCTGGTTGGCTGGCTGGCTGGTTGGTTGGTTGGCTGGCTGGCTGGTTGGTTGGCTGGCTGGCTGTTGGCTGGCTGGCTGGCTGGTTGGCTGGCTGGCTGCTGGTTGGTTGGTTGGCTGGCTGGCTGGTTGGTTGGTTGGCTGGCTGGCTTGGCTGGTTGGCTGGCTGGCTGGCTGGTTGGCTGGCTGNATGTGACAGCTCGTGCACAGTGCACCCTCGAGCTGTAAATGGTGGGGTGTATTTCGCTTCCAGTGAAATAAACCCTTAGTGGGAGGTTGATGTCAGGAGACATATTTTTCCTGCTCTCTCGTGCACTGAATGAAGTACGAAATTGCATAGTGCACCAGTGATGTGCACCATGATTCAACTTTCCGATTATAAACTTTTCCACAGTCGTGTTGGGTGTCAATGGACAGCCCAGGACATATGCTAGCTAGTGATGTCATTCTGATCGCTGTATCAGGTCTGTGAAGGAAATTACAGGAGGGAGTTGATTTCAGGGAGATTTGGTACAATTCAAGTGTAGAGAGGGAGGTATGGGGGTTAACGGCTGTAGACCAACCCCCCTATCACGTGTCCACCTCGTGAGCGAGGGGGTAGCGTCATGCGGCAGGTGCGCCATTGGCCGAGGCCCTGGGCCTCAGGAATGCTGAACCGTGATTGGTCAAGACGCTGAGGGGTACCACATGGTACGCTTGAGGCCGACTTGGCGGGAAAAGTCATTCTTACCTCATACGCTTGCTAGGGAGACGTATCTTCCCGTGCTAGGCCAAGCCACGGGAAATACCGCCTGCAACGTTACTAAAGTCACGCCTATATTCGTGCTATCTTGCCGTGTGCCGTCCGTAAGAATCCGGTAATCGGGAAGGTGCATGAACCGTACCAGTGTGAACTTTGTCGCCTAAGCGCGGGATAGTGAGACGCCATCTTAGAGCAACTGGACTAGTGAGGCCGTTAATTATCGCGCTAGGATAGTGACATCAGCCGTCTAACGCATCTGTGCGTGAAGGTACTGCAGTGAGACGTGCTAGAGAAGGTTTCAGTGTTATGAGAGAAGCCTGAAATACGAAACTCTGAGAAAACGAACGAACAGTGTAGAACTCTGTCGCGTGTACCGTGTAGCACCGTGTACCGTCGTATCCTGGGGTACCTGTCAAGTGGAAGGGCGTGGTACCGCATCCCCGCTGTGTATATCTGTTGTGCGCACACCCTGGTCGGCCAAGGCCTGAGTGCCCGCGACACCTGGTCGCTGTGTGTGGAGCTAAAACCCGTGGTCGACGACCCTGTGCTCCACCTGACCACGTGTAGGAAGTGAGGACGTCTACGTCATCATCCAGCAGCAGCAGTGGGAGTGCATGAGGGTGACGAATGTATGAGTGTGTGTAGCGGGCCCGCATGTGATGTAAGTACAGTACACTGTTTCAGTTTGGGTAATAAACTCTGAAGCTGGGTTCGTCCCCAGTGTTCCGTCTATCCTCTGTCCCTGTGACCACCTAGTGAGGTGAATGGGAATTGGAGACGTGTGAGTTACCCTGTTTGACGTCACCAAGTTGAGGTTGGGCCCAACTGTGATTTTGACGTGTGTGAGGACACAGAGAGACACATCCAGTGGTGGAGTACAGTGAGTTAATTGCTTCTATGTTCTCTATGTACCGTGTATGTAATTTGCTGTAATTTGATTCCCTTTTTCAGCAGTGAAAGTGGTAACAGGGAGGTTTCCCTTGGTTATAAATAATTTTCATTATTATATTGGCCAGCGCTTATTTTACTGTTGTGTGGTGGTAAAGTGTGAATTATTGGGGAATAATTTACTGGGTAATCATTTACAAGTTTTGCCGTGAGTGGCAAGGATGTACTGTGTTGTACTGTGATGTACTGTGTTGTACCGTGTGTAAACCGTAGACAAGTTTGTCCTTGGTGGAAGGCGTTGTGTACTGTGGAGGATTCCGTGAGAATTAAAGTCAGTTAACGTCACCGGGGGTCACGATTTACTTAACGAGGTCACTTGTTCGTTGAACATTGTTGAGATTAACGTAGAGACGTGTAAAGGCAACAGTCACAGTGAAGTTCACGCCGTGGAGGAATTGTCAAGTGAAGACTAACGTAGTGTTAACGATTTAACGAGCTGTCGTTAATTGATTGATTAACGTAAGGGTTGATCGGTCTGTTATGATCGGAGTCAATTGCGCTGTAATTAAGCTGCTGTAATTCGTTGGACTGATCAGATCTGTCTGTGGACAGAGTGATTAAGCACTCGTAGCTAATTAAGGAGAATTAGTAACCGCCACTTAGTGAATTCACCAGGTGTTGATGTTGTTGTTTACACGTAGTGTGTTGTAACCTTGTGTGTGTACAGTAGTCTACCCTCGTTAAGGTAATCTTGTCGTAAGACCGGAAGTGAACTGTCAGTTGAGAGACAGTAGGCTTTATCAATACTCGTCTGAATTAATAGGCTGTTGTATTCAGTAATTAATTGGGAATTACTCACCGAATGCTTGACTTTCAAGTTGATGTAATTAATTGATTTACGAGTTATTGTTGCCATTTAAGTGTCGTTGAGACACGTGTGTGTTAACGTAATTGTTTAAATTCATTAGAGTAACTTTTGTTGTTGATTGTCCTGAGAGACAAGTGTTAACGTAAGATTTTTATAAGGGGTTATCATTCTTGGATTAACCGCCTTGTTACTTGGTACCTCGTTGAGAGCAGCGAGCGCCAGTCAAGTTTAGTGATTAGAGTATTGTTCACCGTGAAGCCGTGACAATATTGATTGCAAGCTTGCGTCACCAGTGGGCACCACTTTGTTCAGTTAGTGTCATTGTTCAGTCAGCGACGACGGGAAGGATCCCGTGGGTCCATCAGGCTGTTGATTAGCTGTTCTTGAATGTGCCACTGGGGTGACAGTAAAGTAACGTCAATTCACTGTGTAGTAGTTCTAGTTTATTTTGTGAATAAATTGTTTGTTATAGAAAACGGTCGTTTACGTCAAACCTTCCAATATTACTGCCCCACATTTCATGTTCTGCAACGCTTTGCCTGCTTATGTTCATATCAAGTCTGTATCTAAAGCTCGAGTCCATTGCACAGCACCACACTTCTATAAATACGAAGTGAGAATCCGTCGGCTACCCTTTATTAGTTGTCAACTAGGAGGAGCCAGCGACCTAAGTGACAGGTGTTACCCGGGTGGTTTCGCCTGGCGGTTTGCTCCCGCGGTCCTATGATCTTAGGCTTTAAGATTAAATATCTGCCACTGGCAGCTCTTGCTGTTTAAGGTCTGCCTCTCTTGCGAGGTAGTTACGATTAACGTAACATCAATAGGACTTACTTTCTTTTGATAATTGTCAAAGAAAAAAAAAATCTCACACCGTTAAAGGGAGACATCTGCTTGCTGAAATATCCGGTTTTTCCAACTACAATGCACAGCTAAATCTACATTATACAATATATATTTATAATGATTATGTCGTATGCTGGTATACTGTTACCTTGAGGTTACCTTGTGATGATTTCGGGGTTCAACGTCCCCGCGGCCTAGTCCTAGACCAGGCCTCCTGGTTGCTGGACTGGTCAACCAGGCTGTTGGACGCGGCTGTTCGCAGCCTGACGGATGATTCATAGCCTGGTTGATCAGGTATTTTTCGGAGGTGTTTATCAAGTTCTTTAATGAACACTTTGAGGCCAGTTGTGCCCCTTATGTGTAGTGGAAGCGTGTTGAACAGTCTCGGGCCTCTGATGTTGATAGAGTTCTCTCTCAGAGTACCTGTTGCACCTCTGCTCTTCAACGAGGGTATTCTGCACATCCTGCCATGCCTCCTGGTCTCATGTGATGTTATTTCTGTGTGCAGGTTTGGGACCAGCTCCTCTACTATTTTTCACGTGCAAATTATTATGTAGCTCTCCCGCCTGCACTCAAGAGAATACAGATTTAGTCATTTTAGTCGGTCCCAGTAGTTTAGATGTTTTACTGAGTGGATTCTAGCAATAAAGGATCTCTGCACGCTCTCCAGGTCAGCAATATCTCCAGCTTTGAAAGGGGCTGTCATTGTGCAGCAGTACTCCGCTCTAGAGAGCACTAGCGTCTTGAAGAGTATCATCATCGGTATAGCATCTCTAGTGTGAAAGATTCGCATCTCCAATTTGAAAGGTATAATGACTTTCTTTTAATTAAATAATATTTTGTATAACAATTATTATGTACAAACATTTATAAATTATGTTCTGGAGTTTGACTGTATTAGACATTAAAGAATGTATAAACGATTTATTAAAAAATAATGGTCTGGAATTTGAATGTATTAAAGACTTATCGCGACCAGTGTGTGTGCGTAGAGTATATTGATAAGACCCACAATGGTGCTCACTACGCTCTGTAGAGCCGGAGGGTCTAGAGCAGACTCTGTGGACCTGGAGGGTGAGGTGGCACTCAAAC
>WNGS01004511.1:26025157-26027657 GCA_020271785.1 Procambarus virginalis | reverse complement strand
AGCTGGTCAGTCTACACAACTGGCCAGTTTCCACAACTGGTCAGTCTACACAACTGGTCAGTCTCCACAACTGGTCAGTCTCCACAACTGGTCAGTCTCCACAACTGGTCAGCCTCCACAACTGGTCAGCCTCCACAACTGGTCAGTCTCCACAACTGGCCAGTCCTCCCAACTGGCCAGTCTCCACAACTGGTCAGTCTCCACAAGTAATGGCCCAGTCTCCACAACTAGCCAGTCTCCACAACTGGCCAGCCTCCACACTGCAGCGTGGCCCGCCCAAACCTGGCCAGCCTGCAAAACTGGCCAGCCCCCACAACTGGCCAGCCTCCACAACTGGCCAGCCTCCAAACGACCAGTCTCCACAACTGCCCAGCCTCCCAACTGGCCAGCTCACGCACGTGCTGTGCTGTATGCGCTGTTTGTTTATACAATAGGTACTTGTGCAGCGCGCATGCGCACATCGGTGTACTCACCTAAATGTGTTTCCACGGTCAAGCGCTGGCTCTTGAGCCCGGCCTAACCAGCTTGGTACACGATGCAATGACCCCGTCCCTCTCTAACAAGTCCCCTTGTTTAACACCACCTTACACTGAACATGTTCTACAACCTACAATTTCCATGTCGTTATCATGTCTCCTTGATCCGTCTCTGCAAATGGGAGGTTAGCTTCAGTTATTCAATCACCTCATAAGATCCTCACAGTCCTGGTACGACCGCTGTAGTGGGTGTCGTACCAACCTGCTCATCTGTCGTGAGTAAGCGTTACTCAAAATTCAAAATTGGAATTCAAAAAATTCTATGGTGAGTGAGAGGACCGTGAGTTACAGAGAACGTGAGTAACAGAAATGACGAGTTACAGAAAGAATGAGTTAGAGAAAGAGTGAGCGGAGCGTGGGTTAGTGTGAGAAAAGTTGAGGGGGTAGAGGCTAGGGTTAGCGTGGCGGTGATGACGGCACCGCCAGTGACCGTTGGTTGGCCTCATGCCACCACGCTTCTCTCAACCGCACACGCTACACGCACACAACACACACACCACACACACACCGCACACGCTATACACTCTCTCCCTCACGCTACACACACACGCTTATACCTACTCTCCTCACGCTACACACACACATGTTATCACTCTCTCTCCTTACGCTATACACACACGTTATACACTCTCCTCCTCACGCTATACACACACGTTATACACTCTCCTCACGCTACACGCTACACCATACTCAAGATACCTCAAGTTACTCACCTGCTACTAACGAGCCATCGACCGCCTGTAACTGTACATTGAGATCTGTACTATTACTGTAACCACCTCCCACTGTACTATCTGCCGCGTTCTTCCCCCTTCCCTTCCCCCGCCGCTAGGACAGCTGGGGAAGGACAGAACCTGTCCCGGAGGTGAAGGACAAGAAGGTAGTGAGGGCGGTCACTGAGAGATAAGGGCAGGGAAAGTGAAGAGATAGAAGATGGGATGAAAGATAAGCTTAGTAAGAGAGGAAGATGAGAGAGCATGCTCCCACCATCCTCATCTTTCTCAATTTTAAGCTGAACAGGAGAATCTCCTCCCCCCCCCCCTAAAACTACCGCTCAAGGGAATCCTTTACCTTCTGGCAATACTGTTATGGGGCATTTTGTGGTGAGGTTTAATTAGCGTCTAATAATTCTTTTTAATCAAGCAAATCTACTGATTTCCACCACTCCTCACTCTGATCAGTTGAATAAATTACTGCCACCGACGGAGCGGAGCTTCGGGCTCACCATAGCCCGTGCCCGTGCTACTTGGAACTGTTCCGAGTAGCTAAATCTATAACAACAACGGAGGGGAGACTCTGTCATTCACACCAGAACCTGTCTGTCACACCGGGCTCCTACAGCAAGACTACACTCTGCTTTCTCCACTTGGCCCTCACAAGCACACACAACCCTCACCTCTCTTTACCCAGCCCGTCATCACAAACAAAGGCCAAAGTCCATTCCATGCACCCGCCAAACCCTCCTGTTTATGAATGAAAAATGGTTTACACAGACTGACCCGTTCTCACGCTAGGCTGTTTAAAGCAGCGGCCGTCTTCCCCAGACGCATTCATCAATTTTAACATATCGTGTATTTAAAATTGGTTTGTTCTCATTATAAATTAATATTCTTATATACACAAATTGTATGTATAGTTTGGCGTAGGTTAAATATACACAATATGCTAATATATAACAATATTAATTTATATTTTAAGAAATCTCCTATTCTGAATGAACAGCATGATAAAATTGATGAACGCGCCTAAGGTGTCGGCCGCTGGATGGAATGGATTCGGTATGAGGACAGGTTGTGCCTCACCCGTTGAGAATCACCCGCAGGACACCCACCACGGGTGACGGGTGAGGCCATGCACCCGTCTACCTCACCGCTCTCCGTGTCAGGGCTTCTGGATGATTCTCTTGCCTACCCCCAGCCTCCCCCCCCCTATGTAGGCTTAAGATCATATGCCTACAAGCCACA
>WNGS01004511.1:26009926-26019931 GCA_020271785.1 Procambarus virginalis | reverse complement strand
GACGCCTACCTAGCCTCTACCCCTCAACTTTTTCTCACATAACCCACGCTCCGCTCACCGCGCTTTCTTTCTCTAATCATCTTAGTCTTAACCCGTCTTTCCGTGACTCACTTCTCTGTAAACTCACCACGTCCTCCTCACCTGTCCCGACATCAGAAATCTGCTTTTGACTTCCATTTTGAATTCTGATTAACGCTTATCACGACAGTAAATCCCAGAAAGATGAGGCAGGTTGTACACGTACCCATTACACCGCGTCCGTACACCATGACACTGTGAGATCTTACTGAGTATGAATACAACTGAAGACTAACCCTCCACATTGCAGAGACGATACTCTGGTGAGACCCACATGATACTGGAATCCTAATCAAATGTTTCAGTGAATTTGTGTCTAAACAAGGGCCACCTCTGTTGAAGACAGGTAACGTGTCAGGCATCGTTACTCATCTTTTTAGGCCGGGCTCAAAGCCACGCTTTGGACCGGAAACACATTAGGTTAGTACCCGATGTGCGCATGCGCGCTGCACAAGTACCTATTGTATAAACAAACACGCATACCAGCACACGCTTCGTGAGGCTGGAATTTGTGTGAAGGCTGTCCAGTTGTGGAGACTGTCCAGTTGTGGAGGCTGGCCCTTTGCGGAGGCTGGGCCATGATGGGGGCTGGCCAGTTTTGGCAGGCTGTCCAGTCGTGGAGGCTTGCCAGTTGGTGGAGGCTGGGCCAGTTGTGGAGACTGGCTAGTTGTGGAGACTGGCCAGTTTGTGGAGACTTGGAACAGTTCTGTAGATGCCAGTTTGTGGATAACTGGCCAGTTGTGAGACTGACCATTGTTGAGACTGACAGTTGCTGAGAATGGCCATTTGTGAGACTGACCAGTTGTGGGAGACGAACATTGTGGGACTTACCATTGTGTAGACTGACCACATTGTGAACTGCCAGATTTGTGTAGACTGACCAGTTGTGGAGACTGGCCAGGAGTTACAGTTGGGTGGTGGGTTACAGTGGTGGAGGGGACGGAAAACGAGTTGCAAGTCTGGGGGGTTGAGGTATGTGTGTCGTTAATGTTGTGGTGGAAATATAGGAGGTTTGAAGGTAAAGTATGGAGGGTTGGTGTCATGAGGGGAGCGATGTGTGAAGGTATAGGAGGCTTGAGCGTAGTTTGGATGAGAAAAGGTGGTTTTCCGGTGGGGGAGTCAAGTGATATGGGATGGTGGGGAAAGAGGGGGGGAAGCGTGTGAGAGTTGGGGGAGAGGTGGGAAGGGTTAAGGTGTGTGGGGGAAGAGGTCTGGGGGAGGGGAGGTGGTGGGGAAGGAGAGTGATGGGGGTCTAGGGAGACCTGATAGCCGCAGTGTGTGGACTGGCCACCGTCGGCCAACAGGGATTTAGATATACCGTAGTGCTAGCTGGCTCAGCTAATCATGGAACAGCCGCTGGTACAGTGTGACTTAAACTCTTTGGTACCGGGCTCTCCACCTACCTTCATCTTACACCTATGGTGTCACCTGCTGTATCTTAACGGTGCTTCCTTATGTGTTAGCCCTTACGGGATGTGTGCGCCTGCTTGGTATCATTCAATACTTGCATCATCACCTCTGAACACGTATCTTCGTGCTCCTTGCAGGTACAAAAACGATGAATTACGCTGCTCCACGCTGTACTCGTTACTGTGTGCTAAATTGTGTACGCGTGACTCACTGCTAGTACCTTAGGTACAACTTTACGTGCTCCTGCTGGTACCTTACGTGCTCCTGATGATATCTTACGTGCTCCTGCTGGTACCTTACGTGCTCCTGCTGGTACCTTACGTGCTCCTGCTGGTACCTTACGTGCTCCTGCTGGTACCTTACGTGCTCCTGATGATATCTTACGTGCTCCTGCTGGTACCTTACGTGCACCTGGATATATTTAACGTGTCCTCGCTCCTTACTGTCCCTTCTATGGAATGTGTCTCCGTTATTACAGTAATCCTTGATATCTTCCAGGGCTGTATTGGGGCTCCATGACTATGTTTGCTTGACACGTGTTCTAGTGTACCGAGGCTAGTGTTGTTAACTGTGCCTAGTGTTGTTAACTGTGCCTAGTGTTGTTAACTGTGCCTAGTGTTGTTAACTGTGCCTAGTGTTGTTAACTGTGCCTAGTGTTAACCGTGCCTAGTGTTAACCGTGCCTAGTGTTGTTAACCGTGACTAGTGTTGTTAACCGTGTCTATTGTTGTTAACCGTGCCTAGTGTTAACCGTGCCTAGTGTTAACCGTGCCTAGTGTTAACCGTGCCTAGTGTTAACCGTGCCTAGTGTTAACCGTGCCTAGTGTTAACCGTGCCTAGTGTTAACCGTGCCTAGTGTTAACCGTGCCTAGTGTTAACCGTGCCTAGTGTTAACCGTGCCTAGTGTTGCTGACCCTGTTGTTAACCGTGCCTAGTGTTGTTAACTGTGCCTAGTGTTGTTAACTGTGCCTAGTGTTGTTAACTGTGCCTAGTGTTGTTAACTGTGCCTAGTGTTGTTAACTGTGCCTAGTGTTGTTAACTGTGCCTAGTGTTGTTAACTGTGCCTAGTGTTGTTAACTGTGCCTAGTGTTGCTGACCGTGTTGTTAACCGTGCATATGTTTTTTAAAAACCGAGTTGTTAACCCGTTGCCTAGTGTTCGACAAACCCTGTTGTTTATAAAGCCGTGCGCTATGTTGTTAACCGGCCTAGTGTAATGCTGACTCTACTGTGTTACCGTGCCTGTTTTTACGTGTTTACGTAGTGCCTAGTGTTTGCTGACCCTTGTATTTGTTAACCCCGTGGTGCCCTAGGGTATGCTGTAACCCTGGATTGTGTTAACCCGTATGGGTCCTGTGTATGCTTGACCGTGCCTTGTGCTAGCTCGACCCGATGGTAGCCTTAGTGTTTGCTGACACTTTGGGCCTAGTGCTAACCAAGACCGTCGCCCTAGTGCTACTGGAACGCGTGCCTGTAATTTGCTGCCGTGCCTATCGCTACTGACCGTTGCCTAGCTGCTTGCTGTGACCATGCCTATTGCTACTACGGTTTTCATAGTGCTACTGACCGTAGCCTAGTGTTGCTCAGTACCCGTTGCCTAATGTTGATCTAGACGCGTGTAGCCTAGTGTTTGCGTGACCATCCTTCTATTGCTACCGACCGTGTCCTCGTTATTATGATTGCTGCAGACCGTTTGGGCCTTATAGCTACTGACACTGTGCCTAGATGACTGAGACCGGGTGCCTATTGCCAACTAGATCCGTAGCCACTAGTGTTGCTGGACCTGGCCTAGATGCTACGGAGGACCAGTGCCTAGTAGCTACTGACAGCGTCGCCTTTTTGCTTACCATGCCATTGCTACATGACCATGGAGCTAGCGCACTGACCGTGCTATATGTTTTGCTGACTGCATGCCTAGTGCATACTACCCTGCAACCGTAGTCTAGGGCGACTCGACCGTCGGCCTATGTGTCCTGTACCGTTTCTAGTCTACGGACCGTGCCTATTGCTACTTGGACCGGTCGCCTATGTTGCTGACCATAAAGCCTTTTGCTACTGAAACGGTGCCCATGTGTTTCGGAACCGTGCCTAGTGCTACTGGAACCGTGCCTATTCTGCGCGTGCCCTAGTGTGGCTAACACGTGCCTAGTTCTACTGGCAACAGTAGCCTACACGTGCTGACTGCCCCGTCGCCATAGTGTTGTGCTGACCGTGCCTATAGAACTGAACAAGTGCGATATGTTGCTGAAACCTTCCCTATGTTACTGGAACTGACTCGGGCCTAGTGTTGCTGACCGTGCCTAGTGCTACTGACCATGCCTAGTGTTGCTGACCATGCCTAGTGTTACTGACCGTCGTCCTAGTGTTACTGACCGTTCCTAGATGTTACTGACCGTGGCCTATTTTTACTGAAACCGTAGACTAGTGTTACTCTCTGAGGCTTGCAGAGTGTTGCGGTGACTCGTAGCCTATTGTTCACTGACCGTGCCTAGTTCTACTTGACCGTTCCAGTGCACTGAACCGTAGCCTAGTGTTGCTTGCGACCGTGCCTAAGATGTTACTATACACGACCCTGCTATGCTACTGACCGTGCCTAGTGCTCCTGACCGTGCCTAGTGTTACTGACCGTGCCTAGTGTTCCTGACCGTGCCTAGTGTTACTATAGACCTTTAGCCTAGGTTTTACTGGGGATCGCGGTGCCTTTGTCTCAGATAGTGGTACCGTGCCTATTGTTACTGACCGTGTCCTTTGTTACTGACCCCGTTCCCTGTGTATTACTGACCGTGCCTAGTGCTCCTGACCGTGCCTAGTGTTGCTGACCCTGTTGTTAACCGTGCCTAGTGTTAACCGTGCCTAGTGTTAACCGTGCCTAGTGTTAACCGTGCCTAGTGTTACTGACCGTGCCTAGTGCTCCTGACCGTGCCTAGTGTTACTGAACTGCGGTAGCCTATGTTACGACGCATTGCCATATTCGTTTGCTGGACACCCGTAGCCTAGTGTTGCTCGACTCAGTGCCATGTATACTGACTCGTGGTAGCCTAGTGTTACTGACCGTGCCTAGTGTTTCTGACCGTGCCTAGTGTTACTTAGAACTGTGCATAGTGTTACTGACCGTAGCCTGTTCGCTGTACGCGGTGCTAGCGTTACTGATACTGACCGTAAGCCTAGTAAGTTCTGACCGTGCCATGTGTTTGTCAAGTTTGGGTCCGTGCGGTGTAACGTATCTACCGTGCGTAGCACGTAGCGGCTGGTGTTAATATTTTCCAATTTACTTGTGTAGTATTATAGAGCCGAGAGCTGTTGGTGTTCTAATAGCGTTCAGTGGTGTTGCTGATAAAGCGGAATAAGGTTGCGATATAAGTAATAAGTGTTGGCGATTATAAGATATAGTTTTTTGCTGAAATAAGTATAATGTTTCTGAAAAGATATAAATTTTGCTGATATAAGTATAAGATGTTATGATAAATCTATGTTACTGAATAAGTATAAGTTGTGTACAATGATAGTGCCGAGTGTATTGAACACGGCGTCCGTAAGTGTCTCCAGCTGAAAGTTGTTTTGCCAACACTGTGTTTCTACGACGTGATGTTTCACGTGATGTTTCTACGTGATGTCATTATTTAACGTCATTTGTGAAGCAATTCACCGTGTACGTGTTATGTATAGGTGCGTGATGTTCATATGGTGGGTACGATACGCGGTGATTTCTCAGTGTGATATCCGTATGGCGGTGTTAGCGGTGTGATATCCGATAGGCCGTGTATCGCGGTGTGATATGCCGTAGGTCGTGTGTGCGCGGTGTGAATCCCGTATGCGGTGTTTCGCAGGTGTGATATCACGTAATTGGCGTGTTCGCGAGTGTGAATATTCCGTATGGGCGGTGTTCGGGTGTGATAGTACCCATATTGGCGCGTGTGATCGCTGTGTATCCGTATGGCCGAGATCAGCTATGTGATAGACCGTATGGCGGATGTTCGCGTGTGAATTAATCCGATGGGCCGTGTTTCGCGGTGATTTGTATCCGTATGGCGGTGTTCGCGATGTGATATCCGTATGGCGGTGTTCGCGGTGTGATATGCGTATGGCGGTGTTCGCGGTGTGATATCCGTATAGGGTCGCGGTATCGCTATGTGGTTAATCCGTATGCGGTAGGTCTCGCGGAATGTGGGAATATCCGTATGGCCGTGTTCGCGGTGTGATATCCGTATGGCGGTGTTCGCGGTGTGATATGCGTATGGCGGTGTTCGCGGTGTGATATGCGTATGGCGGTGTTCGCGGTGTGATATGCGTATGGCGGTGTTCGCGGTGTGGGTATCCGTAATTGAAATCCCCAAGAGCAACTCATGGGCCCGTGTTGGTCGCGATGTGATATCCGTATGAGCGGTGTTCGCGGTGGTGATATCACGTAGTGCCGTGTTTCGCGGTGTTGATATCGTTATGGCGGGTGTTCGCGGGTGAATGACCGTATGGCTGTGTTCGCGGTCAGCGACGAGATCTGTGTGTAAAGTGTAAGTAGTAATTGGCTGGTTTTTGTTTCGCGAGTGTGGATATCCTGATGGGCGGTTGTTCGCCCCCGGTGTGATATCCGTATGGCCGTGTTCGCGGTGTGATATCATATGGTCGTGTTGCGGGGTGATATCGTTAGCGTGGCGGTGATGACGGCACCGCCAGTGACCGTTGGTTGGCCTCATGCCACCACGCTTCTCTCACCCGCACACGCTACACGCACACACCACACACACACACACACACACAACACACACACACGCACACGCTATACACTCTCTCTCCTCACGCTACACACACACATGCTATACACTCTCTCCTCACGCTACACACACACGCTATACACTCTCTCCTCACGCTACACACACACATGTTATACACTCTCTCTCCTCACGCTACACACACACGCTATACACTCTCTCTCCTCACGCTACACACACACACGTTATACACTCTCTCCTCACGCTATACACACACACGTTATACACTCTCTCCTCACGCTATACACACACGTTATACACTCTCCTCACGCTACACGCTACACCATACTCAAGATAACCTCAAGATACTCACCCGCTACTAACGAGCCATCGACCGCCTGTAACTGTACCTTGAGATCTGTACTATTACTGTAACCACCTCCCACTGTACTATCTCCGCGTTCTTCCCCCTTCCCTTCCCTTCCCCCGCGCTAGGACAGCTGAGGAAAGGAAGAACCTGTCCCGGAGGTGAAGGACAAGAAAGGTAGTGAGGGCGGTCACTGAGAGAAAGGGCAAGGGAAAGTGAAGAGATAGAAGATGGGATTAAAGATAAGCTTAGTAAGAGAGGAAGATGAGAGAGATGCTCCCACCATCCTCATCTTTCTCAAACATCCTTTCTCTTTCTCAAGCTGAACAGGAGAATCTCCCCCCCCCCTTAAAACTACCGCTCAAGGGAATCCTTTACCTTCTGGCAATACTGTTAATGGGACATTTTGTGGTGAGGTTTAATTAGCGTCTAATAATTCTTTTTAATCAACCAATCTACTGATTTCCACCACTCCTCACTCTGATCAGTTGAATAAATTACCGCCACCGACGGAGCGGAGCTTCGGGCTCACCATAGCCCGTGCTACTTGGAACTTGTTCCGAGTAGCTAAATCTATAACAACAACGGAGGGGAGACTCTGTCATTCACACCAGAACCTGTCTGTCACACCGGGCTCCTACAGCAAGACTACACTCTGCTTTCTCCACTTGGCCCTCACAAACACACACAACCCTCACCTCTCTTTACCCAGCCCGTCATCACAAACAAAGGCCAAAGTCCATTCCATGCACCCGCCAAACCCTCCTGTTTATGAATGAAAATGGTTTACACACGACTCGACCCGTTCTCACGCTAGGCTGTTTAAAGCAGCGGCCGTCCTCCCCAGACGCATTCATCAATTTTAACATATCGTGTATTTAAAATTGGTTTGTTCTCATATGTAAATTAATATTCTTATACATACAAATTGTATGTATAGTTTGGCGTAGGTTAAATATACACAATATGCTAATATATAACAATATTAATTTATATTTAAGAAATCTCCTATTCTGAATGAACAGCATGATAAAATTGATGAACGGGCCTTAGGCGTCGGCCGCTGGATGGAATGGACTCGGTATGAGGACAGGTTGTGCCTCACCCGTTGAGAATCACCCGCAGGACACCCACCACGGGTGACGGGTGAGGCCATGCACCCGTCTACCTCACCGCTCTCCGTGTCAGGCTTCTGGATGATTCTCTTGCCTACCCCCAGCCTCCCCCCCCCCTATGTAGGCTTAAGATCATATGCCTACAAGTCACACACAAATGACCTTTTCAGGACCACGAGGTTCACTGGTGAACTGACAACAGCTCCTGAGAACAGCACCGCTGACTGTGAGACAAGCGGAGGACCCCAACCTTAGGGGAAGGGAGCCATATACCCCCACCCTACTCTCCTCTCTCAAATACTGCTCACAACCCACGCCTCACAACCCACGCCTCACAACCCACGCCTCACAACCCACGCTTCACAACCCACGCCTCACACACACACACACACACTCACAAATACTCACTCCCTTGTTATATGCCTATCACCCGCTAACAACCAGTCATCCACCTGTCAGTTGCAATATGGATAAATAATAGAGAAACAAATGGCTGGGTGGCGTGATTGGAGGAGTGAGTGGAGTGCCAGTCAGGAGACCCACTATGACTCTGTTTACCTTGCAGTAAACAGGTCCCTGGGAGTTATAGAGAGCTGCTACGGGCTGCTTCCTGTGTGTGTGTGTGTGTGTGTGTGTGTGTGTGTGTGTGTGTGTGTGGTGTGTTTCTGTGGTGTGTGTGTCCACTATTATTTCTTGTTATTCACTTCCCCTTTATCCACAACCTAATCACTTGGTCGGTCACTGTCGTTCTCCTTCTATGCCATTGGTATATAAAGGAGATTCGGGTGGCTTAGCTTTAGTAACAGGCAATATATGTTCATAGTTATTTCCGACAATCTTTTTACTGTAATTTATGTATTCGTTCTAGTATCTGTTGCAGTTTCAAGTCTCCCTCTGCTCTTTGACTTTGTATTTCTTCCATTCCTTCTGCGTTCTGGGTTTTTGCTTCTTGGAGGGCTGCTAATTGAACTCAGGTTAGTATATTTCATGATTTCTTCACACTCTTGTTGTTGATATGAATTTCTCTTCTGCCTCTTGCATCTGAGCTTGACTTGGTCCATCATTTCCTGGATAGTCTTCCCTCTAGGTTCTTCCTCGCACTGCATACTTCACCTTTGTAAATGACATTACAATGGACACTATGTTAAAGACACATAACAACAACTTTATGTAGCAAAATAAATCTGTTATCTATGTATTTTACGTATGTAGCTTAGCTAGCGTTTATAAAGCACTCCAATCACCTTCTGTGGTTGTATGTTCAATAAAGCCCTGAACTGCGTATGTTTGGCAAACTATCTCTCACCTGTCCATGGAGACGAAGAAAATGTATATATGCTGTTAGCATGTAAATGTCTGGCCCACGGTCTGTGGTAGAAAAACAATCAAAATACAAAAATGTATAACCTCCCAGAAGCTCTCTCAGACATCAACGTAATCCTCGGTCCTCACTTTATGGTCACTGGTTTCCATGTGGAGCATAAAGCAACTAGCTAGGACATAATGGTCACTGTCTCCTAGTGGTATCTGGTGCTGCAGGTCCGCCATGTCTTCCTCAGTCTGGGTGAGATCAGGATCAGTTGACCTTCGTAACTCCTTTCATCTGATTCGGTGACCAAAGCTTTTGGTAAAGGTGGTGAGGAGAGGAATAGGGATAATGATGTGGAATCAGGAAGTAGGGTGTGGATGAAGTATGAGTGGGGTCAAGAAGAGTGTGGTGGCCTGTTCCCTATGGCTTGGTAGTAGCTGTGTTACTGTAGATGAATTGTACTCACCTAGTTGTACTCACCGAGTTTGTGTCTTGCGGGGGTGTGAGCTCTGGCCTCTTTGGTACCGCCTCTCAACCGTCAATCACAGGTGTTCAGGTTCCTGAGCCTATGGGCTCTCGCATAGCTACACTTGAAACGGTGTATGGAGTCAGCCCTCCACCACATCACTTCCATAATGCATTCCATTTTTCACTGTGGTGTGCACAGGAGCACTGTGACTAGTTGGGTGAAGGCGGTCTGTGGTGACCAGCTGCAGATGGACTGAATTTAGGGCTGTTGGAATGAAGCTTCACCTATAAAAAACCTACTTTCCTCTTGTTAAGAAGTTCTTTCCATCACTTACTCCAATTTAGCTCCCAACGTGTCGGTCTAGCCACTGTGGGGTTTCTCGATTCACAATCGATCTCCCCCATGATTTAGGTCTCTCATAACTAGCAGTTTGGCTCTCATTCTGTGTGTGTGTTGCTCGCTCTCTGCAAGTCATCTACGAATGTCTTGTTTTGTCGTCTTTGAATTGCTGTCTGGATCGTGGCGGTGATTGTTGTGGGGATGTCAATGCCTAA
>WNGS01004511.1:26001566-26003426 GCA_020271785.1 Procambarus virginalis | reverse complement strand
CTTTAATTATATCTTCTACATAACCCTTAGAGTATCCATTATTAACTATACGGGCTCACCGTAGCCCGTGCTACTTGGAACTTTTTGTTCCAAGTAGCGAATCTTTAACAACAACAACAACAATTATTAACTAGGACTTACCTTCCTCTGCGAGTGCCTCATCACCTTGCTTTACCTGCGTGAGAGCTGGCTTAAATAATTGACAGAGCCGTCAACAACACTTCGCTTTACCTGTCAAGACACTCATCTCACGTTGTTATATCAGTATCCTTAGTGTAAATGGTAGTGTGAAGCGCACCACTCCTCTCCCAGACTGTTACATCTAGCAAAGGCACAGTAACAAGCAGGCAACGTCGGGTACCTGCAATAATATGTCATCAACATGCCTACAGTAGAGGTATGTTTGACCATCAGGGATCGCGACTTTTGTGTATATGATTCGAGTAGAATTCTAAGTTTGTATTCTCGGATGTCAAGAGGAGAATACACTGGATGTCAGTAAACTCTGACCTTCAACATTGCAATAGTCTCATCCACGAGGACACTGGCAAACAGCAACTCAACACCCAGAGATGATCTCGCATTAAATTAACATAGACACATAAGAAGTATGGAACCTGCTGAAGGCCTGTGCTTACTTGTGGCACCTCCCGCCAAACACACACACCGAAACTACGACGTTGGTACAACGTTCGAACAAGTTTTAACACCTCCTAACCAGTTATAACAACCAATATTGCAAGTTGTAACAACATTCTAATACGTCATAAACACGTTAAGCCAAGATGTAACAACTTTATTACAAGTTGTAACAAGCGGAAAATAAGAGACAGTTACGGTTTGTGTTTCCAGGGACTCCACTCATCTCCATCCTTCTTGGTTATATATTTATTTTGCTCAAGCTAATTTGTACAGAGTTTAATTTCGACGGTAGAGGGACGGTCTCGCTTCATGCAGGTCGGCGTTCAATCCCCGACTGTCTACAAGTGGTTGGGCACCATTCCTTCCCCCGTCCCATCGCACATTCTTATCCTGGTCCCTTCTAAGTGCTATATAGTCGTAATGGCTTGGCGATTTCCCCTGATAATTCCCTCTTCCCTCTGCCTTTCAAAATATTGACAGGTTTAATGAAACACACATCTCTTAGCATCAAACCATATAAAACTGTAAAAATGAACTTAGGAGAGTTAATTTTTCAACTTTTTACGTGAAGAACACACAAAATATAGAGAAGATTTATGCTAGAGTAACATATCTCACCCATTGTGTCATGTTCAATTATTCATACATACGTCATCCGCCAGTTCCCAGGTCGAACCAGTGCTTCTTGGGTCGATCCATCATCATTCCAACGGGAAGAAAATCAAAGAAAAGTAATGAGAAATAATAATACAAATGGGAGATATTTATTGAGATTCAGCATCCCAAGTTATGTCGCCACATCCTACAATGCAGTTGGGATTGGACCTCAGAGCATATCATCAATATTTTTTCGTCTTACTACAGGCACACTATGATGAGTAGCATTTTTTATTTTATTTTGCTGACATCAGTGAATAATGTTTTACGATATAAGAAGACGTAATAATTGTTCTGATTCTTTTATGGGATGGAGCTGGTGGTAAAGTCGCTGCCAACTTTATGTGGGTCGCTATGGGGGGCTGTTCACGTTTTAATGAGAGCAATGTGGCATTATGAACCCCCCCCCCTTCCCAAACTACCCATGTTGGTCACCTACCCTTCAGTAATCACCATATAAAGTTGGCGAGGCTAACCCCAAGCATGTCCTCCAGTCTTTGACACACACACAGACAAAACGGACAGCTTCTTTTTATAGATATAGAGACATATAGGTATTTG
>WNGS01004511.1:25981566-25991566 GCA_020271785.1 Procambarus virginalis | reverse complement strand
GTATGAGCCTCTGGAGTTAGGTTTGGAGTTAGGTCCACTCCCAGGTCTTTTACTCTAGACGATATAGGGAGGTAGTTTCCCTTCATCATGTATTGGTCTTTCGGTCTCCTGGCTCCTGACCCCATTTCCATCACCTTGAACTTCTTAGTGTTGAACTCTAGCAGCCATTTCTCGGACCAGCTCTGCAACCTGTTCAAGTCACCATGATCAAGGAGAATCTTAAAATCCTTATCTGTCTCAATCCTTCTCATTAGTTTCGCATCACCTGCAAACATCGACATAAAAGACTCAACTCCTGCAGTCAAGTCATTTACATAAATGAGGAATAGAATGGGTCCCAGCATCGATCCTTGAGGCACCCCGCTTCTAACCCTGTCCATGGAAGACAGAAGAAAATGTATATATTCTGATTAGCATTGTAAATGTGTGGCCACGTTTGTGGTAGAAACAGAAAAAAAAAACTCTTCACCAGTCCCACTCCTCGCCCCCTCACTGTCACTCTCTGACACCTGTCTGTCAGATAATTCCTTACCCAAGATAGTACATTTCAGTCTACTCCCGCCTGCCTCTCACGTTAGTATAGTAGCCTTCTGTGTGGTACTGTATCAAAGGCTTTTTGGCAGTCCAGAGATATACAATCTGGCCATCCTTATCTGTCTTGCCTTAGTTTCGTTACCTTATCATACAACTCCAGGAGGTTCGTCAGGCAGGATTTCCCTTCTCTAGAGCCAAGCCGTGTTCTTGTATGCTTACAAACCTAATTCCTTCTAGGTGTGCAATTAGTCTTAACATTATAATTCTTTTAAGTACTTTGCAGGGGATGCTTGTGAGCGACACTGGACTGTAGTTAGATTCATCTTTCAAGTTTGTGGTTAGTCACAATAACGTGGCTAAAGTATGTTGACCAGACCACACACTAGAAGGTGAAGGGACGACGACGTTTCGGTCCGTCCTGGACCATTCTCAAGTCGATTGTGTCATTGTATCTGCAGAAACGAGCTATTAGCTCTTGGACCCCGCATTTCTAGCCAATTTATTTTTCCTCTATTATGTCTACTACATATATTTCTCTCTAACACACACACACACACACATCCCGAGGAAGCAGCCCGTAGCAACTGTATAACTTTCAGGGCCTATTTACTGCTAGGTGAACTGGGCACCAGGGTGAAAGAAACTCTTCACATTTGTTTCTGCCTCTGCCGGGGCTCAAACCCGGGCCCTTAGGACTATGACTCCAGAGCGCTGTCCACTCAGCCGCGAGGCCCCTGTGTGTATGTGCGTACTCAGGTAGTTGTACTCACCTAGTTGTGCTTGCGGTGGTGGGGCTCTGGCTCTTCATTTCCGCCTCTCAACTATCAATCAACTGGTGTACAGGTTCCTGAGCCTACTGGGCTCTATCATATCTACATTTGAAACTGTGTATGGAGTCAGCCTCCACCACATCACTGCCTAATGCATTCCATTTGTTAACTACTCTGACACCAAAGAAATTACTTCTAATGTCGCTGTGGCTCATTTGGGTACTAAGTTTCCACCTGTGTCCCCTTGTTCGTGTTCCACCCATGCTAAATAGTTTGTCTTTGTCCACTCCTGTCAATTTCCCTGATAATTTTGTAGGTGGTGATCATGTCTCCCCTTACTCTTCTGTCTTCCAGGGACGTGAGGTTCAGCTCCTTTAACCTTTCCTCTTAGCTCAATCCTCTCAGTTCCGGGACGAGCCTGGTGGCATACCGCTGAATCTTCTCTAACTTTGTCTTGTGTTTAACTAGGTATGGACTCCAGGCTGGAGCTGCATACTCCAGGATTGGTCTTACATAAGTGGTATACAGGGTTCTGAAAGATTCCTTACACAAGTTTCTAAAGGCAGTTCTTATGTTGGCCAGTCTAGCATATGCCGCTGATGATATTCTTTTGATGTGGGCATCTGGGGACAGGTTCGGTGTGATATCAACCCCCAGATCTTTCTCTTTATTTGACTCTTGCAGGATTTCACCTCCCAGATGATACCTTGTGTTCAGCCTCCTGCTCCCTTCGCCTAATTTCATCACCTTACACTTTCCCGAGTTGAACTTTAGCAGCCGTTTTCTAGACCATTCCTCCAGTTTATCCAGGTCATACTGTAGTCTCTGTCTATCTTCATCCGTCTTGATTCTTCTCATAATTTTTGCATCATCAGCAAACATTGAGAGGAATGAGTTCTATACCCTCCGGAAGATCGTTCACATATATTAGAAACAGGATGGGTCCAAGTACTGAGCCCTGTGGGACTCCGCTGGTGTCTCCCCCCTCACCGTTACTCGCTGTTTCCTGTTGCTTAAGTACTCCCTTATCCACTGGAGCACCTTCCCTTTTACTCCTGCCTGTTGCTCCAACTTTTTTAACAGCCTTTTATGGGATACTGTGTCAAAGGCTTTTTGGCAATCCAGGAAAATGCAGTCGGCCCACCCTTCTCTTTCCTGCCTGTGTGTGTGTATATGTGTGTTATTGGGATGTGCCTCGCTCATTGTGTTACACTGTTACCATCTGTTTTGCCATGTTCACGTAGCACACCACACAAACCAAATAACTTACCCTTATCTGTCTTTTCTCCTGAGTACTTTGTATATCCTGATCACATCTCTCCCTTGTGTGATGCAACTCGTACCCTTAACTCTCACGTACCGTATCACCTCTGTGCCACCATGAGGCCACGAGGTCTCCACAACCACCTCCAGGAACCTTAGTCCACTTCACAACTCCAACAATAAAGAAACTCTTATTTGTGTCCCTCTGACTCGTCTGTGTTTCCAATAGACTCTCGCACCCGTATTAAACAGCTCGCCCTTGAGCGTGCTGCTCGTGGCTTTGTTGACCTGTTGTCCTTGACGGCTTCGACTGTCCTTGACGGGTTCGACTGTTCTTGACGCCTTCTACTGTCCTTGACGGCTTCTACTGTCACTCATAGGATGCGATCCCGAGTCTCGTGAGGCTCCTTTTCGCGAGTGTTTAGTTATTTCAGCTGGTTCTCATTTATGGCATCTCTCTCTACTTGGCCTCATTCTTCATTTGCTTGGGGAGGTGTGGGGTCCAGGCCGGTGCCTGGTCCCCACACCTTAAGGTGTTAACCACCTTAAGGTGTTAACCACCTTAAGGTCGTTAAGGTGTTGATAAACACCGCGAGGTGTTGATAAACACCCTCAGAATTTGAGAATGGCAGAGGGTCCACAGTGACAGAGGTCCCACAGTGGTCCCACAGTGGCAGAGGTCCCACAGTGGTCCCACAGTGGTCCCACAGTGGTCCCACAGTGGTCCCACAGTGACAGAGGTCCCAAAGAGGTCCCACAGTGGTCCCACAGTGGCAGAGGTCCCACAGTGGCAGAGGTCCCACAGTGGCAGAGGTCCCACAGTGGCAGAGGTCCCACAGTGGCAGAGGTCCCACAGTGGCAGAGGTCCCACAGTGGCAGAGGTCCCACAGTGACAGAGGTCCCACAGTGGTCCCACAGTGGCAGAGGTCCCACAGTGGCAGAGGTCCCACAATGGCAGAGGTCCCACAGTGGTCCCACAGTGGCAGAGGTCCCACAGTGGCAGAGGTCCCACAGTGACAGAGGTCCCACAGTGGCAGAGGTCCCACAGTGGCAGAGGTCCCACAGTGGCAGAGGTCCCACAGAGGCAGTAGTCAGCACAGAGGCAGAGGGTCTTGAATACATACACGTACTCAATATCCCCACCACATGACAAGTTGGCCCGAGCACCACCCTGTCACCTTTCTCACCTTCCCACCCACAGCACGGAGCTCAACCCATTGTAATACGTTTGCTGAACTTCCGGGTACTGCTATAGTGACCTCAGGGGCATGGCCGGGCTGCCCTAAGCCTGCTGGGCACTGCTCCCTGGGAGTTCCCCCTCCCCCCCCCCCTCCGGGGTATCACACTTTTGGTCACTACTGATGACGTATTTTATTTACGTCAGAGATATGTTTTGCTTTACAAGCATTTGGGCAGAGTTTATATAATGGCAGGAAGGTCTCACCATATGCTCTGTGGGGTATGATCTCCGACCTTGTTCTGGGTTAATTCCTGACCTTGCTTCAAGGTTAACCCCTGAACTTGCTCTAAGGTTAACCCCTGACTTTGTTCTAAAGTTAACTCCTGACCTTGCTCTAGGGTTAACCCCCTGACCTTGCACTAAGGTTAACCCCTGACCTGGCACTAAGGTTAACCCCTGACCTTGCTCTAAGGTTAACCCCTGACCTTGCACTAAAGTTAACCCCTGACCTTGCACTAATGTTAACCCTGACCTTGCACTAATGTTAACCCTGACCTTGCACTAATGTTTACCCTGACCTTGCACTAATGTTAACCCTGACCTTGCACTAATGTTAACCCTGACCTTGCACTAATGTTTACCCCTGACCTTGCACTAATGTTAACCCTGACCTTGCACTAATGTTAACCCTGACCTTGCACTAATGTTAACCCCTGACCTTGCACTAATGTTAACCCTGAACTTGCACTAACGTTAACCCCTGACCTTGCACTAATGTTAACCCCTGACCTTGCACTAATGTTAACCCCTGACCTTGCACTAAGGTTAACCCCTGACCTTGCACTAACGTTAACCCCTGACCTTGCACTAATGTTAACCCCTGACCTTGCACTAATGTTAACCCTGACCTTGCACTAATGTTAACCCCTGACCTTGCACTACTGTTAACCCCTGACCTTGCACTAATGTTAACCCTGACCTTGCACTAATGTTAACCCTGACCTTGCACTAATGTTAACCCTGACCTTGCACTAATGTTAACCCTGACCTTGCACTAATGTTAACCCTGACCTTGCACTAATGTTAACCCCTGACCTTGCACTAATGTTAACCCCTGACCTTGCACTAATGTTAACCCTGACCTTGCACTAATGTTAACCCCTGACCTTGCACTAATGTTAACCCTGACCTTGCACTAATGTTAACCCTGACCTTGCACTAACGTTAACCCCTGACCTTGCACTAATGTTAACCCCTGACCTTGCACTAATGTTAACCTTGACCTTGCACTAATGTTAACCCTGACCTTGCACTAATGTTAACCCCTGACCTTGCACTAATGTTAACCCCTGACCTTGCACTAAGGTTAACCCCTGACCTTGCACTAATGTTAACCCCTGACCTTGCACTAATGTTAACCCTGACCTTGCACTAATGTTAACCCTGACCTTGCACTAATGTTAACCCCTGACCTTGCACTAAGGTTAACCCCTGACCTTGCTCTAAGGTTAACCCCTGACCTTGCACTAAGGTTAACCCCTGACCTTGCACTAATGTTAACCCTGACCTTGCACTAATGTTAACCCTGACCTTGCACTAATGTTAACCCTGACCTTGCACTAATGTTAACCTTGACCTTGCACTAATGTTAACCCTGACCTTGCACTAAGGTTAACCCCTGACCTTGCACTAAGGTTAACCCCTGACCTTGCTCTAAGGTTAACCCCTGACCTTGCACTAAGATTAACCCCTGACCTTGCACTAATGTTAACCCTGACCTTGCACTAATGTTAACCCTGACCTTGCACTAATGTTAACCCTGACCTTGCACTAATGTTAACCTTGACCTTGCACTAATGTTAACCCTGACCTTGCACTAAGGTTAACCCTGACCTTGCACTAAGGTTAACCTTGACCTTGCACTAAGGTTAACCCTGACCTTGCACTAATGTTAACCCCTGACCTTGCACTAATGTTAACCCTGACCTTGCACTAATGTTAACCCTGACCTTGCACTAATGTTAACCCTGACCTTGCACTAAGGTTAACCCTGACCTTGCACTAAGGTTAACCCCTGACCTTGCTCTAAGGTTAACCCTGACCTTGCACTAATGTTAACCTTGACCTTGCACTAAGGTTAACCCTGACCTTGCTCTGAATGCCTCACTCATCACCCCCTCACACCTGGAACCCATCATTCACCTGGCCATTGATCAGGTGAATGATGGTGGCTTGTGAACACCTTCCGTGTTCTACACAGAGCTAGGTCCCTCACTTGCACACCTCGGGGGAAGGTGCGCTGGTTTCCTCACGGTGTGTCGTGACTTGCAGCCTGGGTCCTTGCTGTTCCTGGCCCCCGGTCTCTGATAACCTTGGCTGTCCTCACACCCACACTGTGTGGCTGTCCTCACACCCACACTGTGTGGCTGTCCTCACACCCACACAGTGTGGCTGTCCTCACACCCACACTGTGTGGCTGTCCCCACACCCACACTGTGTGGCTGTCCCCACACCCACACTGTGTGGCTGTCCCCACACCCACACTGTGTGGCTGTCCCCACACCCACACTGTGTGGCTGTCCCCACACCCACACTGTGTGGCTGTCCCCACACCCACACTGTGTGGCTGTCCTCACACCCACACTGTGTGGCTGTCCCCACACCCACACTGTGTGGCTGTCCCCACACCCACACTGTGTGACTGTCCCCACACCCACACTGTGTGGCTGTCCCCACACCCACACTGTGTGGCTGTCCCCACACCCACACTGTGTGGCTGTCCTCACACCCACACTGTGTGGCTGTCCCCACACCCACACTGTGTGGCTGTCCTCACACCCACACTGTGTGGCTGTCCCCACACCCACACTGTGTGGCTGTCCCTACACCCACACTGTGTGGCTGTCCTCACACCCACACTGTGTGGCTGTCCCCACACCCACACTGTGTGGCTGTCCCCACACCCACACTGTGTGGCTGTCCCCACACCCACACTGTGTGGCTGTCCCCACACCCACAAAGCGTGACTGTTTCCACTAACTACGCTTGTAAACTAACAAGGATCACATACACACACCTGTAAACTAAGCAAGAATCTTAAACACACACACACGATCAGGTGACAAAGATTAAGCAAGAAAGAGAAGAATGCATTTTTTTGGACTGTCGGAAAGCCTTTGACACAATACCCCAAAAAAGGTTGATGCATAAGCTGGAGAAACAGGCAGGAGTAACTGGTAGGGCACTCCAATGGATAAGGGAGTACCTAAGCAATAGGAAGCAGAGAGTTACAGTGAGGGGTGAAACCTCAGATTGGCGTGAAGTCACCAGTGGAGTCCCACAGGGCTCTGTACTCGGACCTATCCTGTTTCTGATATACGTAAATGATCTTCCAGAGGGTATAGACTCATTCCTCTCAATGTTTGCTGACGACGCCAAAATTATGAGAAGGATTAAGACAGAGGAGGACAGCTTGAGGCTTCCAGAAGACCTGGACAAGCTGCAGGAATGGTCGAACAAATGGTTGTTAGAGTTTAACCCAAGCAAATGTAATGTAATGAAGATAGGAGTAGGAAGCAGGAGACCAGATACAAGGTATCATTTGGGAGATGAAATACTTCAGGAGTCAGAGAGAGAGAAAGACCTGGGGGTTGATATCACGCCAGACCTGTCCCTGAAGCTCATATCAAGAGGATAACATCAGCGGCATATGCCAGGTTGGCTAAGATAAGAACGGCCTTTAGAAACTTGTGTAAGGAATCTTTCAGAACATTATATCCCACATATGTCAGACCAATCATGGAGTATGCGGCTCCAGCATGGAGTCCATATCTAGTCAAGCATAAGACTAAACTGGAAAAGGTTCAAAGGTTTGCCACCAGACTAGTACCCGAGCTGAGAGGTATGAGCTACGAGGAGAGACTACGGGAATTAAACCTCACTTCGTTGGAAGACAGAAGAGTTAGGGGGGACATGATCACCACATTCAAGATTCTCAAGGGGATCGACAGGGTAGATAAAGACAGGATATTTAACACAAGGGGCACACACGCACTAGGGGACACAGGTGGAAACTGAGTGCCCAAATGAGCCACAGAGATATTAGAAAGCACTTTTTTAGTGTCAGAGAGGTTGACAAATGTAATGCATTAGGAAGTGATGTGGTGGAGGCTGACTCCATACACAGTTTCAAGTGTAGATATGATAGAGCCCAATAGGCTCAGGAACCTGTACACCTGTTGATTGACGGTTGAGAGGCGGGACCAAAGAGCCAGAGCTCAACCCCCGCTAGCACAATTAGGTGAGTACACCCTGTAAACCCAAGGATAGTATGACCCTGACGTGGGCCGTGGGCAGACCACAGCATAGTGTCTGGCCTTGGAAACTGGTTTACCCTCAACATTTGCGACGGCGTTTAGTGGGTGTTTTTTTCTGTGGATCAGTTTACGATTATCTGGGGGTCTCCGGGGGACGCCAGCAGCTGCCGGAGCACCGAACTGGCGTGATGATGATCAACGCAGTTCAGGGACGCTGAGCCCGAAACGTTTGGGCACAGATCCCCCGTTGGTACACGCACAAGGGGACACAGGTGGAAACTGAGTACCCAAATGAGCCGCAGATACATTAGAAAAATTCTTGTTTTGTTTCAGAGTAATTAACAACTAAAATGCGCAAAATAGATGGATGGAGGCCAATATTGGTTCTGGTAGCAGTGAGTGCCGGGACCCAAGAGCCGAGCGTTATAACCCTGAGTGTATTAACGAGCTTCCTCTATCTAATGATAGATGGAAGAGGCTTCCACAACTTCTTCCGGAGCATTTCTCTTTCTCTTGTTGACCTTGCATACAGGATACAAGTATTTCCTCATATTTATTCGACTCATTTTGCATTGCAGTATCTTGAATGTTGCAATCATATCCCCACTCTACCTTCCCTGCTTGGGGGTTGTGAAATCTAGTTTCATTAACCAGTTCTCATAGCTCAACTAATCCTCTTAGCTCCAGCACCTATTCTGTTGCACACCAGAGTAGTTGGGCATGTAACAATGTTTGTTTGACAAATTTGTAGTTCTTTGTTGGTCGTTGGGCTGTTTTTGTTGATCGGTCTGGGATTGTTTTTTCATGGGGGTTTTAGTTGTTTTTCCTTGATTTTTTGCTGTTGAGCGTTTTGGACTTTGTTTTGTAAGGCTGGACTTGTGTCAAAGGGTGAGGGATATACTCCCGTGGCCTGTGTCGAGGTGAGGGATATACTCTCGTGGCCTGTGTCGAGGGGTGAGGGATATACTCTCGTGGCCTGTGTCGAGGGGTGAGGGGTATACTCTCGTGGCCTGTGTCGAGGGGTGAGGGATATACTCTCGTGGCCTGTGTAAAGGGTAAGGGATATACTCTCGTGGCCTGTATCAAGGGTAAGGGATATATACTCGGGTGGCTTGTGTCAAGTGGTGAGGGATATACTGGTGGCCTGTGTCAAGTGGTGAGGGATATACTACTGGTGGCTGGTCAAGGTGGTGGGGAATATATCTGGTGGCCTGTATCAAGGGGTGAGGAATATACTCTGGTGGCTTGTGTCAAGTGGTAAGGGACATACTCTGGTGGATTGTGTCAAGTGCTGAGGGATATACTCTGGTGGCTTGTGTCAAGGGGTGGGGTGGGGAATATACTCTGGTGGCTTGTGTCAAGGGGTGATCGAGGAATATACTCTGGTGGCTTGTGTCAAGGGGTGGGGAATATACTCTGGTGGCTTGTGTCAAAGGGTGGGGAATATACTCTGGTGGCTTGTGTCAAGGGGTGGGGAATATACTCTGGTGGCTTGTGTCAAGGGGTGGGGGATATACTCTGGTGAGGCCAGCCACCAGAGTATATCCCTCACCCCTTGACACAAGCCACCAGAGTATATCCCCACCCCTTGACACAAGACACCAGAGTATATTCCCCACCCCTTTGACACAAGCCACCAGAGTATATTCCTCACCCCTTGACACAAGCCACCAGAGTATATTCCTCACCCCTTGACACAAGCCACCAGAGTATTTCCCCACCCCTTGACACAAGCCACCAGAGTATATCCCCACCCCTTGACACAAGCCACCAGAGTATATTCCCCACCCTTTGACACAAGCCACCAGAGTATATTCCTCACCCCTTGACACAAGCCACCAGAGTATATTCCCCACCCTCCAGCCCAATATATCCCCCCCCCGACACACAGGATTCCACCACAAGCAAGGTATATTCCCCACCCTTTGACACAAGCC
>WNGS01004511.1:25958203-25968598 GCA_020271785.1 Procambarus virginalis | reverse complement strand
AGTCGGGGATTGAACGCCGACCTGCATGAAGCGAGACCGTCCCTCTACCGTCGAAATTAAACTCTGTACAAATTAGCTTGAGCAAAATAAATATATAACCAAGAAGATGGAGATGAGTGGATCCCTGGAAACACAACCGTAACTGTCTCTTATTTTCCGCTTGTTACAACTTTGTAATACAGTTGTTAAATCTTGGCTTAACTTGTTTATGACGTATTAGAACGTTGTACAAACTTGCAATATTGGTTGTTATAACTGGTTAGGAAGTGTTAAAACTTGTTCGAAACGTTGTACCAACGTCGTTAGTTTCGGTGTGTGTGTTTGGCGGGGATGGTGCCACAAGCAGCACAGGCCTTCAGCAGGTTCCATACTTCTTATGTGTCTATGTTAATTTAATGCGAGATCATCTCTGGGTGTTGAGCTGCTGTTTGCCAGTGTCCTCGTGGATGAGACTATTGCAATGTTGAAGGTCAGAGTTTACTGACATCCAGTGTATTCTCCTCTTGACATCCGAGAATACAAACTTAGAATTCTACTCGAATCATATACACAAAAGTCGCGATCCCTGATGGTCAAACATACCTCTACTGTAGGCATGTGTTGATGACATATTATTGCAGGTACCCGACGTTGCCTGCTTGTTACTTGTGCCTCTTGCTAGATGTAACGTCTGGGAGAGGAGTGGTGCGCTTCACACTACCATTTACACTAAGGATACTGATATAGCAACGTGAGATGAGTGTCTTGACAGGTACAAGCGAAGTGTTGTTGACGGCTCTGTCAATTATTTAAGCCAGCTCTCACGCAGGTTAAAGCAAGGTGCTGAGGCACTCGCAGAGGAAGGTAAGTCCTAGTTAATAATTGTTGTTGTTGTTGTTAAAAATTCGCTACTTGGAACAAAAAGTTCCAAGTAGCACGGGCTACGGTGAGCCCGTATAGTTAATAATGGATACTCTAAGGGTTATGTAGAAGATATAAGTAAAGAAACGTGAACCCTCATACTACCCCCCTCCTGGGGGGGGGGGGTGTAGGTAGGGTAGGGAAAGCGAGTACCGTCCAGTAGAGCGAGACCGTCGCTGTACTGGACGGTAGAGCGACGGTCCTCGCTTCATGCAGGTCGGCGTTCAATCTCCGACAGTCCAAGTGTTTGGCACCATTCTTTCCCCCCGTCCCATCCCAAAACCTTATTCTGACCCCCTTCCCAGTGCTATATAGTTACAATGGCTTGGCGCTTTCCCCCCTGATAGCTCCCCCCCCCCCGATGAAATAGCCATTGGTGCTATTGCCAGTGTCCTCGTGGATGAGACTATTGCAGTGTTGAAGGTCAGTTCATTGGCTATATAAATAGCCAATGAATATTCTGCAGAAACTTCTTTTCCACGGCCTCGCGAGACGGAGGAAAGATTTCTGAAAGACATTTTTATTTGAAACGTGACCTCTGCCGACACCAACCAGAAATAGAGTTGACAAGCTACTACAAGAGTAGATGACTGACCATATTAGTCATGGAGAACTCTCCCAACACCAAGCAAGACGCTCACGTAGAGACGAAGTTCGTTTATGCCTTCAAGTCTACCTGGGGATGGTCAGCCCCAGAGATCTCACCTATATGAGGTAAAAACAACAATATATCTCTCAAAGCACTTGCCAATGGACAAACAACAAGGCTCCACCAAAGAACAAATAATTTCTACACACGACTATAGACCATCACCACAGAACCCTGGCCAGTAAACAACCGAAATAATCGGTGAGTGCAACGATAATAGAAGATCAGATATTAGCAAAGCACTACATATCAAACATCTCACCCAAGTATTAAACAGTCTGCTCACACCCCAATATACATTCTGCACACATTTCAAGACGAAGGCAGACTATCCAGCACACAGTCCCAGCCATCCTAAGAAGTACAGAAACTGCACCTTATTTATCTCATCTTCCTTGATTATATTTTGGGTTGCTAAAGCTAATCTGTATTAGTACTCCTCAGTACTCCTCTGCCCTTGAAAATGTGGATAGGCTCAATAACTCTACTCTTAGTGTTAGGCCAAATAAAACTTCAAAATGAGCTTAGGAGAGCAAATTTTCCAACTTCCTTCTCAAAGAAGAATAAGAAATCTAGAGAAAATTCGTGCTAGAATAATTGTTTTCATCCTTTCTGTCATATTCACTAACATATTACATGACTACTAGCAAAGTAAAAATGACTTTAACAATGGTTATGTAACGTGACCGAAGGTACTCGGTCAATTCTCCTACTTTTAATGTGAATAATTTGCACATATTACATATATATATATGCAGTCTTCAGCAGTGAGAGAGAGACTGACAGCTGTAGCTGCTTTTATGGCATTAAGTCAGATGCCCTGGGAAGAGGCATTAGGTAGTAACCTCCTTGTTACATAATCGCTCACCAAATCTGGTAACCACTGCCCCGAGGAGATATTAAAATTTGGATTTTACAAACTTCTCTCTCTCTGCTGGACACTTAGCAGAGCCAAGGCTCCTCTTGATTATGTCATTGAATTCCTCGTGTCTTGTGTGATAACCCTTTGATTTTCCACAGTGTAGACCATGCAATCCATATTCATCAGCCTCGCTGTAAATTCACCTATATGCAGTGTGAACTTGGGTAGCAAGGCAGATGGCAACCGCAATGCAGAGCTCCTGCAGATGATGACGTGTGCCTATTGCACACACACGGACACAAATTTTTTTTGTTTGTTGTTAGAGAGTGGACTAAATAAAGAGTTATTTGATTTGGCTCCCACAAGACCCCCAGATTAGTTTAATTTCATTCATTAATATTTAGACCGTCCAGCATACTGTTGAGCTTAGGCGCAGATTTGATTTAGATAGTAAATTTATTACTCTGATCAAACTTATTAATTTGTTTAATAATCACTTATCAATAACATAAGTGTGATTTTGTGTGACATTGTGTGGAATTGAGCTGTGTTGTTCACCATACCGTTCATTTCATAAGTATAAGTATAGATGCCACACCTGTGACAGGTAAAAACATTTTTTTTTTAAGAAACAGCACCATCTGTTGCACATAAAAGCCACACATGCTATACTAATATGGTACGATTTCATTTCAATGTTTTCGATTGCATTGACAAATTAAATTTTCATACATTTGATTTATTTTCATTTTGATTTAATTTTTGGTGTGATATTGCGTTGGAACTGAGCTGTGTTGTTCAATATACCACTCATTTCGTGAGTATAAATATGGATGTCACACTGTGACAGTTAAAACATGATTTTTTTTTTTAAACATCACCATCTGTTGCACGTAAGAGCAACTTGCACTATACTAAATATGTTTCGATTCCATTTCAATGTTTCCGATTACATTGATAAATTGAATTAGCATAGATGTCGATTTATTTTCATTCTGATTTAATTATTTTGTGTTACATTGCGTTGGAATTGAGCTGGAGATTCCAACAGATGGCACTGTTTTTCAAAATAAGCATGTTTTTTCCTGTCACAGGCAAGGTATGTATATAGTAGGTATATAAAAACACGCGCCTATTCAAATGCAACGTCGTGACAAAATTTCAAAGCAATCGGCAAAGAGGTTTCGAAGATTTCTCTCACATGAAAAACACAGTTAAAAAAAAATTCCGTCACAGACGTGACATGTATATAATATGTATATAAAAACCCGCTCGAATGCGAATGGAACGTTGTGTGAAAATTTCAAAGCAATCGGTAAAAGATTAGAAAGATTCGGAGATTAGCGATTTTGAACAAACGAACATTTCCATTTTTATTTCTATAGATATGATACTTATTTTAAATTGAATAAAGTGTAACTTGCAATACTTTCCATTCTCAGGCAGCAGCTGCAACCGTGACTGGTGTTGCAACTGTGGGCTGGGGTGATCGATGGCCGCCTACCACGCTTGCAATCCTGCAACTGTCATCATCTGCAGCACTCAGGCTGGTGAGTAACGAGGCCTCTTCTCTTGCCAAGTTGCTGTATAACAGTGCACTTAAGTTCCTGTATGAGAGGTCACTTAGTGTCCTATATGAAATTGCATCTAACTTCATATATGATCGTGCATCTAAGTTCATGTATAAGAGTACATCTAAGTTCATGTATAAGAGTACATCTAAGTTCATGTTTGAAAGTGCATCTAAGTTCATGTTTGAGAGTGCATCTAAGTTCATGCATGAGAGTGCATCTAAGTTCATGCATGAGAGTGCATCTAAGCTCATGCATGAGAGTGCATCTAAGTTCATGCATGAGAGTGCATCTAAGCTCATGCATGAGAGTGCATCTAAGTTCATGCATGAGAGTGCATCTAAGTTCATGCATGAGAGTGCATCTAAGTTCATGCATGAGAGTGCATCTAAGTTCATGCATGAGAGTGCATCTAAGTTCATGCATGAGAGTGCATCTAAGCTCATGCATGAGAGTGCATCTAAGTTCATGCATGAGAGTGCATCTAAGCTCATGCATGAGAGTGCATCTAAGTTCATGCATGAGAGTGCATCTAAGTTCATGCATGAGAGTGCATCTAAGTTCATGCATGAGAGTGCATCTAAGTTCATGCATGAGAGTGCATCTAAGTTCATGCATGAGAGTGCATCTAAGTTAATGTTTGAGAGTGCATCTAAGTTCGTGCATGAGAGTGCATCTAAGTTCATGCATGAGAGTGCATCTAAGTTCATGCATGAGAGTGCATCTAAGTTCATGCATGAGAGTGCATCTGAGATGTAGTTAACTTGGCAGGCCAACTTGATCTTCGCCTTCGTCCGGAACCTTTGCGTCCACCTCCTCCCTGTTCAGCCCCACTCCCGTCTCTCCCCAAATGTGTACTAGTTAAGTTGTCATGCTGTTGGGAGACGACTCGATACAAACACTCAGAGTGAGATAATCAGTGAGTGAGAAGGTATTTGCGAGGTAATGTGTATTCACCTAGTTGTGCTTACCCATGCGAGGGGGGTTGAGCTCTGGTTCTTTGGTCCCGCCTCTCAACCGTCAATCAACTGGCGTACAGGTTCCTGAGTCTATTGGGCTCTATTATATCTACACTTGAAACTGTGTATGGAGTCAGCCTCCACCACATCACTTCCTAATGCATTCCATTTGTCAACCACTCTGACACTAAAAAAGTTCTTTCTAATATCTCTGTGGCTCATTTGGGCACTCAGTTTCCACCTGTGTCCCCTAGTGCGCGTGTCCCTTGTGTTAAATAGCCTATCTTTATCTACCTTATCAATTCCCTTGAGAATCATGAATGTGGTGATCATGTCCCCCCCCTGTGTCATGTGTGTGTGTGTGTGTGTGAGTGTGTATTTACCCTGTCCATAGAGGACTGAAAAATATATATATATGCTGGTTAGCATTGTAAATGTTTGAGGTAGAAAAAAATAAAAAACAAAGATAAAAAATAAAATAAAAAATCTCTTCAAACGAGAACTTTCATGTATCTGTATCTTTCCTATCTTTCCGGCATCTTTGTTTCCTTCGCTTGAATCTACGCCCTCTTGTTCTAGAATTTATAATTTTCAAAAAAAAAAATCCTTTTCGTCAACTTTGTCGATTTATGTTAATATCTGGTATGTAGTGATAATTTCTCCTCTTTTTCTTCTATCTTCCAACGTTGGCAAATTGAACACCTCTAGCCTCTCCTTGTAGCTCTAGTTTGCTCTATCCCAGGAGGCAATTTACTAGAATGTCATTTGCATCTTTTGAAGTTGGGTGATGTGCTTCAATAGGTATGGACACCACACAACCGCTGCATATTCCAAGTTTAGTCTCACAATAGTCGTGAACAATAGACTGTGCAGGTATTTAATAGCGATTCTAAAGTTAGAAAGCGTAGCATAGGTTCCTCGCGCAATGTATTTTATGTGGTCCTCTGGTGACAGTTTGCTGTCCAGAACCACAGATCTCTATCCAATTTATTTAAAGCATTTCACATAATTTGTGAAAGTTCGCCCTCCTGGGCTAAGGTATGCTGAACTGTGTAATTACTATATGAGTACTGGAACACTTGATGATATATTGGACTTGTACCCAAGATTGACCATGTAATGTATCAATTATACAATGTATATAAACTAACTATATAACCTGAGCTTGTAAAAGCACCTTAATCACCTTCTGTGATTAAGTGCTAAATTGCACACTAGTTTCTCTATCAGTTTCTCACCCTGTCAGAGTAAGAGACAAATGTATGTGAATGCATGTGTGTGTGTATATATATGTATGTATATATGTATATGCACGTATATATGTGTGTATGTATATGTGTATAAAGTATATATGGAAGCCGATCAGAATTACATTTCACCTTTGTAAATGCACATTAATGACACTATGTAAAAGACACATCGAACACTTTATGTAGGGCATACGTAAATCTGTGTATCTATGTATTTACGTATGAAGGTTAGCTTAGCATTTTAAAAGCACCGAATCACCTTCTGTGGTTGATTGTTCAATAAACCCTTGAACTATATGTTTAAAACATCTCTAACCCTGTCCATGGAGGACAGAAGAAAATGTATATATGCTGGTTAGCATTGTAAATGTGTGGCCACGTCTGTGGTAGAAAAAAGAAAAAAAACATAATTTGTGGGTTGTGCGTAGCCTATTTTCTCTTATTCCATATCCCATAACGTGGCACTTATTCTCATTGAATTCTATCTGCCAAGTGTTTCTCCAACACATATTTTGTGTATGGAGAATAGCTCAGAATCGAGCTATTAGCTCTTGGACCCCGCCTCTCTAACCAATTTATTTATCCTATATTATGTCTTCTAAATATATTTATCTTACACACACACACACACACACACACACACATACACACACATCCCTAGGAAGCAGCCCGTAGCAGTTGTCTAGCTCACAGGTACCTATTTACTGCCGGGTGAACAGGCGCACCAGAATGAAAGAAACTCTGCCCAGTTGTTTCTGCTTCTGCCAGGGATCGAACCCGGGACCGTATGAATACGACCCCAGAGCGCTGTCCACTCAGCCTCGAGGTCCCCTGTGTACTCACCTAGTTGTTGTGCTTGCGGGGGTTGAACTCTGGCTCTTTGGGCCCGCCTCTCAACTGTCCGATTTGTGTGTGTGTGTGTGTGTGTGTGTGTGTGTGTGTGTGTGTGTGTGTGTGTGTGTGCGTGTGTGTGTGTGTGTGTGTGTGTGTGTGTGTGTGTTACTTCAAACATTACCCATTTATATTGGTCAAATATATTGGTGAAATTTGAACCAAATAAGTTAAAAAGCTCTAGTTCTTGTCTCGAATTTTAGAAATGGGGGAATACAAAGTTATACACAGGCTGACACAGGACACATGAAGTAATACAGAGGTATGTCCATACACTGAGCATTGATACATGACACACGCACACGATAATGGATATTAATCCAGAGTGCTTGAAACTATTACCAAGCTCCACAAAGGGAAGGTTTACGCACGCGTGGAGTGTTCCCAAACCGACGCAAATATTGTAAACTAACTGAGAGCACACAGTCAGCCTGATTTGCTAAAAAAAAAAAGAGACAAATTCTATCCAGTCATGAGAAAGTGAAAGGTTTCCTTGGTTAGTGAAGATTAACGTCATGCGCGTTGTATCGGGTGAGTGGTGGTCCGGCTGGAGCTGGTTTGTTTACGTCGTGTAATACCACGTGTGTCTCCTTTCTTCCCCTTGTTGGTTGATGTTGATTGTTGACGTTCAGTGCGTCGCTCCCACCACCACCTGCCTCCACCACCTGCCCCCTCCACCTGCCCCCTCCACCTGCCCCCCTCCACCTGCCCCCTCCACCTGCCACCACCATCTTCCCCCTCTGAACAGTTGGTTACGTTAAAGTCAGACTGGAAAAGTAGCCATACTTGGAAAAAGTGACGTTGATAACTGATATAAACATAAGATTAATGTAACATAAAGTTAAAACAGAAACCAACGGTATGGCATAAACTATACCTTATTATTATCAATTTGTACCAATCTTGAGTGATTGCGCCAATTAAAACAGATAAAAACTCATTGGAAAAAATCAAATTTCACCAATCTCCAAAATATGTGATAATCAACACTAATCTGACGCACTGAAGCTACCACAGGTGGCGGGATTGGTGTTGGACTTAAATTAGCCTTCCAACCTCTGGGGATAATTAAGGCTGAGCCACCAGCTTATACCGACCAACCTGGAAGATTATTCTTTTTCTTGAACTTAGGTTCAAGTGGGGGGGGGGTGAAGGAGGCTCTGAATCACTGTGCCAGGTGAGACTAGCAGCTGAACACTGGTAGTGGGAGGATGGGTAGGGTAGGGTAGGGTAGGGCTGGGGCAGGGGATGGGTTGGACAGGGTAGGATAAGGGAGGAGTGAGGCAAGGGAAGTGACGCTCAGCCACGGCTGAGTGGCTGAGCCTACTTGGGTGACATAATAGAACTGAAAAGTGGAGTACCACAAGGAAGCTGCCTCTCCCCCACTGTATCCCCCCCCCCACTTGGGCTGGACGGTAGAGCGACGGTCTCGCTTCATGCAGGTCGACGTTCAATGCCCGACCGTCCAAGTGGTTGGGGCACAATTCCTTCCCCCGTCCCATCCCAAATCCTTATCCTGATCCCTTCCCAGTGCTATATAGTCGTAATGGCTTGGCACTTTCCCTTGCTAATTCTTTCTTTCTTTCCCCCACTCTATTCAACGATACAGCTGACCTACCCCAACCCCAACATGGAGAATACATCACATACGCTGACGATGTCACCCAAATAAAATGCCAACAAGGACCATCGAAGCCGCTACTAGCCAACAACACCAAGGCAGCAATTGAATTCATAAACAACTTTGAGAAGCAATGAAAATAAACACAAATAAACAAAAGTTCCAGATAATACATATTGCAAAAAGAAACCCGACCCCATCATCCTTGACAACCGCCCGATCCAATATGCGGAGTAGGCAGAATACTGGGACTCATGATCAATAGAACGATTAAAATTCTCACACTGGACAGACTAAATAAAGCCAAGTAGCCTTAGGAAAACTGAGAAGATTCCGAAGCCTTCGTACAACATTCAGATACACTTATATAAGAATGTAGTTCGGCCGCACTTAGAGTATCCCCCAGTACCACTTCACACCTTAAAGAAAACTAACATGCAAAAACTGCAAGCAGTGCAAAATAAGGCACTAAGGAGAGCAGCAAAACACCGTCCACCATATGATCAGACAATCCGGGAGCTCTATGAACTCCTGAACATACAGCCACTAAACATCAGACTGCAGCACCAAGCCATCAGGGTGTGGAACACCATCAAAATGTTAGAGGAACCAATGTTAGAAAGATTGCTCCAAGATGAGACGCCCCGCCCCCACAGCTGGTGGCCCAAGAGCCGCGATTTACTAGATGAAACCCCGCCCCACAGTACATAATTCCCAATAAATACTGACCAGAAATCCCTTCCCCAATTATTGAATACATAAAATATATATAAATCAATAAATAATACTAAAAATAAGAGCCCTAACAGAATATCATAACATTTGTCTCACCTACTTGTGCTTGCAGGGTTTGAGCTCTGGCTCTTTGGTCCCGCCTCTCAACTGTCAAACAACTAGAGTACAGGTTCCTGAGACTACTGGGCTCTACCATATCTACACTTGAAACTATGTATGAAGTCAGCCTCCACCACATCACTTCCCAAAGCATTTCATTTGTCACTACTCTGACACAAAACAAATTCTTTCTAACGTCTCTATGGTTCATTTGGGCACTCCATTTCCACCTATGTCTTCTTGTGCATGTGCCCCTTGTGTTAAATAATCTGCCTTTATCTACCCTATCAATTACTTTGAGAATCTTGTATATGATGATCATGTCCCCCCTAACTCTTCTGTCTTCCAGCGTCGTGAGGTTTAATTCCCGTAGTCTCTCCTCGTAGCTCATACCTCTCAGTTCGGGTATTAGTCTGGTGGCAAACCTTTGAACCTCCTTCAGTTTAGTCTTGTGCTTGACGAGATATGGACTCTATGCTGGAGCTGCATACTCCAGGATTGGTCTGACATATGTGGTACACAAGTTCTGAATGATTCCTTACACAAGTTTCTAAAGGCCGTTCTTATGTTGGCCAACCTGCATATGACGCTGATGTTATTCTCTTGATATGGGCTTCAGGGGAGGTCTGGTGTGATATCACGCCCAGGTCTTTCTCTCTGATTCTTGAAGACGTTCATCTCCCAAATGATACCTTGTGTCTGGCTTCCTGCTCTCTACATCTAATTTTATTACATTACACTTGTTTGGGTTAAACTCAAACAACCATTTGTTGGAGCATTCCTTCAGTTTTCCAGTTCTTCTTGAAGCCTCAAGCTGTTCTCCTCTGTCTTAATCTTTCTCGTAAGTTTGGCATCATC
>WNGS01004511.1:25908858-25922249 GCA_020271785.1 Procambarus virginalis | reverse complement strand
TAAACTTGAAAGGGGCAATGTTGGAGCAGGAAGATGATTACAAGGCAGTAAGTGAGGTGGCGCAGTGTGTGGCTGTCAGCCAGATGGCGCAGGGTGAGGCTGTCAGCCAGATGGCGCAGGGTGAGGCTGTCAGCCAGATGGCGCAGGGTGGTGGCTGTCAGCCAGATGGCACAGGGTGTGGCTGTCAGCCAGATGGTAACATAACCTCTAGCTCCCTCCACAAACTTGAGTACACCAAGACTGACTCCTAGCCTTTCAGCACCTGCTTCACGCAGGTTAAAATAATCTGGTAACCCCGCGAGAGTCAGGTGACTGGTCCGTCATGGTTGGCCACCTTGGTGGCTGCACCAACTTCCTCAGTGCAACCACGTATACTGTCTTGAGCTGTAGGGCGATATCTCTTGAGAATGTCGGGAGAACCCGGCGCCCCAGGCGTGTGGGTTCTGGGTAAGATACCTGAGGGTATGGGAGTAGAACCAGCGACATGCTCTGGGGGCTGATGAGGATAGTACCCAACGACCTACAGGGACTTGATGAGCATATCTGAAGTACTCAGCGACCTCCAGGGGACCAGATTCACGAAAGCACTTATGCAAGTACTTTCGAACGTATACATCTTTCCTCGATCGTTGACGGCTTTGGTTACATTTATGAAACAGTTTACAAGCATGAAAACTTCACATTCAACTGTTGTTACTGTTATAAACAGCCTCCTGGTGCTTTGGAGCTCATTAACTGTTTAATAATTGGAAACAAAGCCGGCAAAGATTGAGAAAAGATGTACAGGTTCGTAAGTGCTTGCGTAAGTGCTTTCGTGAATCTGGCTCCAGGACACTAGGTGTAAACACTATACCATTACATCCCAGGAGGTTAACAATATTTAATCTGTGAGAGTGATGATACTTCCTCATAAAGTGTCGGGTCCGGAAATGTTGAGTGTTTCCTGGTGAGTCCTGTGAAGAGTAGCAGTGTCGTCACATGGTGCTCTATGGCACGAGTTGGAACACTGTGAGCACACAGGTCAGTAACAACACCGAGGCAGAGTCACACACAAGGTTAGGAATGGTAGAAATAATTGCAAGTCATGACGGAAGGAAGAAGCAGGTATACATGTCCCCCGAACGGATATCCTACACCACGGCCCCGGGGAGGGGAGGGGCACGGAGTGCGCAGCATGCGGGCACGGACCCATGAATGCCCCGCCTGAAGGCGTGCCCTGAATCGAAAACAGTATCGAAAATAAAAGTGATTTGACAGAATCTCGAACTGCTTAGAATCTCGTCTGCTTAGACTCCATCTTATTTCTAATTCACATTAACGACTTAACAAGTGAAATATTCAATTTCACGTTTACAGGCGATACAAATTTATTGATTCGAGTGAAGACATGAGAACTGCAAGATAGGGCCGAGACAAGACACAAGCAAGAGCGGGAGGAGCCCAGGAGCAATGTGCAATGAAGTTAGGATACTATTGTGGGGGTTGCTTCCTGCTCCCACCACCACACACTCGTGGCTCGGATATACTAGGAGAGAGAGAGGCGTGGAGGGCCACCCTCCCTACCCATATGACGGCTTAGAAGGAGTCCGGCTTCTTACGGGATAGTTTTTGTTTTTTTGTTTTGTTTTTAATGTAAGAATGAGTTCTTACATATTTGAACAGCCACAAGCACGCATAGCGTTTCGGGCAGGCCCTTATAATCCTAACACACACACACACACACACACAGGAAGCAACCCGTAGCAGCTGCCTACCTCCCAGGTACCTATTTACTCCTAGGTGAACAGGAGCATCAGGGTGTAAGAAACTCTGCCCATTTGTTTCCGCCTCCGCCGGGTATCGAACAAGCACCCTTAGGACTACGAACCCCGAGCGCTGTCCACTCAGCCGTCAGGGCCTCATTCATACCGGTGCCACCTCTTGGGTGGTTTAATCTTCATCAACCAATCAGTCGAGTCCGGCTTCAGGGCCACTTGAAAGCAGCCAATCAGGCACCAAGCCTTAGTGAGTCCCCTCCTCGATTGGCCGAGGTTGATCTAAGCCTTAGACAACCGCACATGGGAATTACCCAATTCCCCAAACTGGATTGGGGAATAAAAGATTCCCCAATCCAGTTTGCGACACCAAGATGGTGGGGATACGGAGTGGAAGTGCGGTAATCAGAGGTGTGGGCACTGATACTCGGTGTTGCCTACGACAGCGAAGCTTGAAGAACTATAAGTATACAGCCATATGTCTTCTACTTTACGGGCTCACCATAGCCCGTGCTACATGGACACTTCGTTCCGAGTACCTAAATCTAAAACAACAACAACAACAACAGTCTTCTATGGAAACCGTTCTTCACTATACATAGAGTAATTGACGGACGTGGTGGGTCAGTTCGCCCTTCAACCAAACAACTGTGAACCAGCCTACTGGTTTTTCATCTAGAGGGAACTATTAGGAGAAAGCGGCAAGTCATTTCGACCATATAAGCACTGGGAAGGGGTCAGGATAAGGATCTAGGTTGGGACAGTCGGGGGAAGTGATGGTGTCCAACTACTTGGACGGTCGGGGATTGAACGCCGACCTGCATGACGCGAGACGGTCCCTCTGCCGTCAAACCCAAGTGACTGGGATCTAAAGCGAGAGCGAAATATTAGTGAACAGCCGAGCTGACGGAAGTACCCTGTCGTCAGTGACCAATCCGACGGAGGATACTATCGTCAGCGGCCGAGCTGAAGGAGGAAGCCCATGCCACCAGCGGCCGAGCTGACGTAGGAAGCCCATGCCCTTAGCGGCCGATCTGAAGGAGGAAGCCCCATGCCACCAGCGGCCGAGCTGACGTAGGAAGCCCATGCCACCAGCGGCCGAGCTGACGTAGGAAGCCCATGCCCTTAGCGGCCGAGCTGAAGGAGGAAGCCATGCCCTTAGCGGCCGATCTGAAGGAGGAAGCCCATGCCCTTAGCGGCCGAGCTGACGTAGGAAGCCCATGCCACCAGCGGCCGAGCTGAAGGAGGAAGCCCCATGCCACCAGCGGCCGAGCTGACGTAGGAAGCCCATGCCCTTAGCGGCCGAGCTGAAGGAGAAGCCCATGCACCAGCGGCCGAGCTGAAGGAGGAAGCCCATGCCATCAGCGGTGGATCTAAAGGAGGAAGCCCGTGCCACTCTCGGCCGAGCTGACGGAAGTACAATATCACCAGCTGTGGTCATGAACCCTGCTGACACCAGCACAGCGACAGCAAGTGGCCTCGACCGCACCCACCAACCTCAGTGGCTTGTAGGAACGCCTTGATGCGCAATTATTGGAGTGGACGTAACCCCGGGTTGTGTGTGTGTGTACTCACCTAGTTGTACTCACCTAGTTGTGCTTGCGGGGGTTGAGCTCTGGCTCTTTGGTCCCGCCTCTCAACCGTCACTCAACAGGTGTACAGGTTCCTGAACCTATGGGCTCTATCATATCTACACTTGAAACTGTGTATGGAGTCAGCCTCCTCCACCACATCGCTTCCTAATGCATTCCATTTGTCAACCACTCTGACACTAAAAAGTTCTTTCTAATATCTCTGTGGCTCATTTGGGCACTCAGTTTCCACCTGTGTCCCCTAGTGCGTGTGCCCCTTGTGTTAAACAGCCTGTCTTTATCAACCCTGTCGATTCCCTTGAGAATCTTGAATGTGGTGATCATGTCCCCCCTAACTCTTCTGTCTTCCAACGAAGTGAGGTTAATTCCGTAGTCTCTCCTCGTAGCTCATACCTCTCAGCTCGGGTACTAGTTGGTGGCAAACCTTTGAACCTTTTCCAGTTTAGTCTTATGCTTGACTAGATATGGACTCCATGCTGGAGCCGCATACTCCAGGATTGGTCTGACATATGTGGTATATAATGTTCTGAAAGATTCCTTACACAAGTTTCTAAAGGCCGTTCTTATGTTAGCCAACCTGGCATATGCTGCTGATGTTATCCTCTTGATATGAGCTTCAGGGGGCAGGTCTGGCGTGATATCACCCCCCAGGTCTTTCTCTCTCTCTGACTCTTGAAGTATTTCATCTCCCAAGTGATACCNTTACAAATAGTAAATACACGTCTCCTCCTTCCTCCCTCCCCCAGGAAGACTGAAATATTGATAGTTCAGAATGTTGCACAGTGCACGCGCGGGAAGAATTTTTGCACAGTAAAGACGAACTACAACAACACAACTGTCTGTGTCGTTAGTTAGCTGCAAGTGGATGTGTGTGTGTGAGTGTGTGTGTGTGTGTGTTTGTGTGTGTGTGTGTGTGTGTGTGTGTGTGTGTGGTGTGTGTGTGTGTGGTGTGTGTGTGTGTGTGGTGTGTGTACTGGTGGAGGTTACAGGCGCCCAGTGACCATGGCCCCCCCCCTCCCCTCCACTCTGTAACCTGACTGTAACCTGACTACCTCTGCCCGGGTACTTGGGGGGGGGGGGATCACTCCAGTGTCACACTCACCTTTAAGCGCGCCTTAAGTGGGATTGCTTCCCGTAATGTGTTCTCAAGTCCACTGTATTGAAACTACCATATGGACCAGAGTCCACATGGACTAAATTCGACATGAGCCAGCCTGGTCCAAGGTCGACATGAGCCAGCCTGGTCCAAGGTCGACATGAACCAGCACGGTCCAAGGTCGACATGAACCAAGGTCGACATGGACCAACGTGGCGCAAGGACCGATATGGACTAAAGACGACGCAAGTCGCGCCCTAGAGAGAATTAGCGGAGGCTCAAGTGAATGCCATCACGGCAGTCGTCGTGCAAGGTGTGACCGTGGTCTGGGCTAGCAAATACAGGGTGAGGTGAGAGTGAAGGTTCGGACAAGGTCATCCTGCCTGATGGGGTGGGGGGCATGACCTGGCTGTCTAGTCGAGGCGCCGCTGGCCATACTGACCTGGCCATACAATACCATAGACCACGATAAAGTTAACTTATCTTGTCTGTATACCAGAAAGGTTAAACTCACCCTTGTCTGGTATCCAGATAAGGTTAACAGATGAATATAAGACGCTGCAGAAGGCATATAGGCTCATACGAAACATCTCAATAAGTATCCATGCAAACCCACTCGGTGTATGTGTCTAACCTACGCTTGAAACAATCCAGAGATCCTCATGTATATGATGTCCCCTGACAAGTCGATCCATCCATAAAATCAACAACACTGTTTCAAAACCATTATTTACCCAGGTCTTTCCTGAATTGAAACTATCATGTAATATAAATATATATAATATACCAGTGGCGATGGTGGAGGGTACCCGGCGTTGCTCGGGTCTTAACTTATCTGAATCCTACTCTCTCTAGATATTCAGGCGCCTCGTTTCTCCCGAAAGAAAGATCCCAGCAGGAGGAGAGAGAGATAGAGAGAGAGAGAGAGAGACGAGAGAGAGAGAGAGAGAGAGAGAGAGAGACCGTCCCCGGGCACCGCCGGCTCGAGATATATGAATCATGATACATATATACTATATGGGGTTTCGAATAGCTGGAAACTGTCTAAAACAAAAAATGGAAAAGGAACCCGCCACAGTTTAAGATAATTATAGGATTCTCTGAGACCCGCAAGTTGGACCTGATATTTCTTAAGTGTCACTTGCATTGATGGCCGAGGCCCGCCTAGCACACTCCCCGTGCAATCGCCAGTCGTCATGCAAAGTTGCGGAGGGTTGCTCTAGCCGCCCGGCTCCTCCAACCTTGGGAGCCAGACCTTCCACTCTAGAGAGATATATTATGTAGTATGTTTATACACTAGTTGGGGGGGGGGGGGGGTTGGCAACTCTGGCACCCGTCCCTGACCTGTCTGTGCTTGAGCTCTCTTCCTGTTTTCTCTTTGTCTGTCTGTTGTCTGTCTGTCTCTGTCTATCTGTCTGTCTGTCTGTCTCTCTTCTCTGTCTCTCCCTCTCTCTGTCTCTCTCTCTCTCTCTCTCTCTCTCCTCTCTCTCTCTCTCTCTCCCTCCTCTCTCTGCTCTCCTTCTCTCTCTCTCTCTCTCTCTCTCTCGCTCTCTCCCCCTCCCACCCTCTGCTTAACAAATAAAATACATAGCAGTTTTCCTGTGGGGTGCTGATGTGGGGGGGGGGGGTGCTGGATGTGGAGGGGGTGCTGGATGTGGGGGGGGGGGTTCTGGATGTGGGGGGGGGGGGGCTGGATGTGGTGGCAGGGATGCCAGATTTAGGTTGCCGAAAGTCGCGAGTTGAAGAACTAAGCGTCACAAACTTTACCATAAAAAGTAGGTAAATATGTTTTTCCCGATTGATTCGCTTTTCAGGATACACAACCCAGCTTATGTTAACATAGCCGAAAAAGTAGTAATTAAGTAGCGACATACATATCTGCTTTTTTTTTTTTGGGCTACTTGTAGCCCAATCTGGCATCCCTGGTGTGTGTGTGTGTGTGTGGGGGGGGGTGGGGGGCGTGTTGGGGAGCTGGATGTTTGGGGAGCTGGATGTTGGGGGAGCTGGATGTTGGGGGAGCTGGATGTTGGGGGAGCTGGATGTTGGGGGAGCTGGATGTTGGGGGAGCTGGATGTTGGGGAGCTGGATGTTGGGGGAGCTGGATGTGAGATGGGCGGTCTAAGGTGCAGTAACTCCCCCCCCCCCACTCCCCTGCCTCCCACCAGTCCTCTGATTCAGCTAATTTCAAATAGATCAATATATACACTATACACTAGATGATATAACCTATGGCGTCGACCCGACACCCAGGTCTATCCCTCGGGTCGACTCGATGCCTCAGTCGACCTGGCATGTCATTCCACTGAAAAAAAAAATACACAAATAAAAGAATAACGACGAGAAATAGCAACGATAATAAATTCTAATCTATATTCCTCTTTGGCACCTCTACTCACGTCAACACAGCTGGGATTGGCCCTCGGCGCGACTGTTTACCATGACGTCATTAACCACAGGCAAACTTTGAGGTAGTATAATTGTTTACCTTGCCAGCGTCAGTGCGTAATGTTTTATAGTGTAGAAAGACCATTGCTGTTAGCATGTCGAGCCTTTGGTAACGTAAGCAGTCATTAAATTCACGGGGGGGTCGCTAAGGAAGCCGTCCACATTTTGATGAGAGCAATGGGGCTGACCCTCTGACCCACCCATGCTGGTCACCTTCCCGTTGGCAGTTTCCGTGGGAAGTTGAGTGAGACTAGCCTTTAACCTTGGACTTAGAGATGCTTTAAGGGTTGCTCGTACACTGTAGGTAAGTCATAAGCTGAGAGGGTGATTGCCACGCAGGTACTCTCCCCCCCCCATAACTGTGCTTGTAGAGGTTGAGCTTCGGCTCTTTGGTCCTGCCTCTCACTCTCAGTCAACTGGTGTACAGGTTCCTGAACCTATTGGGCTCTATTATATCTATATTTGAAAAAATTTTCCTCCATTACATCACTTCCTAATGCATTCCATTCATTAACTACTTTGTCACTGAAAATTAATCCTTCTAATTTCTCTGTGGTTCGTTTAGGTACTCAGTTTTCACCTGTGTCACCTTGTGCGAGTACCACCCGTGTTAAATAATCTGTTTCTACCCCGTCAATTTCCCTGCTAATTGTGTATTTGGTAATCATGTCTCCCCTAACTCATCTGTTTTCCAGCGACGTGCGGTGCAATTCACGCTGCCTTTCCTCGTAAGTCATACCTCTTATTTCTGGAACTAGTACACCTCTAGTATAGAACCTCTGACCCTCCTCCAACTTCATTTCATGCTTGACAAGATCTGGACTCAACGCTGGTGCTGCATACTCCAGGATTGGTCTGACGCGTAGGCTAAAAAGAGTCTAAGCGATTTCTTACACTGTTTTTTAACGGTAGTTCTGCTACACCATGTACTATGGAATATTACGGAACGCAATATTTGTCCAGTAAAGCCACGAGGAACAATAGCAGCTGTATAACCATAAAAAGGCACAATTTCCTTTGTAATGACTCGTGCAGTACCTTTCACTCAAGGATCACTCAATTACTCAAGGATCACGTGGCGAGGGAATTCCGTGGCTGCATTTTACATGCTATTAAGACTCGTTGGAGTGGGGGGGGGGCGGTCCTGTATTCAACTCTAATGATGATTACAACAACACATCCGCTTCCCCCGGCAATACAGCAATGACAGCAGAACATTAATACTCGCAGGACCATTGGTCTGCTGTTATTACATGCATTGTGAGCAGGGGAGAGGGGCGCAGAGATGCAGTAATCTGGTGATCATTGTACATCAATCAACCACTTATGGCAGAGGCCTATGAGAAGGGCTCCCGCTCCCCCGAGGCAGTGTATAATGCTGTAAGAAGGGCTCCCACTCCCCCGAGACAGTGTATAATGCTGTGAGAAGGGCTCCCACTCCCCCAAGGCAGTGTATAATGCTGTAAGAAGGGCTCCCACTCCCCCGAGGCAGTGTATAATGCTGTAAGAAGGGCTCCCACTCCCCGAGGCAGTCTATAGTGCTGTAAGAAGGGCTCCCACTCCCCCGAGACAGTGTATAATGCTGTAAGAAGGGCTCCCACTCCCCCGAGACAGTGTATAATGCTGTAAGAAGGGCTCCCACTCCCCCAAGGCAGTGTATAATGCTGTAAGAAGGGCTCCCACTCCCCCGAGGCAGTGTATAATGCTGTAAGAAGGGCTCCCACTCCCCGAGGCAGTCTAGGCAGTCTATAGTGCTGTAAGAAGGGCTCCCACTCCCCCGAGACAGTGTATAATGCTGTAAGAAGGGCTCCCACTCCCCCGAGACAGTGTATAGTGCTGTAAGAAGGGCTCCCACTCCCCCAAGGCAGTGTATAATGCTGTAAGAAGGGCTCCCACTCCCCCGAGGCAGTGTATAATGCTGTAAGAAGGGCTCCCACTCCCCCGAGGCAGTGTATAATGCTGTAAGAAGGGCTCCCACTCCCCCAAGGCAGTGTATAATGCTGTAAGAAGGGCTCCCACTCCCCGAGGCAGTCTATAGTGCTGTAAGAAGGGCTCCCACTCCCCCGAGACAGTGTATAATGCTGTAAGAAGGCTCCCACTCCCCCGAGACAGTGTATAATGCTGTAAGAAGGGCTCCCACTCCCCAAGGCAGTGTATAATGCTGTAAGAAGAGCTCCCACTCCCCCGAGGCAGTGTATCGCCTGAGTCTCCCCCATCCTTTACTAACCCCATAATGCATTACAGGATAAGCCTGACACGCCCTTCGATCTGAACTAGACTTTGGGTTAAGCTTATAGTGGTGGAGTGTATGTCACGGCGCCTGTAAGGCGGGTCATGGCGGTAGAAAAAATGTCTTACATTGTTTCCTTGACAATGGTGCGCAGCTGTTGCTAGCTTCCAGCTTGCCCAGTGTTGCAGCTGCCTCCTCCCAGCTTGACAGTGTTGCAGCTGCCTCCTCCCAGCTTGACAGTGTTGCAGCTGCCTCCTCCCAGCTTGACAGTGTTGCAGCTGCCTCCTCCCAGCTTGACAGTGTTGCAGCTGCCCCCAGCTTGACAGCCGTGAAGCACAGTAAATGACCGGGCAAATCCTTGGTGCAGGAGCAGGTGTAGCACGCTGACCTTGATTCCGAGGACAATTACTCTCTTGATTCCAAGATCTGGTTTTTATCACACCCGCCCGGAGCCACACTGCGCACCTCACACACTCACACCCACCAGGTCTGCTTCTCTCCGGTGATAACAAAAAAAAATCACAAATATAACATTAACGAAAGTGGGTGTTGATATTTACCGTGCAGGAAATCCGGGAAGATATTGACCAGTTCCTCGTCACCGAGCAGGTGACGAGGAACCGTCAAAGGGAGACGTCAAGGGGAGATGTCAAGGGGAGACGTGTGTGGTTGTTGGCCTAGCTAAGGGGTTATATGGGGCTCGGCTGCCATCATGACAGGTTTGTGACCGTTGGTGGAACAGGTTAGGCAGCTGCATGAGGGAAAACTGTGGGTATTGGAGTTCTGTGAGACTGCTTGTTGACGTGTTGAGCTCACCTGTAAGGCAGTGACGTGACCCCTAGATAACACGGTAGAGTTCATCAAGCGCATAGTTTCGAATCGTCATCACGGCTCCTGTGGGTTTTCTCAATGTAGAGTCTAGTAACTAATTTAACAACATTCTTAGTAAAGGCCAATGACTTTATTAACTCTTATAACAATGATCCTCAGAATGATAACTAAACTACACGCCAGACGATGAGGAGACGACGACGTGTCGGTCCGTCGTGGATCATTATCACGTCATTGTGATGATTGATTGATGAAGATTAAGCCACCCAAAAGGTGGCACGGGCATGAATAGCCCGTAAGTGGTGACTCTTTTGAGCCATTACCAGTATCAAGAGCTGATACTGGAGATCTGTGGAGGTGCAACTGCACCCTGCGTGACGAGACATGTCTCCCGTCAAAAAGTCATTGTGATGGGAGCGAGGTTGATGACTGATGAAGGTTAAGCCACCCAAGAGGTGGCACGGGCATGAACAGTAAGGTAAGAGGGAGGTGAGGAAGAGGAAATTTTAGAGGAAGGTGAGAGCAAGGACGAAGGGTACGGAAGGGGTAGGTGTAATAAAGGATGTAATGGGGGGAATAATAGAAGTAAGGGAAGAGTCCACAGCAACCAAGCCAGGACTCAGGTTCATGTTGGGTACATTGTGTATCAGAGCCGAGTCAACAAGACGGCGTCTGTGTAAAGTAGAGGCAGGAAAGAATTTTTTAGAACAAGACCAATCAATAGGATGATTAGAATCATGACAGAAGAGAACATTGTTTGTGTCTGCAGACTTAACACTTTTTTTGTGTTCTTTAAGTCTGTCATTTGGTATACGGCCAGTTTCCCCAAAGTATTGGAGAGGACAAGACGAACAGGAAATAGAGTAGACACCAGCCGGAGGAGAAGTGTGAACCACATTATTACGAAGAATGTTAGTTTGTCGAAAGGCGAGCTTTACGTCAAGAGGAAGAAGGGTATTAGTGAAACTGTGTTGAGTTTTGATATGAAGGGAAGTCAGAACCCATCCTCTGGTGTGAGTGGTTCACTACTCAGATCTTCAAGCCACGTTATTGTGACTCATCGTCGACACCAGAATGGATAAACGTAAGAGTAAAGAACCATATGGGAAAAAAGGAAGGTAATTTAAAAATGAGAAAATTCCTTTAGAACGTCAATTTTTCAAACTTGCAATAAATGATACAAAAAGGCAGAGGAGACCAAGACTCTGTCTCGGAGCTCTTAGATGTATCAAACTCGGCCATTAAAAATGTGGCGCGAAAGGTGATTGATGGGGGATAAATGTTTGGTATTTTCAACAATTACTACGTTCCGATATTTACTAGAGGAGAACTTGATAAATTTTTGATTCAGGAAAGACCTGGGTAAATACTGGTTTGGTAACAGTGTTTGCTGATTTGTGGAACAGATGACCGGGTAACGTAATATAGACGCGGGATCTTTTGATTGTTTGAAGCGTAGGTTAGACACCATCATGAACACCAAACACAATTTTATGTTTTTCTTAAACCATACAAAAAATCCTGCCCGAAACATTATGCGCGTTACCGGCTTTGCAAGAATGTAAAAACACCAATGTTTTTTACTCACCAATGGTACTCTCACAAACCCAATGCACCTTATATATATAAATAAATAAAATAATAAAATAAATCTGCCTCAAACCCCAAATTTACAGTAGAAAAAAGCACAACAAAACTAAATTAGATAAAGAATCGTATTGACGGAGCGACTTTACAGCGTCCACTAGACGCAGCAGATGTGTGTGTGTGTGTGTGTGTGTGTGTGTGTGTGTGTGTGTGTGTGTGTGTGTGTGTGTGTGTGTGTGTGTGTGGACGCCCAGCTTGGCTTCTGGGCACACATTAGCTGCATCGTAATTCTGAGGCGTGACTATAAGACTATGCCCGACCTGCATGACTTGCTTCGTGGTTCAGGCCAGCCAGCACCGTGGCTCCGGACGGCATTAAAAGGTGATCGTACCTTCGGTCAGCCAGCACCCCCCAATTTCCCGTACGGGCTCACCATAGCCCGTGCTACTTGGAACTTCTTGTTCCAGGTAGCGAATCTTTAACAACAACAACAACAACAACAACAGCACCCCCAAGGGCACACCAGCCACACAAACAAGCAAGAAACAACTACACGACGGTCAGGAGAGAGAGGCAGAAAGTCATTTTGAGAAAGTGATTGAGGATAATTGTGAAACAGATCCAGGCCATTTATACCATTTCATTTAAAGTAAATTGAAGGTAAAGAATAAAATTCCGAGCTTGAAAAATGGGGGAACACATTCACTGAAAACGAAAAGGAAATGTGTGAAACACTAAACGAACAATTCAAAGTGTGTTTATTCAAAATGTAGATTCCAGAGAACTGGACACAATTACAAATTTCAGAGAATCACATAGAGGTGTACTGAGACGAAGTGGGGAAAAAAAATGCTCAAGGAGCTAAGTAGGCACAAGACAGTTGGCCCAGATGGAGTGTCACCTTGGGTGTTGAGAGAATGCGCGGGTGTGCTCATCACTCCACATTAGTGGACTTTTCAGTCGAACAGGAAGATCCTGTGTAAGAGATCTACTTGGTTTCTATGACATAGCCACAGAGAAATTTTACAAGAAAGAGATGGTTGGATTCACTGCATTAACTTTACTGTTCCAAAGTCAAATTTAAGTATTATTATGATTCTGAAAGTAATAATGATGTTACTCTTATATGTCACTCTCTTAACTTTAGTCAGAATTCTGACTAAGAAGACCTGCTGCAGTGTAAACACTAACGATATTGTTAACAGCAAAAAAAACAAACAAGCAAACACCGTTTATTCAAGGCTCAGGAATCAAATTACGTAACACTTGAGGATAAAAAAAAAAAAAATTGGCTTTTGTGCTCTGGGAAATGACGAGCCAAAAGCATAACTTTTTTTTTGTAAAGTGAGAAGACGAAGAAGAAACAGTTGGGCAAAGAACGTGTTCACCTTTTGAGGCGACCCGTCCTCCTGTCGTGACGGAACCTGTCCAGATGTGACGGAACACCCGTCCTCCAGTCAGCGTCGCGGAGTATGTCGTGACGGAGCCTATATATCCTCCTGTCTAAATCACTGTCCTATCGTGGTGACGCAATCCATCATCTTGTCGTTGTGATGCAACCTGTCCCTTCGTTTCGACGCAGCCCGTGCTCTTGTCGTTCTGACGCAACCCGTCTTCCTGTTGTTCTGACACAGCCTGTCCTCCTGTCGTTCTGACGCAACCCGTCTTCCTGTCGTTCTGACGCAATACATCTTCCTGTCGTTCTGACGCAACCCGTTCTCCTGTCGTTCTGACGCAACCCGTTCTCCTATCGTTCTGACGCAACTCGTTCCTCAGGTCGTCGTGACGCAACTCGTTTCCTATCTGCATATAAAGATTTAGCAAATAATGGCTAATTATTTGCGTCTAATTATTAT
>WNGS01004511.1:25859874-25873935 GCA_020271785.1 Procambarus virginalis | reverse complement strand
CATTGTGCAACACTAGCAATATTGCGAACAGCAGCTGCGATAAGATCAGCTTTTTAACACCAATTACGAACACCAGCAATATTACGAATAAAAGTTACGAGCATCAGTAATATTACGAATAAAAGTTACGAACATCAGTAATATTACGAATAAAAGTTACGAACATCAGTAATATTACGAATAAAAGTTACGAACATCAGTAATATTACGAATAAAAGTTACGAACACCAGCAATATTACGAACACCGGCAATTGACGTTATATACTTTGCGTGTTGTTTGTATGAGTGCGTCAGTAATTACCCAAAGAAGGCACCAAGCCGGGAAGGCTGCGATGTAGCAGCTGGTTTATATGAGTGCGTAGGTAGCCTTTGTGGGCGAGAGCAGCGGTGACTCCGTTGACTGTCCCTGAACGGGTGGGGAGGGCACCTGTGGAGGGGTATTCAGGCCTTGGCAGCAGCCTTGGCAGCAGCCTTGGCAGCAGCCGTGGCAGCAGCCGTGGAGGACCTTGTCAGGGCTGGCTGTAGAAGGTCTTGGCGAGCTCTCAACTAGGAAGAATTCCCGGCCACGGGGGGAACCCCCGGTCTACACCTCGACTGTCAACCCCGTCCTCATCTCTACTTTCCACTCTCCATCCATCTTCTTCTCCCTCTACTGCTACTGCTGCTGGACCAACTAGACAGGGACACCGAACACAACTTACTCGGACCACATAATGATTGACGTACAGTCAAGCGTTGCAAGACCTGACGACGAGTCAGGTTTTGCAACGTGAGCGAGCATTTAACAGATTCAAATTCACACAAGTCGTGAACCATGGGTTGGTTCCTGGTTAGGTGGAAATTACCAGGACGCTGGTTCGAGTCCCGTCCTCTAGTATAGGGACATCAGATGCAGACGCATTCATATATGACTTTAATATATCCTTCTGAGAAAGATGAGGACACGGTACAACTTGTAAAGCATCTAGGGTGTACACATCTGTGTTCCACAGCTGTTCAGGGTGTACACATGTGTGTTCCATAGCTGTTCAGGGTGTACACATCTGTGTTCCATAGCTGTTCAGGGTGTACACATCTGTGTTCCATAGCTGTTCAGGGTGTACACATCTGTGTTCCATAGCTGTTCAGGGTGTACACATCTGTGTTCCACAGCTGTTCAGGGGTGTACACATGTGTGTTCCACAGCTGTTCAGGGGTGTACACATCTGTGTTCCACAGCTGTTCAGGGTGTACACATCTACGTTCCACAGCTGTTCAGGGGTGTACACATCTGTGTTCCACAGCTGTTCAGGGTGTACATATCTGTGTTCCACAGCTGTTCAGGGGTGTACACATCTGCGTTCCACAGCTGTTCAGGGGTGTACACATCTGTGTTCCACAGCTGTTCAGGGTGTACACATCTGTGTTCCACAGCTGTTCAGGGTGTACACATCTGTGTTCCACAGCTGTTCAGGGTGTACACATCTGTGTTCCACAGCTGTTTAGGGTGTACACATCTGTGTTCCACAGCTGTTCAGGGGTGTACACATCTGTGTTCCACAGCTGTTCAGGGTGTACACATCTGTGTTCCACAGCTGTTCAGGGGTGTACACATCTGCGTTCCACAGCTGTTCAGGGGTGTACACATCTGTGTCCCCCAGCTGTTCAGGGTGTACACATCTGCGTTCCACAGCTGTTCAGGGTGTACACATCTACGTTCCACAGCTGTTCAGGGGTGTACACATCTGTGTCTCCCAGCTGTTCAGGGTATATTCACCCGTGTCCCCAGCTCCTAGGGTATACAAAGGTGTCATGTGCTCTCGAAGTATACACGTGTCTCTAGTTTACCAAAGTATACACCTGTCACTATCCCTTAGAGTATACACACTTTCCTCCCCACCAGTTGCCAGAGTATACACAGTGGGTATACCAGATCATACAAGTATACACACACACAGCAGGACGACTCTCATTGTATGCATCAGGTCCCCTGTATTACATACGTGTTCTTTCTCGACTCACAATCTGGAATTCCGGGGTTCGAATCCCGGCAGGGACAGAAATGGCTGAGCGTATTTCCTATCACCTAATGCCTCTGTTCACCTAGCAGTAAATAGGTACCCCCAGGAGTTAGTCAGCATTTTGTGGGGCTGCAGCCTTGGGGGAGGGGGAGGGGGGAGGGGGAGGGGGTCAGTAGTTCGACCCTGGGGGAGGGGGGGAACCTCGATTTAAGCCTAACGTATGTATATATACACCCTGGCTGCCTGTCCCCCCCCCCCCGACAACATTCATTATGATTATGATAAGGAGATGTTACGCGAAGCTCCGAGCGGAACAGAACTGAATGGAATCCAGTTCTGTTCAGTTCGACTACTGTTGGAGAACAACGGTGACGTTGAAGAACAGTGAACATTTCCCCCAGGAGGAGAGAGGCGAGGTGGCGTCCTCTCCCACCAACGTCATGTGACAAACTCCCGCCACTCGGATGATGACTTTTTAATGTGAAAGTCAACATGTAAACGTATCTTACCGCAACCCTCCCCCCCTCTTATATAGTGACGTCACAGGCAGCGCTGCCACCCGCAAGATCATGCACACTACTGGAATTAGTGTGCATACATGCATATATAATTGTACTTGTATAATTTAAACTAACTTAATGCTAATCTTACACGACGTGTTTGCAACGACAACAAACGTAAATTAAAATATTAAAATCTATGTACACGCTCCCGTCGAAAGTGAGAGGGACCCAGGTTCGAACCTGGTTGGGCAGGTTGGGACAATTGGCAGCCGCTCCTCGCAATTACATGACTGTGTTCTGGTTACAAATGAAGCTAGGTAACCTAACCGGTTCTGGTACCTGCCCCCGAAGATCTAAATTTAAAAGAAAACGTTATAATCACGTACAAACGAGCACTGTTGAATAACGGTGAGGGCAACACCCGTTGTTATTGAAGACAACGGTAAGACGCCAGGCACAAGACCGTTGCTGGTAACCCCTGGGGCCTCCGAGACTCGAACTGGGGTCTCCGAGACTCGAACTGGGGCCTCCGAGACTCGAACTGGGGTCTCCGAGACTCGAACTGGGGCCTCCGAGACTCGAACTGGGGCCTCCGAGACTCGAACTGGGGCCTCCGAGACTCGAACTGGGGCCTCCGAGACTCGAACTGGGGTCTCCGAGACTCGAACTGGGGCCTCCGAGACTCGAACTCGGGCCTCCGAGACTCGAACTGGGGTCTCCGAGACTCGAACTCGGGCCTCGGAGACTCGAACTCGGGCCTCCGAGACTCGAACTGGGGTCTCCGAGACTCGAACTGGGTCTCCGAGACTCGAACTGGGGCCTCCGAGACTCGAACTGGGCCTCCGAGACTCGAACTGGGGTCTCCGAGACTCGAACTGGGGCCTCCGAGACTCGAACTCGGGCCTCCGAGACTCGAACTGGGGTCTCCGAGACTCGAACTCGGGCCTCGGAGACTCGAACTCGGGCCTCCGAGACTCGAACTCGGGCCTCCGAGAATCGAACTCGGGTCTCCGAGACTCGAACTCGGGCCTCCGAGACTCGAACTCGGGCCTTCGAGACTCGAACTCGGACCTCAAGAGTACGAGACTGTTGCCCTGCCAACCAGGCCACGGACGCACACAATAAGAAGGGCCTATAACTGGTACACAAAAATTGAGATTTCCAACCTTGCGTGCAGCGCCACAGAGACCCCTGGAGGCGCTTCACCCCGGGGGGGAGAGCACGACGGTCTCGCACTTGCAGGCCCGAGTTCGAGTCTCCGATAATGTAAGTGAAGGAAAAGGCACCCAGTGGCACGGGAGCGAGGTCTGGTGCTGGGGAAGTTGCTAAAAGCACCCAAGGAGTGGCACTCAGGCACTCCCAGTGGGGCCTCGCCCACCTGACACTTCCCAGTGGGGCCTCGCCCACCGAGGTGTGTCAGGCGGGAGATCCCAGGATGGGTCGTGGGTCGCACTGGAGGCGGGAAGGGGGTAGAGAGGGGGAGAGGCTGAGAGCTCTTCCGGGTCCGTATAAGCTCCTGGGATCAGTCTAGCTCCTCACTTTTCAACTAATAAGTCGCATTTAGTACGTTTAGGGTACTTAACCAACGTTACAGATGCGGCCTACTATGGAAAGTATCGGCTCGCAAAATATCCATATTTTCTGTCAATTATTTATTATTGATTATTTCTACCACAGACGTAGCCACACATTTACAGTGCTAACCAGCATATATATATATATATATATATATATATATATATATAATATATATATATATATATATATATATAGTATATATATATATATATATATATTTTCGTCTGTCCTCTATGGACATGGTGAGAGATCTGTTAAACATATAGTTCAGGAATTATTGAACAATCAACCACAGAAGGTGATTGTAATGCTTTTAAAATGCTAACCTATACCTACATACGTAAACACATAGATACACAGAGTTACGTCTGCCCTACATAAAGTGGTCGATGTGTCTTTTACATAGTGTCACTAACGTGCATTTACAAAGTGAAATGTAATTCTGATCAGCTTCTACATATACGTATACACATACATATTATATTACGCGTGTATTGCAATACACACGTACTACATTTGGTCTCAGATGTCTTATACTAGGGTGGTTAGGTAAGGTATTATTGGCAACGTAAATATATAAACTATTCCGGTTATCCAAATTTATCATTATCACGAATATGACCAGAGATTTGTACGCCTCTCACGACCACACAGTGACTACTACTGCTGTGAGTACTTTCATTTCCGAGGCCGGGCCGGCGTATCAGGCCACGATGGTCTGCAGCGCACGACGCAGACGGACCTGTGGTTGGTGAGGGGGGAGTGAGGGGGGGGCCACGACGCAGACGTACCTGTGGTTGGTGAGGGGGGGAGTGAGGGGGGCCACGACGCAGACGTACCTGTGGTTGGTGAGGGGGGGCCACGACGCAGACGTACCTGTGGTTGGTGAGGGGAGAGTGAGGGGGGGGGCCACGACGCAGACGTACCTGTGGTTGGTGAGGGGAGAGTGAGGGGGGCCACGACGCAGACGTACCTGTGGTTGGTGAGGGGGGAGTGAGGGGGCCACGACGCAGACGTACCTGGGTTGGTGAGGAGGGGAGTGAGGGGGGCCACGACGCAGACGTACCTGTGGTTGGTGAGGGGGGAGTGAGGGGGGCCACGACGCAGACGTACCTGTGGTGGTGAGGGGGGGGAGTGAGGGGGGCCACGACGCAGACGTACCTGTGGTTGGTGAGGGGGGGGAGAGTGAGGGGGGGCCCACGACGCAGACGTACCTGTGGTTGGTGAGGGGGGAGTGAGGGGGGGCACGACGCAGACGTACCTGTGGTTGGTGAGGGGAGAGTGAGGGGGGGCCACGACGCAGACGTACCTGTGGTTGGTGAGGAGGGGAGTGAGGGGGGGCCACGACGCAGACGTACCTGTGGTTGGTGAGGAGGGGAGTGAGGGGGGGCCGCGACGCAGACGTACCTTGGTTGGTGAGGGGGGAGTGAGGGGGCCACGACGCAGACGTACCTGTGGTGGTGAGGGGGGGGAGTGAGGGGGGCCACGACGCAGACGTACCTGTGGTTGGTGAGGGGGGGGAGTGAGGGGGGCCACGACGCAGACGTACCTGTGTTGGTGAGGGGAGAGTGAGGGGGGGCCACGACGCAGACGTACCTGTGGTTGGTGAGGGGAGAGTGAGGGGGGCCACGACGCAGACGTACCTGTGGTTGGTGAGGGGAGAGTGAGGGGGGGGGGCCACGACGCAGACGTACCTGTGGTTGGTGAGGGGAGAGTGAGGGGGGCCACGACGCAGACGTACCTGTGGTTGGTGAGGGGAGAGTGAGGGGGGCCGCGACGCAGGGTTAACCCAACACCAAGTTTTAGTGATCATGATCATGTGAGAAACCTTATTTATTTTTTCCAAGGCAGCCAGATCTATTTCCTATATATTCTCTCAGCATCATATTTCAGCACTATCGCCCCGTCTGTAGCCAGAAGCATCCATCATAATCACCCCACAAAAAAAATCTGAATTGTTGTGTACAAACACTTCCGCAACGTTCCACATGTTTATATATAAAAAAAAACAATAAGGAAGGAAGTCAGGTTTCATGTTAATCGCCCGGGCTCTGGATGAGTGCGCCCGACAGGACTTATACCATCTATAGGCGCCAGGCAAGGTTGGTCAAGGCTACCCAACCTGGAAACCCTAGAGCTTCCTGGCCAAGTTTTTATGTGACTCCGTACACTCCCTCTCGCGTATATACGCCGGCCCTTCTCTACCTTTCCGGCTGCTGCCAGATACATAATATTTTACTATAGAGTCAACGGCTTAGCAGGTTCTTCCTTTCAAGCTTAATAGTTCTTTCTTTGTAAAGCTCATCTGAAGCTTTACTTGTTTTGCTTTCCCGCAGAATATGATCCACAAATTGCTTTCCAATCAGGTCATCAGTTATTGCTGAGTGCATAGGGGCGGCAGAGGAACTCTTGCCCAAAAGCAACCGGCTCGCCCTCGTGTTACTTTGCACCAGAGACGAGTTGGTCGAGGCGCCATGAACAACAGTTGTTCAAGGGGGGGCCCCATACCCGTCTGAGGGCCCCCATACCCTTGCGAGGGTCCCCCCATAGCATTGGGAGAGCCCTCATATCCTTGTGAGGGGCCCCCCCATAGCATTGTGAGAGCCCCCATACCCTTGCGAAGGGCCTCCATAGCATTGTGAGAGGCCATACCCTTGTCAGAGGGCCCCATTCCCTTGTGAGGGGTTCGCATACCTTTCTGAGAGTTCTCATACCCTTGTGAGGGCCCTCATACCCTTGTAAAAGCCCCCATACCTTTGTAAGGGCCCCATAACTTTGTAAGGCCCCCATACCTTTGTAAGAGCCCCATACCTTTGTAAGGGCCCCCATACCTTTGTAAGGGCCCCCATACCCTTGTAAGGGCCTCCATACCCTTGTAAGAGCCCCCATACCTGTAAGAGCCTCATACCCTTGTAAGAGCCCCATACCCTTGTAAGGGCCCCATACCCTTGTGAGGGCCCCCATACCCTTGTAAGGGCCCCATACCCTTGTAAGAGCCCCCATACCCTTGTAAGGGCCCCATACCCTTGTGAGGGCCCCATACCCTTGTAAGGGCCCCATACCTTGTAAGGGCCCCCATACCCTTGTGAGGGCCCCCATACCCTTGTAAGAGCCCCCATACCCTTGTAAGGGCCCTCATACCCTTGTGAGGGCCCCCATACCCTTGTAAGAGCCCCCATACCCTTGTAAGGGCCCCCATACCCTTGTGAGGGCCCCCATACCCTTGTAAGAGCCCCCATACCCTTGTGAGGGCCCCCATACCCTTGTGAGGGCCCCCATACCCTTGTAAGGGGCCCATACCCTTGTGAGGGCCCCCATACCCTGTGAGGGCCCCCATACCCTTGTGAGGCCCCCATACCTTGTGAGGGCCTCATACCTTTGTGAGGGACCGGTGGGGGGAAGCACGACACCATTATGGCCAGGAAATGGGCCTCCGATGATCTTTTTAAGCCGAGAAATTTATGTGTATTGAAGAATGTTGGGTGCAACCACCCCCCCCCCCGCCCCTCGGGCTCTGTTGTGTGTAAATAGTGATGTAGAGCGTGTAAATAGTGATGTAGGGCGTGTAAATAGTGATGTAGAGCGTGTAAATAGTGTTGTGGGGAGTGTAAAATAGTGATGTAGAGCGTGTAAATAGTGATGTAGGAGTGTAAATAGTGATGTAGAGCGTGTAAATAGTGATGTAGAGCGTGTAAATAGTGATGTAGGCGTGTAAATAGTGATGTAGGGAGTGTAAATAGTGATGTAGGGAGTGTAATAGTGATGTAGGGCGTGTAAATAGTGATGTAGGGAGTGTAAATAGTGATGTNACCTAAGCAGGAGGAGTTGAACTCTCACGATCCGCACAAACTACGTCAAAATATACGCTGATTGAATAGTTTTACAGAATTAAACCTGTACGATGAACAGGTTGATATATATATATATATATATAATATATATATATATATATATATATATATATATATATATATATATATTTTTTTTTTTCAAAACCTAGAAGGGGTACCACCTCTGGTGCAAGTGTAGGGACCCATAGCCTCGAGAAGAAAATAAAGAGTACTCAGAGAAGACCTTGTGGATCCTCACTGAACACTTTGATATTTTTCTCCTACCACCCCTATTCTTTTGGTATGTGTGTATACTTATCTAACTTTATTTGAAAATGTCATTACACAAAAAAGTTACAATATTGATTACATGCAGGGTACAAGGCTACTTGTCACAAGTTGAAAAGCTCCTCCAGCTCCTCAGATGGCGAGCAGGAACCATGAATGCAGTGAGCATTTCCTCTCTGGATTGCCACACTGAGGCGCTGAAAAAGAAAACTGGCAGCTCTAGGGTCTCTAGTTGTTTCGATTAGCTTAGACCCCAACTCCTTCAAAAAGCTAGCAGCACTTTTACCCCAGGCACCAAGTGTCTCTGAGGCAATGAGGACAAAATTGTAGTGGTGCTCAAGGTCTCTGTATTTACGTGACTTGGCCGCTTCCCGGTGATTGGCAGCTCCTCCTGCTTGAGTAGCACTGAAGTCAACATAGGTATTGGCTAAAGTTGAGACGCAAGTGTAGTCCCACACCAACTGTCTACCATTCTTCCAGGGGTTGACCGTGATTCCATCTGGCCGACCGACAGGCTCATTAGAGTTGCGGGATATTAGGTAGCGGGGCTCTCTCTCTGCTGGACAGCCGGCTGTGGTAAGGCTTCTCTTAATAATGTCATTGACCTCGCCGTGTCTTGCATGCCATCCTCCTGTCCTTTGGCAGAGAAGACCATGCCGTCCGTACCTGTCGGCCTCTGCCTCGCCGCAAATACACCTGTATTCGGTGTGGATTGGGGCAGCGAGACGGAGAGCCACGGCAATTCGGAGGGCCTGCGGTGTGAGACAAGTGCCGGTTGCTGACATTGGGATTGCTAATAGGAAATCACCTGCATGGGGAGCTGCTACAGCTCTATGTCGGGCAGTGTCATGTGGTGTTGTCGCAGCTTCTAGCAAAGTCGCAGCTTCTTGGTCGGCAATGGGGCGATCCCAGCTGGATTGCTTATGGGCTTCAGAAGGCAGTGGTTGGGGTGCTGGTCCTGCGAGAGAGAACCATTTGGTTGTGCAGTCTGTGAAGCTGGGATCATGTACCCCTGCCTGTTGAACTAGGTACTCAGGTAGGAATGGTCAGGAACTAGGTGCTCAGGTGCTCAGGTATTATATATATATATATATATATATATATATATATATATATATATATATATATATATATATATATATATATATATATATATATATATCATTATGGCAATGATGTTATTACCTTGGAATTCAAACCTGTTTTCAAGACATTTACACCAGTTTTAGCGTTTTATTATTTTGTTTTGTTTTTCTCTCGTCTCATGACCGAGGTGAACTCCACCTTGCAGCGAACGCAATTTTCTGAGAAAAAGCAGAGGAACCGTAAAGAGGAGGTACGATATCCTTCATGGCCTGAAAATTGAAGGACTGAGGCTGTTATGCTAGTTTTTTTTTAAACATTCTAGTATTTCTTGCACGAAGGATGTAGCTGTCTTTATATCACAATCGTCATCAAATCTCCGGTCGAAGGATAGCTACCGTTTTTTTTATGGCAGCGGCGCTCAAACGGACACGTGGACTAGGCTTGTCCTCCATGTGCATGACTTGCTTATTGGGATAAATTTCAGTATAACGGGTAAAGCTGTTTGGCACGAGAGTACTTGCTGCAACGGTGACAGCAAGCTACAGTGACCACCGGTTACTGTGACCGAAGAACATAGTTACATTTATCCCAAAGATCTCAGTGATAATCATTCTGCTTGGAGGAAATCAAACATATTTTCAGCTGTTGCAAGGGTGTGTGGTTCAGCTGCAGCAGCTGCACTACTGGGTGCCACCACCCCAGTAGCGGTGGCACCCCCCCCACTAACGCCACCCCGCACTACTGGGTATCGAGTGAGGTGACTTTATGAGAAGACCAGCCTCCCAGGGCAGCCAGCCGTCTTTGCTCCCTGGTCACCCCAACACCCACACTGATGTAACAGTAACTTGTACTATATATTTTTGCACATCGTTAATTTAGAATCGAGTTTGAGTTTTATTTGATTTTAAAATGTCCTTTTATATTACGTGTAGCAGACAGGTGTATTGCGGGTGCTAAAGTTATCTTTGTTTGTTTTATTAAATTAACTCTTGTTTTAATAATTGTTTTTTTTAACTTTAGTCCTGTTTTCCCGTAATCACATTGAAATTAAATGTGGATTTTTGTTTTTTCTTGTGTTACTCTAGAAGTTCATCAGCTGGGTATATATCCCACAAAACCTTTATTTAACGTAACAATATATATTATATATATATATATATATATATATATATATATATATATATATATATATATATATATATATATATATATATATATATATATATATAATCACCTTAGGGCGCCTGACAGCTGAGTGGACAGCGCTTCGGATTCACAGTCCTGAGGTTCTCCGCCTCCCCGGTGGAGGCGGAGACAAATGGGCAAAATGTTTCTTTCACCCTGATGCTCCTGTTACCTAGCAGTAAATATGTACCTGGGAGTTAGACGGCTCCTACGAGCTGCTTCCTGAGGATGTGTAACAAAAGGAGGCCGGATCGAGGACTGGGCCGCGGGGACGCTAAGCCCCGAAATCATCTCAAGATAACCTTATTTTATTTAAAATTTCATTACACAAAAATGGGTTACAAACATTGGTTAAATGTAGGGTACAAGGCTACTTGTCACAGGTTGACCTCCAGCTCCTCAGATGGCGGGCAGGAACCATGGATGTAGTGAGCATTTCCTCTCTGGATCGCCACACTAAGGTGTTGAAAGAGGAAACTGGCGGCTCTAGGGTCTCTAGTTGTTTCAATTAGCTTAGAACCCAGCTCCTTAAGAAAAAAAACTAGCAGCACTTTTACCCCAGGCACCAAGTGTCTCTGAGACAACGGGGACAAAATTGTAGTGAGTGATCAAGATAATACGAGATAATACTGTAATACGTGACTTGGCTATAATATTTTTGTCTAGTGTAGCATCAATTACGTGCCCCCCCCCCACCCAAGCCTTCACCTACGGTGACTGCTCCAGTTTTTATTGTCGGTGTCGAACTGGTTTGTTTCTTCATTCCTAGTTTTTTTTTCCCAAGTGATTGTCCTTGTTAGTCCCGGGTCCTTGGGCGTGTCTTGTCCTCGTGGAGGTTTTTGCTGGCTAGCAAGAAACAAAAATCTCGGAATACATGCACGTACTTCTATTTGTAATTTTGAGTGTATTGCGTTTGTGTGATGTGTGTGTGTGTGTGTGTGTACTCACCTAATTGTGCTTGCGGGGGTTGAGCTTTGGCTCTTTGGTCCCGCGTCTCAACTGTCAATCAACTGGTGTACAGGTTCTTGAGCCTACTGGGCTCTATCATATCTACATTTAAAACTGTGTATGGAGTCAGCCTCCACCACATCGCTGCCTAATGCATTCCACCTGTTAACTACTCTGACACTGAAAAAGTTCCTTCTTACGTCCCTGTGGCTCATGTGGGTACTCAGTTTCCACCTGTGTTTCCAACTGTGTGTGTGTGTGTGTGTGTGTGTGTGTGTGTGTGTGTGTGTGTGTGTGTGTGTGTGCGTACTCACCTAATTCTGCTTGTGGGTATAAGCTTTGGCTCTTTCGTACAGCCTCTCGACCGTTAATCAACAGGTGTACAGATTCCTCAGCCTACTGGGCTCTATCATATCTACACTTGAAACTGTGTATGGAGTCAGCCTCCACCACATCACTGCCCAATGCATTCCATTTGTTAACTACTCTAACACTAAAAAAAATCTTTCTCATGTCTCAGTGGCTCATTTCCGTATCCAGTGAATTTTGTATATTGTCATCATGTCTCCACGAGCTCTTCTGTCTTTCAGTGATATTTAATTCACGTAGCCATTCCTTCTAACTCATACCTCGTAATTTTGGAACTTGTATTTTGAATATTTATAGACGCCACGCTGGAGCTGCATACTTTAGAATTGGTCTGACATGTGTGATATACACGATTTTAAATGATTCGTTACACAAATTTCTGAAGGCACTCCTGGTGTTAGCCAGTCTTGCATATGTTGCTGATATCCATTTAATTCCTGCGGGATGTAGGAGACGGGTTCGGTGTGATATCAACTCCTATATCCTTCTTTCTGTCCGTTCCTTGGAGGCTTTTATCTCTGATCTGGTACCTTGTCTCTGGCATCTTGCTCCTTCCACCTAGCTTCATTACTTTACACTTACTTGTGTTAAATCCTAGCAGCCATTTGTTAAACCATACTTTCAGTTTGTCCAGGTCATCTTGTAGCCTTTTGTTGTCTTCTGTCTTAATCCTTCTCATAAATTTTGCATCATCAGCAAACATTGAGAGAAATGAATCTATACTCTCTGGAAGATCATTTACATATATGAGGAAGAGGATAGGTCCAAGAACTGAACCCTGTGAAGCTTCGCTGGTGACATCTCGCTACTCAGAGATGTCACTCCTCACAGTGACTATTTTATCTTACTTAAGTACTTAAGTACTCTCTTATTCACTGAAGTACCATCCCTGTCACTCTTGCCTGCTTCTACAGCTTATGCACTAGTCTCTTATGGAGTACTGTGTCAAAGGCTTTTTGGCAATCCAAAAATATGTAGTCTGGTCAATCTTCTCTTTTCTAATTTTTTGTCTCCTGGTCATATAATTGAAATAACCCTGTGAGGGCAAGATTTAGCATCCTTGATCCGTGCTGATGATAGGTTGCAAAGTTCCTTCTCTCCAAATATTCTACTAGATTTTCTCACAATCTTCTCCATTACCTTACATGGTATGCAAGTTAGGGATACGGGTCTGTAGTTCAGTGCCTCCTGGCTATCTCCCTTCTTGTATACTGGGTATACATTAGCTGTCTTCCAACTTTTTGGTATTGTTGTTGTTTAAAATTCAGCTACTAGGAACAAAAAAGTTCTAAGTAGCACGGGCTATGGTGAGCCCGTAGAGGACTTACCTGGTACAGGAGCGGGACTGTAACTTTTGCTTTTTGGTAGGTCTGTTGTTGCCAGTGACCTTTTATACACCATGGAGAGTAGCAAGACACAGTGCTTCTGCTCCCTCTCTTAGTATCCACGGGAAGATTACATCTGGGCCAACAGGCTTAGTTACGTTCAGTTCCAGCAGATACTTCCTTACCTCACTACTGGTAATCTCAAATCACTCATGTGGTGCCTGGTTTAACAACCCTTTTCTTTGTTCAGGAACTTCTTCTTGTTCTATTGTGAATCTCTTGTTGAGTTTCTTGCAGATCTCATTGTCTTTCTCGGTAAACTTGTCTGCCCGCTGTTCACAGTGTCAGAATTCCCACCTATTCCTTCACTGTTGCTTTCATCCTGATTTGGTTGTGAAACAATTTGGGTTAGGTCTTTTCTTTATTTATTACGTCGTTTTTATTATCTCTGGCTCTCTTCTTAGCTCTGAGTACCTCTCTGAGGTACTCATTCCTGGCCCTCTGATATCTTTCTCTGTTCTCAGGTGTTTTTGTTGCTCCTGCAGTTTCTTCATGACCCTTGTACGTAGTTGCTACAAGGTACAAGGGTCACGAAATGACCCTTGTACCTTGGGTAAAGTGCATTCCATTGAACTTAGTGCATTCCACTAAAATAAAATGGAACCTAAGTGCATTCCATTAAACCAATTACGCGGTAATTGGTTCCAGAAATCAACAACGTTGTTACCGAACCAGTATTTACCCATGTCTTTCCTAAATCTATACTTTTCCAGTTTAAATGCACTAGGATTTAAATTGGAAAATAGTGTTTGTTAACATTGTTTGGGTTATTGATGTGTGTGTGTGTGTGTGTGTGTGTGTGTGTGTGTGTGTGGTGTGTGTGTGTGTGTGTGTGTGTGTGTGTGTGTGTGTGTGTGTGTGTGTGTGTGTGTGTGTGTGGTGTGTGTG
>WNGS01004511.1:25842143-25858051 GCA_020271785.1 Procambarus virginalis | reverse complement strand
GGAAAGCACTAGGCAGTGATGTGGTGGAGGCTGACTCCATACACAGTTTCAAATGTAGATATGAAGAGCCCAGTAGGCCCAGTAGAATCTGTACACCAGTTGATTGACAGTTGAGAGGCGGGGACGAAAGAGCCAAAGCTCAACCTACCGCAAGCACAACTAGGCGAGTACACACACACACTACATATTACCCCGCCGCCTGAACACTTCTCAGCAGGTGTACATAGACCCAGCCAGGAACGTCCAGATTAGCTATGACGCCAAAGTTGAAATTCAAAATTCTTGCAGGATTTAAGTGGAGGTGTTGAGACGTCGCAGTCCCCGCCGTGCGCAGTGGTTAACATGCAGGACCTTAGTTCGAATCCCGGAAGCACATTATAAGTCCATTTATATGATGCCAACCAATTTTGTGTAAGGCGTGACACGAACCCTTAACCGAGAGTTACGAGGCCAAAACGCTTCCCATTCCGCCATGAGAGAATCCAGTGCTTGTATCTGGGATTACCTGCAGATAATCTCGCGGGTTGACCAAGCGCCACTCCCTCTCACTTTCTATCTAGTAATTACCTCTTCGGCTGACGAGCCGTGATGGTCCGGGGTCCAGCCGGGCCCTCCTCCTCTCACCCCGTGGTGAGGGCCTTGTGTAAGACCTCAATTGTGGGTTGCCGCCGCTGCGGCCTCGCAAGACCCGTGAGAACTTTGTGGATGACGTCTCGTTACGGAGGGACGGCGCTCAGTGACGTCTCGTTACGGAGGGACGGCGCCCAGTGACGTCTCGTTACGGTGGGACGGCGCTCAGTGACGTCTCGTTACGGAGGGACGGCGCCCAGTGACGTCTCGTTACGGAGGGACGGCGCTCAGTGACGTCTCGTTACAGAGGGACGGCGCTCAGTGACGTCTCGTTACGGAGGGACGGCGCTCAGTGACGTCTCGTTACGGAGGGACGGCGCCCAGTGACGTCATTACGGAGGGACGGCGCCCAGTGACGTCATTACGGAGGGACGGCGCCCAGTGACGTCATTACGGAGGGACGGCGCCCAGTGACGTCATTACGGAGCAACGGCGCCGAGTGACGTCATTGCGGAGCAATGGCGCCGAGTGACGTCATTACGGAGGGACGGCGCCCAGTGACGTCATTACGGAGGGACGGCGCACAGTGACGTCAATACGGAGGCGACGGCGCCCGAGTGACGTCATTACGGAGGGACGGCGCCGAGTGACGTCATTACGGAGGGACGGCGCCCAGTGACGTCAATACGGAGCAACGTCGCCGAGTGACGTCATTACGGAGGGACGGCGCCGAGTGACGTCATTACGGACGCATACGGCGCCGAGTGACGTCATTACGGAGGGACGGTGCCGAGTGACGTCATTACGGAGCAACGGCGCCGAGTGACATCATCGTCAAACACCACACACACACACACACACACACACACACACACACACACACACACACACACACACACACACACACACACACACACACACACCCATCATCAACTCACACATTAACATGGGTCCGGTGGCCTGCGTTGTCGACTCACGATCGAGGACCTCCAGTTCGATCCCCGGGGGAGTTGTGATGTAGAGAGACCAAATAATTGGGCAAATTTCCTTTCACCTGATGAACCTTTTCACCTAACAGTAACCCTCCCACTCTAGATCAATCCGCATTGACAGTTTATGTGTGTGTGTGTGTGTGTGTGTGTGTGTGTGTGTGTGTGTTGGAACACAGTGAGGTATAATGTTTCCAAGTCTTTGGAATAGTGTTTGTCCGAGCGCAGCCTATAGCGGCCGGGAGGTCCATAGCGCAGCCTATAGGCGGGCTGGGGAGGTCCATAGCGCAGCCTATAGGCGGGCCGGGAGGTCCATAGCGCAGCCTATAGGCGGCCGGGGGTCCCGTAACACGCTAAACTCGGTGCAGTCCTCCGCCACAGTTTCCTGTGACTCTCCTGGTAGCCTGAGATGGCTGCTCGCCTTCGGCAGACCGGCCTCATCAACAAAGGCAAATGCTCGGCTACCCACCCCGCCAACCCTCTGTCTATAAGTGAAAAACGGTTTACACACGACTCACAACTGATGAATGTCGAACAGTGCTTCGCTGACGATCTCTGTGCGAACCCAAGCTGTAAATGCTTCACCCACGTACTACAAATACAAATAATCGCCAACTGAACTTTAACACATAACCTAACTTACACTAACTTTACATAGAAATTTAATATATAATACTATTACGTCTGTATGAGAACAGACCAATTTTCAATATACAGTATGTTAAAATTGATGAATGCATCGGGGTTAAGCCGCAGCTCTAACGAGGCTGGGCTGAGGACGGGTTGCATTCGGGAGGTGTCGTTCGTGAGGGGAGTGTCGAACCTCAGTACACCATGGAGATTAGTGTCGTTCGTGAGTTGATTAAGTTGTGAGTTACCTTGAAGGTTGAAGCTAAAAAACCTGAAGGAGCAAATCCAGTTCTTGCATGAGTGTTGCCAAGCAAGCATTACGAAGCAACTAAGACAAAAGTCATCTATAAAAAAAAAAACCACAACCCATCGCTCTCAAGTGTGAAAAAGTCTGTTAGGGAACCCTGTGTAACAGGACGAGAGGTGTAGCGAGGACACAGTGCGAGCCCTGAAGGTAAGACGACACAGTGTAGAGACAAGTACGGCACGAATATCTGGCTTGTGAGGAGGGAACCCTGGAGACATTAACCCGTCCTCAGGCTGGGTTCATCCAACACCTCAACCCCCAGTCATCAATTTGAATATAATTCAAATAATTATTTCGTTCTGTGCATTCAAGTGTGTTTGTCTCGGCTATTGATTAATGTTATTAGATACTAGGATGGTGGGCATAATTGGCGAAGGTTAGGTTTAGGTTTAGGTTTTGTTGGTAATTTATTTGTATTTGTAGTACGTGGCGTGAGGCTTTTACAGCGTTGTGGTTCGAACGGAGGTCGTCAGCGAAGCATTGTTCGAGAAATGTTACAACGTCATCAGCTGTGTGTTGTGTTCTCGTCAACGAAGTTAATCATTCTCATCGACAAAGGCCAAATGCTCGTCAATTCAGCCGTTAAACCCCTAGTTTATAATTGAAAACCGGTTTTCACGCGACTCGGAACTAATGATGTTCGATTATTTCTCGAACAGTGATTGCTGACGACTTTTGGTCGCATCACAACGCTGGAAGCTTCAACCCACGTACTTCTATACAAATAATCTCCAACAGAACCTAAACACCTAACTTACCCTACGCTTAACTATACTTTGAAAGTTAATGTATAAAATATCAATTTATATCGAGAACGAGCTTATTTTTAATGGACAATATGTACAAATTAGTGAGTGCGTCTCTAAAGAGTTAGACAACTGTTACGGGCTGCTTTCTGGGGGGGGGGTGTGTTTGTGTGGAAAAATAGTAGTAACAGTGATTGACAGTTGAGAGGCGGGCCGAAAGAGCAGAGCTCAACCCCCGCAAGCACATTAGATGAATACCCGCCTGTGACTTCATACATCATAAAGAGTGATGTCATCTACGAGTGGGGAGCAAATGGGCGTAAACAGGATCTACTTCGTAATGGCTTAGTAGGCCTACTACAGTGTTTCTGCCTCTCGTGGGCCTCTAGGCCTATTGTATTGTTCCTGCGACCTGGTATTACCTTGGTTCGTTATCTTACATTTATCTTGTCTCCGTCAGGTAGTTCCTTGTCCGGGCGACGACTCTCTGGGCCCCAGGCTCGCTGGGGCAGGAAAACAACTTGTTGTTGGAATTTTGTCCAAAGTGTATAACTTCCTTGAATAATAGGCCTATAAGCTCTTTAGTACATATCTCCCATGATTAATAGGTTTATATCCAATTTAGTACATATCTTCTTTGAATAATAGGCCTATACTCTTCAAGAACATACCTTCACTGAATAATAGACCTATATCCACTCCCCAAATAGATATCTTAAATAATAAGTCTAAAACCACTCTTCTCGTACAGAATGTCCTCGCATAATAGGCCTATAGATTATCAATCACCAATTATTTTAGAAAGTTTCTCCCATTTTGTTTTCACCTCTATCACTGTTCATGTACAGATTCCCTGATGTATTGATTTGATTGATTCCTTTATTTTGCGCCCATACCCATCCCGTGGGCGGTGGTGGAGTTCCAGAAGCACATAATGGGTTCAGGAACTGAACCCCATAGTTCGTTTAGCTAAGCAAGTGGCAGTCTTGTGAAGCTAGTTACACAATTGTTAATGTTACATTCACATATACACATGTATACAGATACATATACACAAAATACATGTAACAATCATTTTATATCCCGAGTGTTTCATGAAGAGGCCTACAACAGTGACTATACAAGGCAGGTAACATCTATATAAAAATGCATCTATCAGTCACAGTTACTAGTCTTGCTCCACATCCACCCAACTGGGCGGCAGCCTCACACTCGTGCATGCGTCACCTACACTCAGCAAACTTTGGATACTTGGCTAAGATTCCCAGCAGCACATCATTATGAATGAAGAATTTACACATTTCTTGGACTCTAGTGATGGTGTTATCTCAGAATTCCGCGATTTTTTTTTCACATTCCATTATATAATGATGCAAAGTATGCCAACAGTTCTGCTGACAGAGTTTATATTTAGTCGAATCTATAAAAATATATGATACAAACTCCCAAAAGTTATCTCCTTGGGATGGTTAGCGTGTCTTGTGAGTCATCCTGGGATGGTTAGCATGTCTTGTGAGTCATCCTGGGATGGTTAACGTGTTTGTGAGTCATCCTGGGATGGTTAGCGTGTTTGTGAGTCATCCTGGGATGGTTAATGTGTTTGTGAGTCATCCTGGGATGATTAGCGTGTTTGTGAGTCATCCTGGGATGGTTAGCATGTTTGTGAGTCATCCTGGGATGGTTAGCGTGTCTTGTGAGTCATCCTGGGATGGTTAACGTGTCTTGTGAGTCATCCTGGGATGGTTAACGTGTTTGTGAGTCATCCTGGGATGGTTAGCGTGTCTTGTGAGTCATCCTGGGATGGTTAACGTGTCTTGTGAGTCATCCTGGGATGATTAATGTGTTTGTGAGTCATCCTGGGATGATTAATGTGTTTGTGAGTCATTCTGGGATGGTTAGCGTGTCTTGTGAGTCATCCTGGGATGGTTAACGTGTCTTGTGAGTCATCCTGGGATGATAATGTGTTTGTGAGTCATCCTGGGATGGGTACGTGTTTGTGAGTCATCCTGGGATGGTTAGCGTGTTTGTGAGTCATCCTGGGATGGTTAGTGTGTTTGTGAGACATCCTGGGATGGTTAGCGTGTCTTGTGAGTCATCCTGGATGGTTAGCGTCTCTTGTGAGTCATCCTGGGATGGTTAGCGTGTCTTGTGAGTCATCCTGGGATGGTTAGCGTGTCTTGTGAGTCATCCTGGGATGGTTAGCGTGTCTTGTGAGTCATCCTGGGATGGTTAGCGTGTCTTGTGAGTCATCCTGGGATGGTTAGCGTGTCTTGTGAGTCATTCTGGGATGGTTAGCGTGTCTTGTGAGTCATCCTGGGATGGTTAGCGTGTCTTGTGAGTCATCCTGGGATGGTTAGCGTATCTTGTGAGTCATCCTGGGATGGTTAGCGTGTTTGTGAGTCATCCTGGGATGGTTAACGTGTTTGTGAGTCATCCTGGGATGGTTAGCGTGTCTTGTGAGTCATCCTGGGATGGTTAGCGTGTCTTGTGAGTCATCCTGGGATGGTTAGCGTGTCTTGTGAGTCATCCTGGGATGGTTAGCGTGTCTTGTGAGTCATCCTGGGATGGTTAGCGTGTCTTGCGAGTCATCCTGGGATGGTTAGCGTGTCTTGTGAGTCATCCTGGGATGGTTAACGTGTTTAAGTTAACCACGTTACTCTCGGGTATGAATGTGTTATGATTCTAAGCTGTATTCATGTCTTCTGTGTATGGTTTTCTTGGCTGTCGCGTCGCTTTGGTTAAGTGTTGCTTTTGACTCAAAGATACGCCCAGTGTTGATGAGATATATATATACGGATGATGTGAAAGTCTTCAATGGTGAATAACTGGGTAAGTGGCGTGGCAGATTTTGGTAACGTTCTTGTGGTGGAAGGCATAGGTTCTAGTGGTGGTAGATTACTAGAATTGATAGAGTACTTTAAAAGTTTCTAATCGGCCAGGCTGTAGTGAGTAGTGCCCTAACACATGATAAAAGTGTGTATCCCTCTACTTCATCACTACTCTTTTAAACAACTCTAACCTAACGAGAATAAGAGATAACATCTGCTTGTGCACCACTGGGGCAGCACTGGGACTCGAACGCCAGAGAGCCTTGGCTCAGCAAGCACTAGGGAAGCCTTCGCCAGGGGGTTTTATTTGACCAGTACCATCACTAGAGAGAGCGTAGCGCCCTCTGAATGAGTAGGTCTGTAATGAACACAATTTGCTTGTCTTTTTATGCAATCGTGTGGTGAGACGGGAACCAAATCACGACTGGTTAGACCAGTTATAAGCTTGGCAACCAGTCTGGTCGTTCACCGCCTGTCTCTTGGTGGTTGTGGGGCAAGATTTCTTTGGTTGGGCGGGGGCTAGACTCCACCCGGGGTGGGCGGGGCTAGACTCCACCCGGGGTGGGCGGGGCTGGACTCCACGGGGGTGGGCGGGGCTGGACTCCACCGGGGGTGGTCGGGCTCCACCGGTGGTGGGCGGGGCTGGACTCCACGGGTCCCATCTCTCTCTCTCTCTCTTTCTCACACACACACGAGATGTCACTAGCGGAGTCTCACAGGGCTCTACGCTTGGACCCATCCTGTTTCTAATATGTGTAAACGACCTTCCAGAGGGTATAGACTCGTTCCTCGCAATGTTTGGTGATGATGCAAAAATTATGAGAAGAATGAAGACAGATAAAGATAGACAGAGACTACATGACAACCTGGACCAACTGGAGGAATGGTCTAGTAAATGACTACTAGAGTTTAACTCAGGAAGGTGTAAAGTAGTGAAATTTGATGAAGGGAACAAGAGGCTGAACACAGGTACCATCTGGGAGGTGAAATCCTGCAAGAGTCAAATAGAGAGAAAGATCTGGGGGGTTGATATCACACCGAACTAGTCCCCAGAGGCCCATATCAAAAGAATATCAGCAGCATATGCTAGATTTGCCATCGTAAGAACTGACTTTAGAAACTTGTGTAAGGAATCGTTCAGGACCTTGTATACCACTTATGTCAGACTGATCCTGGAGTATGCAGCTCCAGCCTGGAGTCCATACCTAGTTAAACAGAAGACAATATTAGAGAAGATTCAGAGGTTGGCCACCAGACTAGTCCCGGAACTGAGAGGTATGAGCTACGGGTGCTAAATTTCACGTCTCTGGAAGACAGAAGAGTAAGGGGAGACATGATAACCACCTACACAATTCTCAGGGGGAATTGACAGGACGAAAAAATACAAACTATTTAACATGGGTGGAACACGAACAAGTGAATACAGGTGGAAACTTAGTTCCCAAATGAGCCACAGAGACAATAGAAAGTTTTTTCAGTGTCAGAGCATTTACAATTAAAATGCATTAGGAAATGATGTGGTTGAGGCTGACTCCATACACATTTTCAAATGTAAATTTGATGGAGCCCAATAGGCTCCAGAATTTGTACACCAGTTGATTAACAGTTGAGAGGCGGGACCAAAGAGTCATAGCTCAAGACCGGAAAGCACAACTAGGTGAGTACACACACACTTGGAGAGAAATAGGTATGTAAATAAACATCAACATGGCTTTTGGGAAGGAAAATCGTGCCTGATGAACCTACTAAAGTTCTACTGTAAAGTAGTAAAAATAAAGCAGGACAGGAAAGGTTTGACAGATTGCAAATTTCTGGATTGTGGAATAGCCTTTGATACAGTATCCCATCAAGAGATTAGTGCACAAACTCGAGAGGCAGGCGAGAGTAAGCGGAAAAACACTAACTAGGGCACTAACTAACCGAGCACTAACTAGGGGGGAAAGAATTACCTAACAAGAGTCAGAGAAGTCGGAGACTGGCGTAAGGTAACAAGTGGAGTGCCTGAAGGATCGGTGCAGAGACCCATACTATTTCTCATTTATATAAATGACCTATCTATAGGAATCGATTCTTATATGTCAATATTTGCAGACGTTGCAAAACTAAGGAGAAGAGTTGTGACAGATGAGGATTGTAAAATTCTCCAGGACGACTTAAACAAGCTGCGGAATTGGTCCGAGAAATGGCTACTGAAGCTCAACAGCAGCAAGTGTAAGATGATGGAAATGGAAGCAGGAGTCAGGAGACCAAGGGACAGTACACGACAAAGGGAAACTACATCCCTGTAACGACTAGGGAAAAGGACCTGGTAGTGGACATAACCCCAAACCTGACTCCAGAGGCTCATATAAATAGAATAATATCAGCAGCATACTGTATACTAGCAAAATTCAGAACATCATTCAGGAACCTAAATAAGGAGGCCTTTAGGTCGCTGTACACCACGTACGTGAGACCAGTTTTAGAGCATGTTGCCCCATCGTGGAGCCCGCACCTAAAGAAACATAAGGAAACTCGAAAAGGTTCAGAAGTTTGCAACAAGGTTCGTCCTAGAACTGCAAAGGATAAGGTATGAAGAGAGACTGAAGGAACTAAACCTGACGACGCTAGAAAAATGAGGAGAGGAGGATGTAATAGATACGTATGCAATACGTAGGAGGATTGCCAGAGCGGAAAAAGAGGAAATGTTCACAATGAATGCTAATATTGCAAGAGGGCACGGATGAAAGCTTGAGAATCAGACTAATCATAGATATGTTAGAAAACTTTCTTTTAGCGTAAGAGTAGTGGTGAAATGGCATAAACTAGTAGAGCAGGTTTTAGATGCAAACTCCATATATAATTTTAAAGCAGATATGATAGGAAAATTGCATGGTCAGGAGCCGTTGCATTGGATAACCGGCGGATAGAAAAGCGGGGTCCAAGAGCTAATGCTCGATCCTGCAGGCACATATAGTACAGGAAGCTGAAACGTTTACGATGCCAGCCAGCCTCAGCTTGTACCAGCTGACCTCTTCAACAAGTCGTGTCTCGTGGCACCACTTAACTGTTTCTCTCGAGGCTGTTGTTTGCCCATATTGAAATACAATTCCCTCAGATGAAGTATTTTCATAAAAAGATAAGAATCAAGGAAACTGCAGAAGGCCTATTGGCCTACACATGGCAGCTCATATTTATTTCCACCCAAATTCATGTCGAACCTACGCTTCAAACAATGAAGGGGGGGTCCTACGTCTATTATGTTACCCGGGGGAAGAAATACAGTAGAGAGTGAGAGATTGATTGATTGATTGATGAATATTAAGCCACCCAAGAGGTGGCACGAATATAAATCGCCCGTAAGTGGTATTTTTTTCAGTGAATGTGATCTTTGGTCGTGAGAGGATATACTGTGTGCTGTGCTCGCATTTAAATCGTCAGTCCTTACTATGTGGCTGCTATCGCGGGGGAGGATACCGCTTGATAATATTTCTGAGGATGTCCAGCTGCTGGAGAGAGAGAGAGAGAGAGAGAGAGAGAGAGAGAGAGAGAGAGAGAGAGAGAGAGAGAGAGAGAGAGAGAGAGAGAGAGAGAGAGTATGCTCCACACACATAAGGAGTCCCGTGTGGCTCCCATCACCTCGCTGAAGGGAATCAAGTTCATCTTCGTATACACACATTTTCTCCTGCAAATATCCTGAGCACCAACGGGCACGTCGCTGAGCACAACATCTCTACACTGTTGATATCTTCCTACTTTTTTTGAATTAGACGAACAAAAACTTGTGTAAAAAAATGGAACAGTTGCTTTGTCCCAAAATCGAGTCTGTCTCGAACTTTCACCGTTATTGATATGTGTCGTTGACGGGGAGTTTGACAGTTGGTGACTGGAGTTGACGGAAAATATGACGGGTGAGGACTTGCATAAACAGGAAAGGTAGCCAGTTAGGGCTGACTTGGACAGGAACTTTGAGGGGGGATGTCCGACATAGACGGGTAATTTTAGAGGTAGTTGGTCCGGACAGTTAGGTGATGGATGGTAGCAAAGTGGTGTTCAGAGGTGGCGCTTATTATTATTATTATTATTATTGAGCAAATCCGTAGGAGCCGTGATGAAGGTTCGAACCTTTGCACTGCGTGTTCCCAGACACACGCTCTAGACAACCGGGTCACGACATGGTTAAAAGGATAGCAACCTGGGGTACTACTGCACCCTCTAGGATTCCTGAGGCTTCAACCAAAGCTGAACCAGAGTTTAACACAATCCCCCCCCCCCACCCCCTTTACATGCACGCTGGCTCTGTCACTGTGTGTGACAGTGAGTGATAGTGTGATTACTCTCTGTGTATTATTATTTTCTACCACAGACGTGGCCACACATTACAATGCTAATCATCATATATACATTTTCTTCTGTCCTCCATGGACAGTGTTAGAGATCTGTTAAACATATAGTTCAGGGATTTATTTCAACGATCAACCACAGAAGATGACCGTAGTGCTTTTACACTGCCATTTTACATTTTACAACCTTTATACATAAATACATACATTTACGACTAATATATATAATATAATATATATAATATGTATATGTACATATTACATGTATATATTACATGTATATTTGTCTCTCCTACTTTGACACGGTAAGATAGCTGCTATTGAAACTATTAGTTCCATACATAAATGCCTCCTCTCGGTAATCATCATAGTGTTTAATGCTGCAGCTTTCAGGTCTTTGTGAATGTGTTAGCTCAGTAAAATTTTGATCAGACATTTAAGTACTGTATTTTCTTTGTCACTGCTAATGCAACATCCATATTCATTTCTACTGGTCTACTACAGGCTGTCTTTGCAAGCATATCAACGGTATCATGTTTTGAGATGACAACATATGATGGTATCCAAAGGAATTTCAAATCAGTTTTCTGTAGCAGCTAAAATAATCATTCGAATATCACTGAGTATTTTCTAGGTATTGCTTCTATGTGCATTTAAGGCCAAGAGTGCTCTCTGCGAGTCACAGTGACAGAGGCGGACGGATAGGCGGACGGGTAGGTGACGGGTGACAGGTGGTGTAGGTGGGACACGTGATCCAGCTCCCCAGCTCCCCTGCTCCTCCAGCTGGACACACACACTGGTCAAACGCGCAGCTAAATGTGTAGACCCCAACGACCTGATAATGATCCAGGACGGACCGAAGCGTCGTCGGTTCTTCATCTTCTGCTGTGTAGTTTGGTTATCATAATGTGTGTGTACCACTAAAACTGTGAAATCTGTGGTACTAAATCTGTGACGACACTAATGACATCACCATCGAACACCTGTGGTAGTTCCTGTGACAACATCTGTGACAACAACACTAACCTAACACGTGCGTCCTTGACTGCTTCCCCCTCCCTGGCAATCATGCGTTCTCCTCCTTCCTCCTCCCCCCACCCCACCATTCCTCAGACTTCCCCCTCCCCCCCCCTTGGTACTTTCACCCCTCACTGGCCACCTCCTCCCTGTCTCTCAGTCGTCTCTTCCTCCTCCTGTCCTTTCCCTACCTCTCAAGGTGAGGGCAACGAGACGGGTACCGGTGGTAAGATCTTGTGTCACTAGAATGTATATGGAACCATATCCTTCTTTGTCTCTGCAATTATACTCGTCACAAGTTTTGTCACACTGCTGCAACGTTTGCAATAGGAAGGCGCATGTTTGCAGAAGCGTTTAGTAAGACAGTCGTTACCGTTATTTGTGAGGATGTGTTTGCGTTAGTATTTGGCACCGTGCGAACTCGACCACTGTGTGGACGATGGAATCTCAACGGTGAATCAACGCAGGATTAACGTTTGTCAGCGTTATATATCAACGTCGTTTGACCAGCATCCATCCTCCCCCCCCCTTCCCCCTCCCCGGAAGGACGTTTCGGGACGACTGCTCTCCAAGGACTGTGTCTCTGTGATTAGGGGCGCGGCTGTGTATCAGCGCCAGGCACATCCTTCGGCCGCTGCTGCTGCTGCGGGTCCTGCTCTGTGGGCTGTGTTGTGTTGGGTGTTCAACCTAATGGTCTTGGGTTTAGTGTGGTGACGATAAGAGAATTGTTTTAAGTCTCGTAAACTTGTGGACAGATGCAGCACACTTGCCGATAATGCTAAGGGATAGGGAACATTTTGGATAGGGACGAGAGTTTCAGTGTCCCGCGGGTGCGCTTTAGTAATGCTGGGGATTACTACCTGCGTCGAGTTGAAATCTCCCGCTCTTTGTTTTCTAATAGAAATGCTCTTTTATCACTCTTTATTCCCGGGAAGGATAATGAAGACAATTTTGGTTTATGTTATTTCTTTTGTTTTATTTGTAATTATTTTTTCTTTATGTTTTGAGTGTCTTATGATGTATGTATTTTGTTTTTAACTATACACTAGGAGGTATTAATATACACCAGGAGAGTTGGTGTATTAGGAGAGGAGTGATACCAATGGTGAGTTTGTCCAGGTCTGCTTCTCTTGAAACACTGTTTATTGTTATCAGAGATATACACTGTTTGTTGTTATCAGAGATATGCACTGTTTGTTGTTATCAGAGATATACACTGTTATTGTTATCAGAGATATGCACTGTTTGTTGTTATCAGAGATATACACTGTTTATTGTTATCAGAGATATACACTGTTTGTTGTTATCAGAGATATGCACTGTTTGTTGTTATCAGAGATATACACTGTTTATTGTTATCAGAGATATACACTGTTGCTATCAGAGATATACACTGTTGTTATCAGAGATATACAGTGTTTATTGTTATCAGAGATATACACTGTTGCTATCAGAGATATACACTGTTGTTATCTGAGATATACAGTGTTTGTTGTTATCAGAGATATACACTGTTTATTGTTATCAGAGATATACACTGTTGTTATCAGAGATATACACTGTTGTTATCAGAGATATACAGTGTTTGTTGTTATCAGAGATATACACTGTTTATTGTTATCAGAGATATACACTGTTTATTGTTATCAGAGATATACACTGCTTATTGTATCAAAACTATACAATGTTTACTGTATCAGACATACAGTTTATCATATAGAGAATATACACAGTTGTTGATCCCAACACACTTGGACCAAGAACCGGTTCACAACAGTTTCCCAATTTAATTTAAACATCACAATTTACATCTGTGGTGAACCAGCATCACAATTACTAATCATACACCATACTCATCTCCTCCAGTTAGCGGCGACCGTGTACAGTCATGTTCATGTTCTATACCGACTGTGTGGGGCACATTTTGGACAGTTTCAGGCACGATGAGTCACAGTAATTGGTATCCCAAGTTACGACTGAAAAGGACGAAACGACGACGTTTCAGTCCATCCTGGACTCTTCTTCAAGTTGTACAATGGAACGAGAGTAATGCCACCCAAGAGTTAGTGGCACGGGCACGGGCCCGGAAGGATAGAAAGTGGGAGAAGGAATTTTCAGGGGAAAGCGCCAAACCACTACGACTATATAGCACTTGAAAGGGGTCAGGAAAAGGATTTGGAATGGGACGGGGGGGGGGGGGGAAGGGAACTATCAGGGGGAAAGCGCCAAGTCATTACGACTATATAGCACTTGGAAGGGGTCAGGATAAGGATTTGGGATAGGACGGGGGGGGGGAAAGGAACAGTGCTCAATCACTTGTGGACGGTCGGGGGATTGAACGCCGACCTGCATGAAGCGAGACCGTCGCTCTACCGTCCAGCCCCACGTAAGGAAAGAGAGAAAACAGCAGAGACAACAGTGTAAGGGATGAGAGTGAGAGGAAAGGTGAAAGGAGGTAAGAGAGAGACGAAGATAAGAAAGAATAAGATTAAAGGTAAGAATTAGATGAAAAACAATAAAGAAGAAAGGTGAAAATAAGATGAAAGGATCGAATAAGATAAAAAAATAAGAATAACAGAAAAGGTAAGAATAAAATTAATGGAAGGAATAAGAGGAAAGATATGAATATAGAAAATATTCTATATATAAAAGAATATTCTATCACATGTTCTATTCTATAAAGTAGAGGCAGGTTTAACAGTAAGGGATAGAAAAAGGGTAGGGAAAAAAAGCTGGCTAAGATATCTGGTAATACTTTATTTTGAATGAAGGACACACTTTTTGAACATCTGGAATAGTTATCTCTGAAATCCGAGATTTTGTTTACATTCAATAACAGAGTGACGTAGTGTTCTGCTGATAATGTTTACATTTGGTCAGTGACTCAGACGGGTGAGGGGGTTCCAGTGTTCGAGTCTCCTAAGAGCCCAGGTGAGTGAACTTTGGTCAGATCATCTTCAGCAGATGGTGCAGACACCCAGAGGTACTTGTAGACGAGCCAAAGGCTAGCAGCAGTAACCTCAAGAAGTCTGCTGATCTTACTGAATGTTGATGGTTGGAATACCTGGTGTAAATTTCACTTTTATCTCAAGTCTTCTAGATTTTATTGCAGTTCTTGATATACTGCAAAAGACTAACTTTAATACTCTTGTTATCCTATATCACAACTAACTGCAACATCCTAGCCATCAACCTAACTTAACCTGTTAGAGGCATACATGTTGTTGTCATAGATTCAGCTACTTGGAACAAAGTTCCAAAGTAGCATGGGCTATGGCGAGCCCGTAGTGGACTTGGGGTATACATAAGCAATCGTAGCCCCTAACGCGCAATCTTAGGCCAACTTTTATAATATTAATAGTCCATAACGTGGGTTTTGTGAGCTGTAACGATTGGAGTAACAGTACGGGTGGACCGGAGATGACGTTACAGGGATGCTGAGGAAATATCACATAAGAGATAATCTGTAGTGGAACTCGAGCAACGGAAGACCCAGCTACATTGTTATGACACAAGGAAACCTGTCAAGAGTTTCCCATGGGGAAGCGAGGCTGGCTGGAGGCCTTAATTATGAGTGGAAGCGACGCCTCAGCTGGGTCTGTCGGAGGTGCACCCAGCTGGGTCTGTCGGAGGTGCACCCAGCCGGGTCTGTCGGAGGTGCACCCAGCTGGGTCTGTCGGAGGAACAAGTATCTGGCTCGTTATTATACGAGATACTCAACATTAACTAATGCTAGCAAGTATTTTAGCATGATATGATGTTTAGCATGAATTTGTCCCACAAAATAAAACAGGATGTGATGTTGATCTTTTCATCCACGTTACGAGAACCGTTCTCAAGTCACAGCAACAAAACCATTTAGTAGAGAAGATGTCGGCCGAGGCTCAGTTGGGCGCGTGGATGGACGAAGTGAGGACCCTGAGGATCTCCTCAGCGTATTCGGAAGCGGTTTCTCTCGTCATTTTCTGAGTGTAATAGTCGAGGGAGTAGCAGAGGCGTCCACGGAAGGTTTGGAGTGTGTGTTGGCAGAGTGTGGGCATAAAGTGGCAGGAGACCGAGCGTAGCACCTTGGATACCTGCACCTCGTCGCCGGTGCCGGGAAAGGCGGTTCTCAGGTCGCCCATGTTGGTCAGGCAGTAGTGGTGGTTGTTGGTGGAGGGCAGACCCAGCCGGGACAACCAGAAGTTGCTGCCAATCACTAGTTTGAGTCTCTCGCTGATGGGCTGGACGGTGAGGGCCCGCTGAGTGACCGTGAGGTGGTGGGATATATTGGAGTGAACCAGCCGGCTGTACTCCCAGAACTCGTCCAGATTCTTTTCTTCCGTTAGGAAATCTAAGTCTAATATCGAGATGTTGCATCCGAACGTGTTGGGTTGCAATGGTTTCGGCCAGTAGCGTCGCATGTTGACGACTTGCACGCAGTTAATTTGTGTAGCCTTAAGTGAGTGTCTCCTGGCGGACATGAGCAGGTAGAGGGCCAGTTGGCCGCGGCGGTGAAA
>WNGS01004511.1:25808630-25819844 GCA_020271785.1 Procambarus virginalis | reverse complement strand
TGACTTGTGAGAGTTTGGTCCACCAGGCTGTTGCTTGGAGCGGTCCGCAGGCCCACATACCACCAAAACCCGCTTGGTCCAGCACTCATTGAAGAAAACAACAATAAATCTAGTTTCCTCTTGAAGATGTCCACGGTTGTTCCTGCAATATTTCTCATACTCGCTGGGAGGACGTTGAACAACCGCCCGCTCATCAGTCTGCCTGTCTTCCTGCCATTCATCAGCCTGAGTCAGGCCCCCGTCCCTCCGAGAGAGAGAGGGCCTGACAGCTGAGTGGACCCCGCTTCGGATTCGTAGTCCTGAGGTTCCGGGTTCAATCCCCGGTGGAACCGGAAACAAATGGATAGAGTTTCTTTCAACCTGATGCACCTGTTACCCAGCAGTAAATAGGTACCTGGGAGTTAGACGGCTGCTTCCTGGGGGTGTGTAACAAAAAAGAGGCCTGGTTGAAGACCGGGCCGCGGGGACGCTAAGCCCTGAAATCATCTCAAGATAACCTCAAGATAACCTGCCAGCCATTCATCAGTGTGGCTGCCTGCTAAACAGGTGGCTGGCTCCAACACTCAGTGTGCTAGCAGCTTGCTTGCTTGCTTGCCTGTGGCACCACATCCTTCCGCTGCCTTCTCTCTCATTTTCCGTTTGTCTGCTGTACCAATTCTCTCCTCTTTCCATACCAACTTTATTCTCTTGCTCCTCCTCCTCCTCCTTGTTTGGGTTTGTTTCCAAAACACCCTTATTTTATTTGCTTACTACTTTTTGGTAAATATTCACTCTCTTGCTTGCATCCTTTATTGTCTCCTCTTACCTATTGTCCTCTCACCACATGGCCATGTGGGGGTAGCAGATAAGTGGCACAGAGCAGATAAAGAGCAGAGGAAGGCAGGTTATAGGCCAGGCTGCGAGAGCAGAGCTTGTCTGCATGCCAAGAGACAGTCTGATAGATATAATGCAGACATTACAGATTAGATTGTCATCTATACTAGATATACGAGGGGGGGGAGAGGCACCATGCTACCTCCCTCCCTCTGCTCTCCTCACTGCTCTCACACGTGACGCTCCTCACTGCTCTCACACGTGACGCTCCTCACTGCTCTCACACGTGACGCTCCTCACTGCTCTCACAAGTGACGCTCCTCACTGCTCTCACACGTGACGCTCCTCACTGCTCTCACACGTGACGCTCCTCACTGCTCTCACAAGTGACGCTCCTCACTGCTCTCACAAGTGACGCTCCTCACTGCTCTCACAAGTGACGCTCCTCACTACTCTCACACGTGACGCTTCTCACTGCTCTCACACGTGACGCTCCTCACTACTCTCACAAGTGACGCTCCTCACTGCTCTCACAAGTGACGCTCCTCACTGCTCTCACAAGTGACGCTCCTCACTGCTCTCACACGTGACGCTCCTCACTGCTCTCACACGTGACGCTCCTCACTGCTCTCACACGTGACGCTCCTCACTGCTCTCACAAGTGACGCTCCTCACTGCTCTCACAAGTGACGCTCCTCACTGCTCTCACACGTGACGCTCCTCACTGCTCTCACAAGTGACGCTCCTCACTGCTCTCACAAGTGACGCTCCTCACTGCTCTCACACGTGACGCTCCTCACTGCTCTCACACGTGACGCTCCTCACTACTCTCACACGTGACGCTCCTCACTGCTCTCACAAGTGACGCTCCTCACTGCTCTCACAAGTGACGCTCCTCACTGCTCTCACAAGTGACGCTCCTCACTGCTCTCACACGTGACGCTTCTCACTGCTCTCACACGTGACGCTCCTCACTGCTCTCACACGTGACGCTCCTCACTACTCTCACACGTGACGCTCCTCACTGCTCTCACACGTGACGCTCCTCACTGCTCTCACACGTGACGCTCCTCACTGCTCTCACACGTGACGCTCCTCACTACTCTCACACGTGACGCTCCTCACTGCTCTCACACGTGACGCTCCTCACTGCTCTCACACGTGACGCTCCTCACTGCTCTCACACGTGACGCTCCTCACTGCTCTCACACGTGACGCTCCTCACTGCTCTCACAAGTGACGCTCCTCACTGCTCTCACAAGTGACGCTCCTCACTGCTCTCACAAGTGACGCTCCTCACTACTCTCACAAGTGACGCTCCTCACTGCTCTCACACGTGACGCTCCTCACTGCTCTCACACGTGACGCTTCTCACTGCTCTCACAAGTGACGCTCCTCACTGCTCTCACAAGTGACGCTCCTCACTGCTCTCACAAGTGACGCTCCTCACTACTCTCACAAGTGACGCTCCTCACTGCTCTCACACGTGACGCTCCTCACCTGGAAGATGACGCGTCATTACTCTAATTTACAGACAGAAAAATAACGTTTTCATTTCTGGTAAATGTGTATTGATTAATGTATTCCGTAAAAAAAATTGAAGTATATTAGGTTGAGAGGAAAGGTTGTGGTGTTAAGGGTAGAGACTCTTAATATTACAACCCATTTGGTGTCTATTATTATTATTACTAACATCTTTATTGACAAAATTAATTACAATTTTGTCTAATCTGAGGATTTCGATTAAGTCTTATTAAAGTGAGGATAATGCTGGTATTCACTGTCCATTAACGTTCATGGCTCACGAGGAGTTACATTGTTACACTTGTGGCCCCTTGTAAATGGCGTGTTTCCAAAGCCGCTGTTTACAAATTACCAGTGTAAAGTTTGGGTCGAGTTGACGGGTGTTTGGTTGTGTTGACTGGTGTTTGGTAGACAGACATCTTGCTGCTGCTGCTGCCTCTTGGCACCCCACACGACCACCACCCACACTAACCTAACCCAACTCTCAGTATATCTTGAGGTTATCTTGAGATGATTTCGGGGCTTTAGTGTCCCCGCGGCCCGGTCCTCGACCAGGCCTCCACCCCCCCAGGAAACAGCCAGTGACAGCTGACTAACTCCCAGGTACCTATTTACTGCTAGGTAACAGGGGCATCAGGGTGAAATAAACTCTGCTCATTGTTTGTCTCCGGCGCCCGGGATCGAACCTGGGACCGAACCCGGGACCACAGGATCACGCGTCCAGTGTTCTGTCTGCTCAGCCACCTGTTCCCATATGGACATGTTTCAACCCAGCGTAGCCGACAAGGCCCGAAACCAACATCAGGGGCCAGATTCACGAAGCAGTTACGCAAGCACTTACGAACGTGTACATCTTTCCTCAATGTTTGACGGCTTTGGTCACATACTGTATATTAAACAGTTTACAAACATGAAAACTTTCCAATCAACTGTTGTCATTGTTATAAAAAGCCTCTTGGTGCTTCGGAGCTCATTAACTGTTTAATAATTGTAAACAAAGCCGCCAAAGATTGAAAAAAGATGTACAGGTTCGTAAGTGCTTGCGTAACTGCTTCGTGAATCTGGCCCCAGTAACCAGGTGGGTGTGCGGTGGAGTGTAGCAAGATACCTGGTTTTTCTTCCAGTGACTCTTTGAGCGGTGGGTCTCCTCGTGCCTCTGGTGTGCAGGTCGAGGACTGTGACCTGGAGGCCGAGTACTGGGTCGGGTTATCAGTTGATTGTTCATTGTGTTCACGTTATGTTGGCCGCCTGGTTTACCCTTCTAGTTATTTTGGGTTTCATCTAGTGCGGTGACTATATGTATACGGGGTAACATGGGGAGGTTTACGTGTATGCGGGAACGTGGTGCAGGTTTACCTGTTGGACATAGGCGCCAGTGGACTGCCATGGACACACACATAGGGTGACCTAATACCTTCTTCTGATGATGGCCGGCGCTAAACAACTTAATAGGTATCAACAACGTTGTCAGCAGATCTGAATACACTCTGCGCCCTGCAGAGTGTATTCAGACGTTTGGTACTCCAATTCCTGCCCACTACCGAGTAACCTTCGACCATCCCCGGTCAACCACAACCTAATCATTCTACAACAACGTCAACCGGGTTTACATACCTCATTTCAGGTAAATTACATAGATGAGAATATTACAAACTACATCATCAAATTTGTGGTTGACACAAAAATTTATAGTAAAGTGGGAAATGATGATGATGTTGAAGCCTTATAGAGACATCTACAGGAACTCCACAAACGGTCAGATGTCTGGCAAACGCATTTTAATATTGGCAGATGCGCGACCCTGCATGTGGGGCATAACAACCCACGCCACAACTACCAAATTAATAGCATACATTACACAAATTGACGAAGAAAATGACCTTGGAGTCAAACTCCAGCACTCACCAAAATTCAGAACATTACACAGCAGGAAGGGGCAGCAATAGGTGGGAGGTTAGCCCCTACCTGCTAGGAGGAGGTTGTGGGAGCCGGTGGCTGAGTGGACAGAACACCGGGCGCGTGATCCTGTGGTCCCAGGTTCGATCCCGGGCGCCGGCGAGAAACGATGGGCAGAGTTTTTCACCCTGATGGGACTGTTGCCTAGCAGTAAATAGGTACCTGGGAGGTAGTCAGCTATCACGGGCTGCTTCCTGGGGGTAGAGACCTGGTCGAGGACCGGGCCGCGGGGATACTAAAGCCCCGAAATCATCTCAAAATAACCTCAAGATAACCAAACGCTTGGAATAATCAAGCGTGCCTTAGACTTCACGGAAAAGAAGGCAGTGATTCAATTATATAAGTCTCTGGTGCGCCCCCGTTTGGATTACCACATGCAACCATGGGGGATCTCATCTTCAGGACATTCAGAAGGAGAAAGTGCAACACCGGGCAACACAAATCATGCCAGAGCTAAGTCAACTCACGTACGAGGAACGCTTGAGGGCCACAGGGCTAACAACACAGCAACCCCGGTAGGACAGAGCGGACCTCATTGAAACGTTTAAAATACTGAACAATTTGGAAGAAAATGCGGAATAGAACCAGTGAAGAGCAGAGGTGCCATAGGCACAATTAGAGAACACTGTATAAACATCAGATGTCCTGGATGTTCAACGTCCTCTCAGCGAGCATAAGAAATATTGCCGGAACAACCGTGGACTCTTCAAGAGGAAACTAGATCATTTTCTCCAAGGAGTGCCGGACCAACCGGGCTGTGGTGGGTATGTGGGCCTGCGGGCCGCTCCAAGCAACAGCCTGGTGGACCAAACTTTCACAAGTCAAGCCTGGCCTCGGGCCGGGCTTGGGGAGTAGAAGACTCCCCAGAACCCCATCAAGTAGGTATCAACCAGGTAATTTGGAGGATGTTGATCCGGACAATTTCTTCAAAAGGTCAATGTAACATAAACAAGGAGCAAGGGTTTCAAGCTCAACAAGCCACAAGTTGGACTGAGAACAGGAGATGCTGTCGCACCCACAGGGTTATAAGCCCATGGAACCGCCTACTCGCCGAAGCCGTAAATGCCAAACCTCTGTTAACTTTTAAAGTACAGCTGGAAAAGATTATCAGGGCAAATGGTGGGGGGGGGGGAGGGACCTTCGACAAGCCGCCGGCTTTCTGTCCTCGTCGAGGCCACTAGGGTTAGGGTTAAAGTCCTACAGAAGGAATAGAAAAAACTGACTTCGGAAGCGTATCAAGTCTGTCTGAAACATGTTCCTTTGAGGAAAGCCAGAAAGAGATCCAACGTAGAAAGAGAACGCAGAAGACACTATAACGCAGGAAAAGAATAACGGAACTGCTTATGCAGACACGAATTTCCCGTCAAAGAAGGAATAATTTAAATAGGGAGATTGAAGAAATCGAGCGGAAATTGAAACACTCATATGAAACTGAAGAAAGGCAGTTAGAACAGAAAGCAATTCAGGAAATAAAGAAAAATCCAAAATACTTCTTCACATATGCGAAATCAAAAGCAAAAACTACTGCCAGTATTGGACCTATTCGTACAAGTGAAGGTTCATACACGGAGGATGACAAAGAAATTAGTGAAATCCTAAAAAAGCAGTATGAGGACATGTTTAGCACTCCAATAAACAACATGAAAGTAGAAGATCCAGACAATTTCTTTATGCGGGATATCCAAACCCCTGTAAATATAACTGATATCAACACGAGCGCACTAAATTTTGAAAGAGAAATTGAAAACATGCCCATGCACTCGGCCCCAGGTCCAGACTCATGGAATTCAATATTTATAAAGAAATGCAAAGTGCCGGTAGCACAGGCACTCAGTATAGTGTGGAGGAAGAGCTTGGACACGGGGGAGATACCAGATGCACTTAAAGTAGCAGACATAGCCCCTCTACACAAGGGAGGGAGCAAAGCATTGGCAAAGAATTATAGACCAGTTGCACTAACATCGCACATAATAAAAGTATTTGAGAGAGTGATTAGGAGTCAGGTCACCAATTTCATGGAGACCAATGACCTTCACAACCCAGGCCAACATGGATTTCGAGCGGGAAGATCGTGCCTCTCACAGCTACTTGAGCACTACGATAAAGTCACTGAGGCATTAGAAGAAAAACAGAATGCTGATGTGATATACACGGACTTCGCAAAGGCATTCGATAAATGTGACCATGGCGTGATAGCACACAAAATGAAGTCAATGGGAATAACCGGTAAAGTAGGACGCTGGATACTCAGTTTTCTGTCAAACAGGACTCAGCGAGTAACGGTCAACCATATAAAATCTAGTCCAAGTGCAGTTAAAAGCTCTGTACCTCAGGGTACAGTCCTTGCACCGCTGCTTTTCCTTATTCTCATATCAGATATAGACAAAAATACAAGTCACAGCTTCGTATCATCCTTTGCAGACGACACAAAAATCAGTAAGAAAATTACCTCGGCTGAAGACATTGAAAAACTTCAAGCTGATATTAATAAAGTTTTCGACTGGGCATCAGAAAATAATATGATGTTTAACAGTGACAAATTCCAGGTACTCAGGTACGGTAAAAATGAGGACCTTAAACATAATACAGGGTACAAAACACAATCAAATGTGCCCATAGTAGGAAAACAACATGTAAAGGATTTGGGAATAATGATGTCTGACGACCTAACGTTTAGGGAGCATAACCAAGCAAATATTGCGACAGCCAGAAAAATGATAGGATGGATTACGAGAACTTTCAAATCCAGGGATCCCATCACAATGCTTGTACTCTTCAAGTCACTTGTGCTGTCCCGTCTTGAGTACTGTTCAGTACTCACTTCCCCCTTTAGAGCAGGAGAGATTGCTGAAATAGAGGGAATACAGAGAACATATACGGCACGCATAGACGCGATAAAGCACCTAAATTATTGGGATCGTCTCAAAGCTCTCCAAATGTACTCACTAGAAAGAAGACGAGAGAGATATCAAATAATATACACCTGGAAGATACTGGAGGGCCAGGTCCCAAATCTACACAGTAAAATAACAACGTACTGGAGTGAACGATATGGAAGAAAATGCAGAATAGAGCCAGTGAAGAGCAGGGGTGCCATAGGCACAATCAGAGAACACTGTATAAACATCAGAGGTCCGCGGTTGTTCAACGTCCTCCCAGCAAGCATAAGAAATATTGCCGGAACAACCGTGGACATCTTCAAGAGGAAACTAGATTTATTCCTCCAAGGAGTTCCGGACCAGCCGGGCTGTGGTGGGTATGTGGGCCTGCGGGCCGCTCCAAGCAACAGCCTAGTGGACCAAACTCTCACAAGTCAAGCCTGGCCTCGGGCCGGGCTTGGGGAGTAGAAGAACTCCCAGAACCCCATCAACCAGGTATCAACCAGGTATGACCCTCACGTAACTCAGGTAAATCAGGTGAAACATTTATTAAATATTAGTATATATAATGAATAAAAAATAAATAGCTCGCTTTTCTCATTTGCAGTTTAGTAAATGATTTTTTCGTCCGAGCATTTGCTAAGGTGTGACATTTTTCAGTATATATAATTTCCCAGTGTAAGCACGGCATCCTCTCTATAGTGGTCACGTCTCGCCTGTGATCTGAATCATACATGCTCATTACCCCCTCCCCCCAAAAAAAGAAAATACAAATAAAACTTGTTCATTCATTTATAAAACTTAATACTTTCTTTTGTGCGTAAAAATGTGTAAAATATATTATGTGGCCGCTGGTCACTCTTCAAACAGAATTGGTTGCCATAATCCTTGCACTCGAGCTTGTATATGAATCCAAGGTTGACACGCTAATTGTAAGTGACAACTTGTCATCCTTGACTGCCCTCAGCTCCCCAAGGCATAACTGTGACGGGCTTATCTCTGAAGCTAGACGCAGATATAATGAAATAATCAATGATGGAGTAGTCTCCTGTGTCTCCTGTGGATTCCTTCCCATATTGGTCTCTGAATGCATGGTACAACTGATGAGTTGGTCAAGACTTTTGCTCATAAAGAGGGAATTGATTACCATCTTGGACTGCCTTTGAGCAGCCTGAGGGCAGTAATATTCCGGTAACATCAACTAAATTTCGTAGACTTGAAGCAAAGTGAAATTCACACCAGTTCCTCCATCTATCATCATTCTATTATGCAGGAAGAACCGCACGTCTTTGGGTCATCCAATAAGGTTAGCAAACTTCTGAGCAGTGGTAGCATGTTACCACTGCTAGGCTTAGGCTCGGCTACAAGTACCTCTGGGAGTTTGTAACATCTGCTGATGTAGATTTGACTAAAGGTAAACTCTTGTCAGCAGAACTATTCGCATACTTTGCGTCATTATATAATGGAATGTGAAAAAATCGCGGAATTCAGAGATAACACCATCAATGGAGTCCAATAAATGTGTAAGTACTTCATTCATAATGATGTGCTGCCCGAAATCTTAGCGAAGTATCCAAAATTTGCTTACTGTAGGTGCAGCCTGCACATGCCTGTAAAGCTGCCGCCCAGTTGGGTTGGTGTGGAGCAAGACTAGTAACTGACTTTACATAGATGTAAAGTGCCTTGTATAGTGGCTGTTGTGAGCCTCTTGTTGAATTACTTGATACAAAATATTATTGATGTGTGTATGTATATTTATTTATATGTACATGTATGTATGAGTATGTGTACGAGTATATATAACATTAATAATTGTGTAACTAGCGTCAAAATATTTTGCTTAGCCAAACTAACTAGAGGGTTCAGTTCCTGAACCAATTATGTGCCTCTGTAACCCTTACACCACCGCCCACGGGAGGGGGTATGGGGTGCATAATAAAGAAAGACATTGATTGGTGGTGGAGAGCAGCGATCCCTTCCTGCTGGGCTGTGGCTGGCCGCGCCTGGCCTCTCACCTCTATACCACATCACCAGATTTAATTGATAACCTTTACTTTGATTTAATTATAATTAGATAACCAGATTTGATTTGATAGTGTGTGTGTGTGTGTGTGTGTGTGTGTGTGTGTGTGTGTGTGTGTGTGTGTGTGTGTGTGTGTGTGTGTGTGTGTGTGTGTACTCACCTATTTGTACTCACCTATTTGTGCTTTGCGGGGGTTGAGCTTTGGCTCTCTGGTCCCGCATCTCAACTGTCAATCAACTGGTGTACAGGTTCCTGAGCCTACTGGGCTCTATCATATCTACACTTTGTGTGTGTGTGTGTGTGTGTGTGTGTGTGTGTGTGTGTGTGTGTGTGTGTGTGTGTGTGTGTGTGTGTGTGTGTTCGTATGCGTACGCATGCACATCTGTTGCAGTGTAAAGCTGTGTGTAATCCTCCGGATATGTTCTCATTGTTATTTTTATCTTTTTTTACAGAACACTACCGCGAGTCCAAAGATTTCCTTCCGAGGAAACGAAGGGGTGAGTTGTTCTTTCTTTGTCAGTGGTATTTATACTCTGAGGTATTCCCGGGGGGCCGGAGATAGGCAAATCATACACAAGATGATTCCACAAACTTTATTTTCTGTACATTAAAACCTTAATATATTGTTGGGTTATGACATATTACGTTGGATTGGGAAAGGTCAGGAAGGATTTACAAACCCGTTGGCGAACGGTCTCGTGTTTGATGATGATGTGACTCTGTACTTAAAGCTGCCCTCTGCTCCTCGTGTCTGTTGGCTGCCACCAGCCGCCTCCAATAGCCTGGTGACCGGACCACCACCAACCAGGAGGCCTGGTCGAGACCGGGCCTCGGGACATTGACCCCCCCGGAATCAACGCAAGTAACGGCAAGGTCTTCATTAGGGTGACCCTCCGTGGGGAGGGAAGGAGGGGTCACAATATGGTCCGCCGGCAGCGTCTGCACCAGCAAGTTGGGGTTAGAAGGGCGAGTGAGGGAGTGGAGGGGAGAGGGGAGTGAAAGTGTTGGGGTGTGGGGAAAGTGAAGTTGGTGCGAGGGTGGGGGGGGGGGAGTTGGTACCGGCCCGGGCGGCTGGGCCAGGCTGTGGTAGGCAGGTGTATCACCTCGGGCTGCTGTGATAATAGGTATATGACAGGTGTAGGCCGAGAGGGTGGAAATGTGATTCACAAACAGATGCGCGAGCCGTCACCTGCCCCCACACAACACCTGCCCTCTCCACCCATTCCCTCGTATATATTTGTAATAAGCGTATGAAGAAAAATGGAAGCGCATGGAATGGAAGAAAATGCAGAATAGAACCAATGAAGAGCAGAGGTGCCATAGGCACAATCAGAGAAGCATTGTATAAACATCAGAGGTCCGCGGTTGTTCAACGTTCTCCCAGCGACTATAAGAAATATTGCCGGAACAACCGTGGACATCTTCAAGAGAAAACTGGACTGTTTTCTAAGAGAAGTTCCGGACCAGCCGGGCTGTGGTGGGTATGTGGGCCTGCGGCCGCTCCAAGCAACAGCCTGTGGACCAAGCTCTCACAAGTCGAGCCTGGCCTCGGGGCGGGCTTGGGGAGTAGAAGAACTCCCAGAACCCCACAAGCAGATATTCAACAGGTATCAAGCAGGTATTCCAAGGTAAACAATGTTTCATATACACGTTTGGCTACATTGTGTAACTTCCGGGGATCAACGCGGCTGCTCGCAGCCTGACGTACAAATCACAGCCTGGTTTATCAGGTACTCCTTGGAGGTGCTTATCAAGTTCTCTCTTGAACACTGTGAGGGGTCGGCCAGTTATGCCCCTTATGTGTAGTGGAAGCGTGTTGAACAGTCTCGGGCCTCTGATGTTGGTAGAGTTCTCTCTCAGAATACCTGTTGCACCTCTGCTCTTCAACGGGGTTATTCTGCACATCCTGCCTGCCGTACGGCTGTGATTCGTGTGTCGGGCTGGTAACAGCCGCATCGAGCAGCTTGGATGACCAGACCACCGACCAGGAAAGGTAACCGCAAGGTATATCTCTGAATC
>WNGS01004511.1:25757290-25767719 GCA_020271785.1 Procambarus virginalis | reverse complement strand
TAATTATAATTAAATCAAAGTAAAGGTTATCAATTAAATCTGGTGATGTGGTATAGAGGTGAGAGGCCACGCGCGGCCAGCCACAGCCCAGCAGGAAGGATCGCTGCTCTCCACACCAATCAAGTCTTTCTTTATTATGCACCCCATACCCCCCCGTGGGCGGTGGTGTAAGGGTTACAGAGGCACATAATTGGTTCAGGAACTGAAACCTCTAGTTAGTTGGCTAAGCAAAATATTTTGACGCTAGTTACACAATTATTAATGTTATATATACTCGTACACATACTCATACATACATGTACATATAAAAATATACATTCACACATACAAATACACACATCAATAATATTTTGTATCAAGTAATTCAACAAGAGGCTCACAACAGCCACTATACAAGGCACTTTACATCTATGTAAAGTCAGTTACTAGTCTTGCTCCCACACCCACCCAACTGGGCGGCAGCTTTACAGTCATGTGCAGGCTGCACCTACAGTAAGCAATTTTGGATACTTCGCTAAGATTTCGGGCAGCACATCATTATGAATGAAGTACTTACACATTTATTGGACTCCATTGATGGTATTATCTCTGAATTCCGCGATTTTTTCACATTCCATTATATAATGACGCAAAGTATGCGATAGTTCTGTGACAAGAGTTTACATTTAGTCAAATCCACATCAGCAGATGTTACAAACTCCCAGAGGTACTTGTAGCCGAGCCTAAGCCTAGCAGTGGTAACATGCTACCACTGCTCAGAAGTTTCCTAACCTTATTGAATGACCCAAGACGTGCGGTTCTTCCTGCATAATAGAATGATGATAGATGGAGGAACTGGTGTGAATTTCACTTTGCTTCAAGTCTACGAAATTTAGTTGATGTTACCGGAATATTACTGCCCTCAGGCTGCTCAAAGGCAGTCCAAGATGGTAATCAATTCCCTCTTTATGAGCAAAAGTCTTGACCAACTCATCAGTTGTACCATGCATTCAGAGACCAATATGGGAAGGAATCCACAGGAGACAAACTCTGACTCCATCATTGATTATTTCATTATATCTGCGTCTAGCTTCAGAGATAAGCTCGTCACAGTTATGCCTTGGGGAGCTGAGGGCAGTTAAGGATGACAAGTTGTCACTTACAATTAGCGTGTCAACCTTGGATTCATATACACGCTCGAGTGCAAGGATTATGGCAACCAATTCTGTTTGAAGAGTGACCAGCGGCCACATAATATATTTACACATTTTTACGCACAAAAGAAAGTATTAAGTTTTATAAATGAATGAACAAGTTTTATTTGTATTTTCTTTTTTTGGGGGGGAGGGGGTAATGAGCATGTATGATTCAGATCACAGGCGAGACGTGACCACTATAGAGAGGATGCCGTGCTTACACTGGGAAATTATATATACTGAAAAATGTCACACCTTAGCAAATGCTCGGACGAAAAAATCATTTACTAAACTGCAAATGAGAAAAGCGAGCTATTTATTTTTTATTCATTATATATACTAATATTTAATAAATGTTTCACCTGATTTACCTGAGTTACGTGAGGGTCACTAACCCTAGTGGCCTCGACGAGGACAGAAAGCCGGCGGCTTGTCGAAGGTCCCTCCCCCTTCCCCCACCATTTGCCCTGATAATCTTTTCCAGCTGTACTTTAAAAGTTAACAGAGGTTTGGCATTTACGGCTTCGGCGAGTAGGCGGTTCCATGGGCTTATAACCCTGTGGGTGCGACAGCATCTCCTGTTCTCAGTCCAACTTGTGGCTTGTTGAGCTTGAAACCCTTGCTCCTTGTTTGTGTTACAATTGACCTTTTGAAGAAATTGTCCGGATCAACATCCTCCAAATTACCTGGTTGATACCTACTTGATGGGGTTCTGGGGAGTCTTCTACTCCCCAAGCCCGGCCGAGGCCAGGCTTGACTTGTGAAAGTTTGGTCCACCAGGCTGTTGCTTGGAGCGGCCCGCAGGCCCACATACCCACCACAGCCCGGTTGGTCCGGCACTCCTTGAAGAAAATGATCTAGTTTCCTCTTGAAGATGTCCACGGTTGTTCCGGCAATATTTCTTATGCTCGCTGAGAGGACGTTGAACATCCAGGACCTCTGATGTTTATACAGTGTTCTCTGATTGTGCCTATGGCACCTCTGCTCTTCACTGGTTCTATTCCGCATTTTCTTCCAAATTGTTCAGTATTTTAAACGTTTCAATGAGGTCCGCTCTGTCCTACCGGGGTGCTGTGTTGTTAGCCCTGTGGCCCTCAAGCGTTCCTCGTACGTGAGTTGACTTAGCTCTGGCATGATTTGTGTTGCCCGGTGTTGCACTTTCTCCTTCTGAATGTCCTGAAGATGAGATCCCCCATGGTTGCATGTGGTAATCCAAACAGGGGCGCACCAGAGACTTATATATTGAATCACTACCTTCTTTCCGTGAAGTCTATGGCACGCTTGATTATTCCAAGCGTTTGGTTATCTTGAGGTTATTTTGAGATGATTTCGGGCTTTAGTGTCCCCGCGGCCCGGTCCTCGACCAGGTCTCTACCCCCAGGAAGCAGCCCATGATAGCTGACTACCTCCCAGGTAGGGAGCTTATTTATTTACTTAGCAGGCATTACTGCTAGGTAACAGTCCCATCAGGGTGAAAGAAACTCTGCCCATCGTTTCTCGCCGGCGCCCGGGATCGAACCTGGGACCACAGGATCACGCGTCCGGTGTTCTGTCCGCTCAGCCACCGACTCTCCCACAACCTCCTCCTCCTAGCAGGTAGGGGCTAACCTCCCACCTATTGCTGCCCCTTTCTGCTGTGTAATGTTCTGAATTTTGGTGAGTGCTGGAGTTTGACTCCAAGGTCATTTTCTTCGTCAATTTGTTGTAATGTATTGCTATTAATTTGGTAGTTGTGGCGTGGGTTGTTATGCCCCACATGCAGGGTCGCGCATCTGCCAATATTAAAATGCATTTGCCGGACATCTGACCATTTGTGGAGTTCCTGTAGATGTCTCTATAAGGCTTCAACATCATCATCATTTCCCACTGTACTATAAATCTTTGTGTCAACCACAATTTGGTGATGTAGTCTGTAATATTCTCATCTATGTAATTTACCTGAAATGAGGTATGTAAACCCGGTTGATGTTGTTGTAGAATTATTAGGTTGTTGTCGACCGGGGATGGTCGAAGGTTACTCGGTAGTGGGCAGGAATTGGAGTACCAAACGTCTGAATACACTCTGCAGGGCGCAGAGTGTATTCAGATCTGCTGACAACGTTGTTGATACCTATTAAGTTGTTTAGCGGCGGCCATCATCAGAAGAAGGTATTAGGTCACCCTATGTGTGTGTCCATGGCACGTCCACTGGCGCCTATGTCCAACAGGTAAACCTGCACACGTTCCGTATACACGTAAACCTCCCCATGTTACCCCGTATACATATAGTTCACCGCACTAGATGAACCCAAAATAACTAGAAGGGTAAACCAGGCGGCCAACAAAACGTGAACACAATGAACAATCAACTGATAACCCGACCCAGTACTCGGCCTCCAGGTCACAGTCCTCGACCTGCACACCAGAGGCACGAGGAGACCCACCGCTCAAAGAGTCACTGGAAGAAAAACCAGGTATCTTGCTACACTCCACCGCACACCCACCTGGTTACCTGGGGCCAGATTCACGAAGCAGTTACGCAAGCACTTACGAACCTGTACATCTTTTTTCAATCTTTGGCGGCTTTGTTTACAATTATTAAACAGTTAATGAGCTCCGAAGCACCAAGAGGCTTTTTATAACAATGACAACAGTTGATTGGAAAGTTTTCATGTTTGTAAACTGTTTAATATACAGTATGTGACCAAAGCCGTCAAACATTGAGGAAAGATGTACACGTTCGTAAGTGCTTGCGTAACTGCTTCGTGAATCTGGCCCCTGATGTTGGTTTCGGGCCTTGTCGGCTACGCTGGGTTGAAACATGTCCATATGGGAACAGGTGGCTGAGCAGACAGAACACTGGACGCGTGATCCTGTGGTCCCGGGTTCGGTCCCAGGTTCGATCCCGGGCGCCGGAGACAAACAATGAGCAGAGTTTATTTCACCCTGATGCCCCTGTTACCTAGCAGTAAATAGGTACCTGGGAGTTAGTCAGCTGTCACTGGCTGTTTCCTGGGGGGGGGTGGAGGCCTGGTCGAGGACCGGGCCGCGGGGACACTAAAGCCCCGAAATCATCTCAAGATAACCTCAAGATATACTGAGAGTTGGGTTAGGTTAGTGTGGGTGGTGGTCGTGTGGGGTGCCCAAGAGGCAGCAGCAGCAAGATGTCTGTCTACCAAACACCAGTCAACACAACCCAAACACCCGTCAACTCGACCCAAACTTTACACTGGTAATTTTGTAAACAGCGCCTTTGGAAACACGCCATTTACAAGGGGCCACAAGTGTAACAATGTAACTCCTCGTGAGCCATGAACGTTAATGGACAGTGAATACCAGCATTATCCTCACTTTAATAAGACTTAATCGAAATCCTCAGATTAGACAAAATTGTAATTAATTTTGTCAATAAAGATGTTAATAATAATAATAATAATAATAGACACCAAATGGGTTGTAATATTAAGAGTCTCTACCCTTAACACCACAACCTTTCCTCTCAACCTAATACTTCACAATTTTTTTACGGAATACATTAATCAATACACATTTACCAGAAATGAAAACGTTATTTTTCTGTCTGTAAATTAGAGTAATGACGCGTCATCTTCCAGGTGAGGAGCGTCACTTGTGAGAGCAGTGAGGAGCGTCACTTGTGAGAGTAGTGAGGAGCGTCACTTGTGAGAGCAGTGAGGAGCGTCACGTGTGAGAGCAGTGAGGAGCGTCACGTGTGAGAGCAGTGAGGAGCGTCACTTGTGAGAGCAGTGAGGAGCGTCACGTGTGAGAGCAGTGAGGAGCGTCACGTGTGAGAGTAGTGAGGAGCGTCACGTGTGAGAGCAGTGAGGAGCGTCACTTGTGAGAGCAGTGAGGAGCGTCACTTGTGAGAGTAGTGAGGAGCGTCACTTGTGAGAGCAGTGAGGAGCGTCACGTGTGAGAGTAGTGAGGAGCGTCACTTGTGAGAGCAGTGAGGAGCGTCACTTGTGAGAGTAGTGAGGAGCGTCACTTGTGAGAGCAGTGAGGAGCGTCACGTGTGAGAGCAGTGAGGAGAGCAGAGAGAGGGAGGTAGCATGGTGCCTCTCCCCCCCCCCTCGTATCTCTAGTATAGATGACAATCTAATCTGTAATGTCTGCATTATATCTATCAGACTGTTTCTTGGCATGCAGACAAGCTCTGCTCTCGCAGCCTGGCCTATAACCTGCCTTCCTCTGCTCTTTATCTGCTCTGTGCCACTTATCTGCTACCCCACATGGCCATGTGGTGAGAGGAGAATAGGTAAGAGGAGACAATAAAGGATGCAAGCAAGAGAGTGAATATTTACCAAAAAGTAGTAAGCAAATAAAATAAAGATGTTTTGGAAACAAACCCAAACAAGGAGGAGGAGGAGGAGCAAGAGAATAAAGTTGGTATGGAAAGAGGAGAGAATTGGTACAGCAGACAAACGGAAAATGAGAGAGAAGGCAGCGGAAGGATGTGGTGCCACAGGCAAGCAAGCAAGCTGCTAGCACACTGAGTGTTGGAGCCAGCCACCTGTTTAGCAGGCAGCCACACTGATGAATGGCTGCCAGGTTATCTTGAGGTTATCTTGAGATGATTTCAGGGCTTAGCGTCCCCGCGGCCCGGTCCTCAACCGGCCTCTTTTTTTTTGTTACACACCCCCAGGAAGCAGCTGTCTAACTCCCAGGTACCTATTTACTGCTGGGTAACAGGTGCATCAGGTTGAAAGAAACTCTATCCATTTGTTTCCGGTTCCACCGGGATTGAACCCGAAACCTCAGGACTACGAATCCGAAGCGGGGTCCACTCAGCTGTCAGGCCCTCTCTCTCTCGGAGGGACGGGGGCCTGACTCAGGCTGATGAATGGCAGGAAGACAGGCAGACTGATGAGCGGGTAGTTGTTCAACGTCCTCCCAGCGAGTATGAGAAATATTGCAGGAACAACCGTGGACATCTTCAAGAGGAAACTAGATTTATTGTTGTTTTCTTCAATGAGTGCTGGACCAACCGGGTTGTGGTGGTATGTGGGCCTGCGGACCGCTCCAAGCAACAGCCTGGTGGACCAAACTCTCACAAGTCAAGCCTGGCCTGGCCTCGGGCCGGGCTTGGGGAGTAAAAGAACTCCCAGAACCCCATCAAGCAGGGTGGGAGGCATGCGGAGCGGTGAGTGGCAGGGTGGGTGGGTGGGTGGGAGGCAAGGATACAAAAAGGGGCGACAGGACACGGAACAGAGTTAGCCAGGGCGGAGGTCCCCAAACAGGAAGAAGCTGAGCGCCGTTACTGGAGACCAACACCAGTCCACCCGTGCTGCCTCCCGGGACACCATCACCAGGCCCTCCCGCTCTCTCTACACACACACACACACACACACACACCACACACACACACACACCACACCACACACACACCACACACACACACACACACACACACACACACACACACACACTCACACTCACACATGTTACTCACAAAATATTCTCTCTAGCCTTGACTATCGCCTAAGTATCACGAAGTATGCCTACCGGGAGAAATTGACTGATTGATGAAGATTAAGCCACCCAAAAGGTGGCACGGGCATGAATAGCCCGTACATGGTGGTCCTTTGGAGCCATTACCAGTATCATTAGCTGATAGTGGAGATGTGTGGAGGTGCATTAGTCTGGCCCTCAGCCAGCTGCAACACTACACACTGAGCGCTGCTGTGCCGCCTTCCCTCCCTCTCTCAGCACCTCCATAATACCCTCCTCCACCTCATGCCTAATTCACCGTCCCGCAAACTTAACACACTCTAGTAACTGATGACCAGACCACACACTAGAAGGTGAAGAGACGACGACGTTTCGGTCCGTCCTGGACCGTTCTCAAGTCGATCTTGAGATCATTTGTCATTCTCACAATCGACTTGAGAATGGTCCAGGACGGACCGAAACGTCGTCGTCTCTTCACCTTCTAGTGTGTGGTCTGGTCAACATACTCTAGCCACGTTATTGTGACTCATCGCCTGCACTCTAGTAACTGGACCACGATTCATCCAGCATTTGCCTGTCCACTTACGGAACATGTACATCTTTACTCGATCATGGATAAGTAGGTTGCATTTATTCAACAGTTTACGAACTTGGTAGCACAGGAAGGCCCTTTCTCGACTTTCTCTCACTAACAGCCCCATTCAAAGCTAGTGAAATTGCTGACCTGGAGAACGTGCAAAGGTCTTGTACTGCGCGAATCCACTCAATCAAACAACTGAATTATTGGGACCGCTTATAAATTATACATCTGTATTGGACAGAGCGCAAACGAGACACATAATAATTTAAACTTGGAAAATATTACAGGGACCGATTCCAAACCTGGACACGGACATAACAGCACATGGGACCAGGAGGCATGGCAGCATGTCCAAATAACCCCGTTCAAAAGTAAAGTAAATACATCACGACGAAAATAACACGTGATGAACAATGTGACTAACCACGAAGGAAGGATTAAGACACGAATTTCCTTAAGTACTTTCGTATTTAATAGTACATCTTCAGCAGCATCCTTCTGATACCTGCTTGATGGGGTTCTGGGAGTTCTTCTACTCCCCAAGCCCGGCCCGAGGCCAGGCTCGACTTGTGAGTTTAACCTGGTTGATACCTGGTTGATGGGGTTCTGGGAGTTCTTCTACTCCCCAAGCCCGGCCCGAGGCCAGGCTTGACTTGTGAGAGTTTGGTCCACCAGGCTGTTGCTTGGAGCGGCCCGCAGGCCCACATACCCACCACAGCCTGGTTGGTCCGGCACTCCTTGGAGGAATAAATCTAGTTTCCTCTTGAAGATGTCCACGGTTGTTTCAGCAATGTTTCTTATGCTCGCTGGGAGAACGTTGAACAACCATGGACCTCTGACGTTTATACAGTTCTCTCCGATTGTGCCTATGGCACTCTAATGTATTATTACAATAATGTATCCAGATGTATTATTACATACGAAAGTACACACACACACATACACACACACTTGCAGAGAGACGGGCAGTCAGAGTGGGAAGAGAGAGAGGGAGGGAGGGAGGTAGAGGGAGAGGCAGCAAGGCATGTGCTGGTCTGTGACTCACCACTCATGACTGGGTAGTGGTGCCTGCCTCTTCCGCAATGTGGAAGTGTTTGTAGCGGAGTGTGGTGGTGGCACCCGGGGAGGAGAGCCAGGCAGGCACCCGGCCAGCCGCAGGGAGAGCCAGGTGCCACTCTGCTGCAGGCTGCACCCACATTCCTCGCTCGCCGGAACCAAGTGACATTCTCACCACAATAGAGTGCCACTTACAGTGCCACAACAGGGGATGTTGCTGGCAGTGCCAGAGAAGAGGACGTCAACACTTCAGAGTATCCACTTCAGGAATGGTCCAATTCCGCCTCCCACAGTCATGATCCAAGTCCAATTCACGGATTATATACCCCCTTTCCCTTAAATATTAAGGGCATAACAAGCAGCTCTCCTTCAGTGTACATGGTCACCCCTGTAAACCCCTGTAAATATAACTGATATCAACACGAGCGCACTAAATTTTGAAAGAGAAATTGAAAACATGCCCATGCACTCGGCCCCAGGTCCAGACTCATGGAATTCAATATTTATAAAGAAATGCAAAGTGCCGGTAGCACAGGCACTCAGTATAGTGTGGAGGAAGAGCTTGGACACGGGGGAGATACCAGATGCACTTAAAGTAGCAGACATAGCCCCTCTACACAAGGGAGGGAGCAAAGCATTTGCAAAGAATTATAGACCAGTTGCACTAACATCGCACATAATAAAAGTATTTGAGAGAGTGATTAGGAGTCAGGTCACCAATTTCATGGAGACCAATGACCTTCACAACCCAGGCCAACATGGATTTCGAGCGGGAAGATCGTGCCTCTCACAGCTACTTGAGCACTACGATAAAGTCACTGAGGCATTAGAAGAAAAACAGAATGCTGATGTGATATACACGGACTTCGCAAAGGCATTCGATAAATGTGACCATGGCGTGATAGCACACAAAATGAAGTCAATGGGAATAACCGGTAAAGTAGGACGCTGGATACTCAGTTTTCTGTCAAACAGGACTCAGCGAGTAACGGTCAACCATATAAAATCTAGTCCAAGTGCAGTTAAAAGCTCTGTACCTCAGGGTACAGTCCTTGCACCGCTGCTTTTCCTTATTCTCATATCAGATATAGACAAAAATACAAGTCACAGCTTCGTATCATCCTTTGCAGACGACACAAAAATCAGTAAGAAAATTACCTCGGCTGAAGACATTGAAAAACTTCAAGCTGATATTAATAAAGTTTTCGACTGGGCATCAGAAAATAATATGATGTTTAACAGTGACAAATTCCAGGTACTCAGGTACGGTAAAAATGAGGACCTTAAACATAATACAGGGTACAAAACACAATCAAATGTGCCCATAGTAGGAAAACAACATGTAAAGGATTTGGGAATAATGATGTCTGACGACCTAACGTTTAGGGAGCATAACCAAGCAAATATTGCGACAGCCAGAAAAATGATAGGATGGATTACGAGAACTTTCAAATCCAGGGATCCCATCACAATGCTTGTACTCTTCAAGTCACTTGTGCTGTCCCGTCTTGAGTACTGTTCAGTACTCACTTCCCCCTTTAGAGCAGGAGAGATTGCTGAAATAGAGGGAATACAGAGAACATATACGGCACGCATAGACGCGATAAAGCACCTAAATTACTGGGATCGTCTCAAAGCTCTCCAAATGTACTCACTAGAAAGAAGACGAGAGAGATATCAAATAATATACACCTGGAAGATACTGGAGGGCCAGGTCCCAAATCTACACAGTAAAATAACAACGTACTGGAGTGAACGATATGGAAGAAAATGCAGAATAGAGCCAGTGAAGAGCAGGGGTGCCATAGGCACAATCAGAGAACACTGTATAAACATCAGAGGTCCGCGGTTGTTCAACGTCCTCCCAGCAAGCATAAGAAATATTGCCGGAACAACCGTGGACATCTTCAAGAGGAAACTAGATTTATTCCTCCAAGGAGTTCCGGACCAGCCGGGCTGTGGTGGGTATGTGGGCCTGCGGGCCGCTCCAAGCAACAGCCTAGTGGACCAAACTCTCACAAGTCAAGCCTGGCCTCGGGCCGGGCTTGGGGAGTAGAAGAACTCCCAGAACCCCATCAACCAGGTATCAACCAGGTAACCAGGTGTCAAGCAGGCTACCGTGTGCTAGTTGAACACTCGGGTCATATATTACAACAGTGCCTCCTACCGCAGC
>WNGS01004511.1:25738141-25748835 GCA_020271785.1 Procambarus virginalis | reverse complement strand
CTAGCGTGATGCATCACGTTGTATTCTACAGTACTCTCCATAGTACTATAATTTTTCGGATGACTGGTAATTGTGCTTCTAGGCCTCCTGAAGGCTTCATGCGGCTTATAAGCAGGCAAAGGCAAGTTGGACTGGTCTAACTAGCGGGCTCAGTGGGACCATTTATTTACTAATGGCAAACTAATATTGAAATCTTAAAAAAAAAAAAACTATACGCATCGTAGATTCGTAGGAGCACGAGTGGATGTGACCAGCTGTTACACGCCCGTTTGTTTTAACGGAGCTGCGGAGTTGTTCAATTTGTGCGCCCCTGTGTTCTTGTTGTGCGCCCCTGTGTTTTTGTGTGCGCCGCCTGTGTTTCTTGCTGTGATGCCCCCTGTGTTCTTGCTTGTGCGCGCCCTGTGTCTGCCCCCTTTCTTGTTGTGCGCCCCTGTGTTTCTGTGTGCGCCCCTGTGTTCTTGTTGTGCGCCCCTGTGTGCTGTGTTGTGTGGAGCGAACGTGTGGTCTTCCCCTGCCCCACTCTCCTGCCCTCATGCTCCCTGTTCCCTCTGTCCGATTCACGTGCCCCCTGTTCACTCTGTCCTTACTGCCCCCCCCCCCATCTGCCTTCCTGTTCGCGCGCCCTATTCCTTGCTCCTTCACGTGCCCCCATGTTACTTCTGTTCGCTTCATCGCTTCACGTGTCCCCCTCCTGCCCCTCTGCTTCTTCTGTCCTTCACGATCCCACCCCCACCTCGCCCGCCTCCGCTGACTCACCACCACTGCTAGCCCCTTGCATAGTCAGCTACCTTCTCACTCCTGCTCCCTCTGTTTTCTTTCTCGTATGTATCCACTCCCCTCCACCCTCCCTCCCCTTGCCCTTCCCCGTCACGACAGATCCGTCACCTCCTTGACAGGGTTCTCCTGTTGACAGTTGAGCCCATGGAGAAGCAAACGAGACGGTGCTTCCTAAAGGCGTCAGAAACGCACCACGTCACGGAGCCTGGTGTGTTGACCGTCCATATCCTGGTGGGCCCATGACGCACTCCCATAGAACCACGCCGTTTAATTTAGCATTCTGGCCTTAGGCTACTGTAGCTAAGCGCTACTTTGCATGTTTATGGTTACTTGTATAGGTATGTTGCAGATACGCTCATCTTATTGGTCCTTCTGCGTTGACAGGTGTTAAACCTAGCACCCGGGAGATTGACCAAACGATATATATTATATTATATATATATACTATATATATATATATATATATATATATAAACGATGTAAAAATTATATATATATATATATATATATATATTAAAATGGAAGGGAGTACCACCTCTGGCTGGAAGAAGGGGGACCCATAGACTCGGAGGAAATCACACATAACGCATTGGAGGGAATGTAGGTCCCCTCCATACAGTTTCTGTGTGCTTTTCTCCTACCACCCCCTTCCTTTTTTTTATGCTTATTGTGTATTTAAGGTTACAAAACATACAAGACAAATGCCTAAAGGTTATGGATCTCTCTTGAAGCTCCTCCGCTTCCGGACAGGAACCGAGGACGCAGCAAGCATTTCCCTCTGGATCGCCACACTGAGGCACTGAAACAAAAAACTGCAAGCCCTTGGGTCTCTGGTGACGTCGATGAGCTTGGAACCCAATTCCTTTTGAGAAATCCCAAGGCACTTTTGCCCCAGGGGCCAGGCGTCTCAGACGCTATGGGAACAAAGAGGTATTGACCTGCCAGTCGCCTGTATTTGAGAGATTTTGCTGTTTCCCTGCGAATGGCCGCCCCACCTGCTTGATCAGCTCCGAAGTGTACATAGGTGTTAGCCCGGGTGGATACACATGTGTAGTCCCACACCAACTGTCTACCCTCCTTCCATGAGTATATGGTGATGCCATCAGGGCGAAGTGCGAGGAAATAAGGGTTCTGGACCCCTAGGATGCGAGGTTCTCTCTCCTTAGGCACTTAGCTGAGACGAGGCTTATATATCTATATATATATATATATATATATATATATATATATATATATATATATATATATATAGATATATATATATATATATATAACCAGGTGGCGCTGCCACCCACAGTGAAGCAGCTAAATCCCGTAAGTATAGAGAACTGGATCACCACTACAATTTTGTCCCCATTGCTTCTGAGACACTCGGCGCCTGGGGTAAAAGTGCTACCAGTTTTTTGAAGGAACTGGGTTCTAGGCTCATTGAAACAACAAGGGACCCTAGAGCTGCCAGCTTTCTTTCCAGCGCCTCAGCGTGGCGATCACAGAGGGGAAATGCGCACTGCATCCAGGGTCCCTGCCCGCCATCTGAGGAGCTGGAGGAACTCGAACAACTTATGATAAATATCTTTGTAACCTATATGTAACTCCTTTTTTGTAACAAAGTTCAAATAAGCAACATATATATGTGTACATACAAAAGAATGGTGTGGTGGTAGGAGAAGACAAATATTAGTGTTCAGTGAGAAACTACAAGGTTCTCCTCTGAATACGTTTTATTTTCTTCTCCGAGTCTTATGGGTCCCCACATTGGCACCAAGGTGGTACCCTCACAAACTTTTATATATATTATATATATATATATATATATATATATAATATATATATATATATATATATATATATATATATATATATATATAATATTATTATATACTGTATATATGATATATATATATATATATATATAATATATATATATATATATATATATATATGTATATGATATGACAATGTCAGACCACGGAGGAAAAATGAAACAGGAATGTTTCTGTTTCATTTTTCCTCCGTGGTCTGACATTGTCACATTTTAAATCAAGTGTTTAATTTCGTGATATACGCGATATATATATATATATATATATATATATATACTTCAGGGTAGCAGCACATTGCTGTGTATACCTAATCGTATTAATAAAAAAATCAGTAAAACATATATATATAGTATATATTATATATATATATATATATATTTAATATATATATATATATTATACTATATATATATATATATAATATATATATATAAAATATATAATCAGTAAAAATATATATATATATATATATATATATATATATAATATATATATATATATATATATATATATAGAATATATTATTAACAAAACCTGATACCAGTTGCGTTGCTCCTGGCAGTATGGGTTCGAGTCACTTCTGGGGTGTGAGTTTTCAGTTGCATATAGTCCTGGGGACCATTCAGGCTTGTTCGCATACATATACATGTATACATATATATTCAATCACCCACACAAATACATCAATAATCTTTTGTATCACAAGGGATTCAACAAGAGGCTCACAAGTCACTATACAAGGCACTTTACATCTATGATGAGTCACACAGTTACTAGTCTTGCTCCACACCCACCCAACTGGGGCGGCAGCTTTACAGTCATGTGCAGGCTGCACCTACAGTAAGCAAATTTTGGATACTTCGCTAAGGTTCCCAACATCTCATCATTATGAATGAAGTACTTACACATTTCTTGGACACCTTTGATGGTGTTATCTCTGAATTCCGCGATTTTTTCACATTCCATTAGATAATGACGCAAAGTATGCGAATAGTTCTGCTGACAGAGTTTACATTTAGTCAAATCTACATCAGCAGATGTTACAAACTCCCAGAGGTACTTGTACCCGAGCCTAAGCCTAGCAGTGGTAACATCTAGAAGTCTGCTAACCTTATTGGATGACCCAAAGACGTGCGGTTCTTCCTGCATAATAGAATGATAGATGGAGGAACTGGTGTGCATTTCAATTTGCCTCAAGTCTCCGAAATTTAATTGATGTTCCCGGAATATTACTCCCCACAGGCTGCTCAAAGGTAGTCCTCGTTGGTAATTAATTCCCGCTTTACGAACAAAAGTCTTGGCCAACTCATCAATTCTATCATGCGTGATCCAGTTAAAAAAACAATCTGTTAAAAGACCAATCTGATATGAATTAAATACCCAGACGTTATTTATAGGCCGGCCTCGATGGGTGAGGTGGGGGTTTATTTTACGGAGTGGGGACTGGATTGATTGATCACCATTTGGTCACCATTTGGTCCGGGAGACATCTCCCGTCACGCAGGGTGCAGTCGCACCTCCACAGATGTCCAGTATCATCTCTCGATACTGGTAATGGCTCATAAGGGCCACCACTTACGGCTATTCATGCCCGTGCCACCTCTTGGGTGGCTTAATCTTTATCAATCAATCAATCGATTGATTGATAAAGATTAAGCCACCCAAAAGGAGGCATGGGCATGAATAGCCCGTAAGTGGTGGGCCTTGTGAGCCATTACCAGTATCAAGAGCTGATACTGGAGATCTGTGGAGGTGCGACTGCACCCTGCGTGACGGGAGATGTCTCCCGTGTGGGGACTGGAGAGGAGGGGCAGGAGAAGTACGTCGCGCAGACCCGGTGCCCTTAGTGAGGGAAGGCGGACGTGTCTCCTGGCCACTCGTTCAAGGTCACTTTTTGGTTCTCCTGTTGTTACTTTAGTTCATTATATAAGCGCCCATCACTCTTGCAGTGCATTTAAGATGTTCTCTCTCTCTCTCTTGTCAATTAGGAGACCAGAAAGGTGAACATTATACCGTCAAGGCCATGGCCACATTTGCCTAAATGTGTGGAAACGCTTGTGCGTATTAGTTGATGATTGGTGAAGATTATGCAACCCAAGAGGTGGCACGGGCACGAATAGCCCGTAAGGCACATTAGTGGCGGCTGTTGTTGTTGTTATAGATTCAGCTACTCGGAACAAGTTCCAAGTAGCACGGGCTATGGTGAGCCCGTAACTTACCTGGCACAGGAGCTGGGCAAGAAGCACGGGCTATGGTTAGCCTCGTGGACAGGAGATGTCTCCCGTGACACACACACATTAGTGGCGTTTAGGATTTTTTTTATATACTTGCCCTACCTAGAACGCCAACATTCTTCTTGTATCCCAACTTGTATGTATGAACGTTTCCCTAACTAAATATTATTAATATTATTATTGAGAAAATCTACTGGAGCGAACCTGCCACCAAGATATTGCCGGCCGCGTGCTCTACCACTGTATCAAATATTATTATTATTATTATTATTATTATTATTATTATTATTATTATTATTATTATTATTATTGTTGTTGTTGTTGTTGTTGTTGTTGTTATTATTATTATTCACACTAATCGTACTCACGTTAGTAATCACACTAACGTGATGTATCGATGAGAAAATTCGTAGGAGCTGTGTAATGAGGATTCGAACCTGGGCGGTGGGTGTACCTATGGATTTTCTCATTGATACATCAGGTGAGTATGATTACTCTCTCTCTCTCTGTAGTATTCTTAGTATTGCCGTGTTGTATTATTATATACTGTGATGAATTCTCATAGATATTCTATCACGTTAGTGTGATTTCTTTGTGCATTATTTTTATTTAACAACCAGGTGGTTATTCATACAACAATGCAGTCCGTCCTCCTAAAAAAGAGCGTCGCATTTAGACGTATGATTTAACCAAGTCAAAAAAATTGTCGTACTAGAAAATGGAAACGTCTGGCGAAATTGACGTACTGTCCCGTTTTCTATTTTGTTGTCCTCTGGTAGGTTAGGATAAGGGCACTTGAGTACGACAGTTTCTTGACGTTGGGAAATCTTAAAGACGGGCTGGAGCTTACTAGTGAATATTAGCTTAACTCTCGGTCTCCTAACACACGATGACATTAATAACCGTTTCATGTTTGTGAGATATATTAGATTATTTTAATTCTATTAACGCTGCGATAGGCCTATAGGCCCGTGCAGGACAGGAATGTTGCAGGATTCCCGGCCTACACGAACCTGTAGGCTTATCGTAGCGTCAGTAATTTCGTATATGCAAATGTTGACGTGTGAGAACCGTGGAACACTTGCTTCTCTTCTTATGTTAACTTAGATTTGGTATACTGTATTTTTATCATTTATAATTGTGTCGTTGTCCCGCGACTCAACGACACGTTAATGTTCTTAATCTGCCTCAGAATCTTTCATACAAAGATTAAGTCATCATCCTTTTTCAGGCTTCCAGGAGACGTTCATAATGTTCATTCTCTGGGCCTAGTACTGGGCGACTTGATATTCTTTCTGTAGGCCTTGTACTGGGCGACTAAATATTTTTTGTAGGTCTACTACTGGACGACTTATTCTTTCTGTAGACCTAGCCTAGTACTGGGCGAAAAGTTGTCGATGGCGCGAGGTAAAGTTGCAGAATAACAATAATTTTCAAGGTGCTAAAACTTCCAAATATAAAGTCAAGCATTTTATAGTCCTTTTTTTGGCTGTGTTAATACACTTAGATTTCCACCCGAGCCGGGTTCTGAGCCTATACGCTATATAACACTGATGATGTGCTGGAGAGTGATGTGTGGGAGTGAAGTAAGTCATCCGGGCCGCAAACTTTATTACCAACATTAGGCTTTGTTTACAAAAGTCCGTCAAATAACTTCCCGGCGAGCCTATCCCTGCCCCCGGGGCTAGGCTTCACCTAGCCCTTGCCAGGGCCTAGGCTCCATCTAGCCCCTGCCAGGGCCTAGGCTCCACCTAGCCCCTGCCCTAGGCTTCATCTACCCCTTGCCCCGGGGCTAGGCTCCACCTAGCCCCTGCCCCCGGACCTAGGCTCCACCTAGCCCCTGGCCCGGGCCTAGGCTCCACCTACCCCCTGCCCCGGGGCCTAGGCTCCACCTAGCCCCTACCCCGGGGCCTAGGCTCCACCTAGCCCCTGCCCCGGAGCCTAGGTTCCACCTAGCCCCTGCCCCAGGCCTAGGCTCCACCTAGCCCCTGCCCCGGGTCCACCTAGCCCCTACCCCGGGGCCTAGGCTCAACTAACCATCACTTCTCTCCCCAGCAATGAGGACACAAGTCCTGTATAATCACCCTGTAGTTGAGAACACACCCGCCATACTTAACATGTGTACAGCGGTGTGGAGGCTACTGACAATGAGTCAGTATGAGAGGGGTGGGGGGGGGAGGGGATGATGGTGTGTTCACTCGATTCACAACTAAACTGTGAAAGTGAAAGTTGTGATGACGGCGTTTTTTGTTTTTTTGTTTTATGAGATTTAAATAAACCTGAGTGTCCATGCGCCAGCAAGGAACTCGAGTAATGTGTATTTGTAAGCTTAATATTTATAATAGCGTATAATATATATATATATATATATATATATATATATATATATATATATATATATATATATATATATATATATATATATATATATATATATATATATATATATATATACACACACATATATATATATATATATATATATATATATATATATGTTATTAAATATGACCGAAAAAGTAAGATTAATAATTCTAACACGAATTTTCTCAATTTTCCTTATGTTTGTTTTTACTGATGACGGTAAATTAAAAATCAATTCTCCAAAATTCATTCTTTATTTCTTAGTCTGACGCGACACTTGAGCGCGTTTCGTAAAACTTATTACATTTTCAAAGACTTTAGTTACACACACACAGAACAACTATAACTGAACAGAGTTTAAATACCTGCATTTGGGTGAGGTGACATGTTACAATGGTTTGGGGTGAGGTGAGAACAAACACAGAACACGAAACAATGGGTATAAGGAAGAATAGATCTGTAACTGCAGAAGGCCTATTGGCCCGTATTTCTTGATGTTTCTATATTGGAGCGGAGTCTTGAAGTGGGTAGAATATAGTAGTGCGTTAATTGGCTGTTGATTGACCCGCACGCGCGCGCGCACCCGCACCAGCAATCAACAGCCAATTAACGCACTACTATATTCTACCCACTTCAAGACTCCGCTCCAATATAGAAACATCAAGAAATACGGGCCAATAGGCCTTCTGCAGTTACAGATCTATTCTTCCCTTATACCCATTGTTTCGTGTTCTGTGTTTGTTCTCACCTCACCCCAAACCATTGTAACATGTCACCTCACCCAAATGCAGGTATTTAAACTCTGTTCAGTTATAGTTGTTCTGTGTGTGTGTAACTAAAGTCTTTGAAAATGTAATAAGTTTTACGAAACGCGCTCAAGTGTCGCGTCAGACTAAGAAATAAAGAATGAATTTTGAGAATTGATTTTTAATTTACCGTCATCAGTAAAAACAAACATAAGGAAAATTGAGAAAATTCGTGTTAGAATTATTAATCTTACTTTTTCGGTCATATTTAATAATATATATATATATATATATATATATATATATATATATATATATATATATATATATATATATATATATATATATATATATATATATATATATATACACGGGACCATGGTAAGTCGACTACATAAGCTCACGAGCCCCTTGCACATACAAACAACACGCGCGCGCGCACCCGCACGTATGGGGTAGTGTGGACAACCGCTGGTGAGTTGTAGTCCAAAGGTCCTGGGTTCGATTCTCCCGGTTGAGGTAGGAACAAATAGGCAGTTTCACCTGATGCCTCTTGTTTACCTAGTAGTAAATAGCTACACGAGTTACACCAATTCGTTCTTATAAATAGTACGTCGCATTTTAACGTATAATTTCCCTCTGAAATCGATGTAATGTCCCGTTTTCTGTTTGTGGGACCTTGAGTATGTTAGGTTCGGGTAATTTTACTGACGTTGGGAACACGAGCTGGTTAAATGTCTGCCACCGGCTGGATCTTGGGGTGGGAGGGGGAGTTGTGTATTTACTATTTGTCTGGAGTATGCTGCTCCAGCATGGAGTCCGTACCTTGTCATGCAAGACATAAGACGGAGTTAGAGAAGGTCCAAAGGTATGCCACTGTACTACTTCCAGAACTAAAAGGTATGAGTTACGAGGAAAGGCTCCGTGAATAAGCACAATTAGATAAGTACGATTAGGTGAGTATACACTGACTCACTCACTGACTCACTCTTCATGCTGCCAGAGTACACACAGCTCGCCAACATGCTGGAACAATGACGCAATTTCAATGTAAACAATTTCAATAGTGTACAGCCTTGCCCGACCTCGAGGTGTGGCGGAAGTGTTAGCCTGGCTTCCCGCCCCCCTACAACCCCCCCCCCTCCTCTCACAACCCTCCCCCCCCTTCCACAACCCTCTCCCCCTCCCCCTTCCCACACCCACTCCCCCCCCCCTCCTTCCACAACCCTCTCCCCCCACTACCATCCCCCCACCCTTCTCTAAACCCCTTACCCTCCCAACCCTTCCTCTTGCGTCATCGTTTTCTACACAATGGGTGACCGCTGTAGAAATGCGGCGCTGACCTTAAGACATAACCCGGGATTTGGTCATTCGTCCGGCGAGGTTGTGTGTGCACTGAACGGAAGTGATACCACGCGGATGTGTGCTTAGGTCAGAGGAGAGGTCGGGACGCCAACGTCTCGAAGGGAGTAACATTCTCTGGCGAGGCGACAACCTGTAATTGTCTTGTTGACTTGGGGACGAAGGTGAGAGTGGGTGTCGCAGCTTAGCGGGTCGGGAAGGTAGGCAGGCGTGGCGCTCCTTCTCTTTTATGAGAGAAAGGGACCTGAAGGATGACGTGGGAGGGAGAGAGAGAAAGGGGGGGAAGAGGGAGGGAGGGAGGGAGAGGGAGGGTAGGATGGGGAGAAAGAGAGAGGGAGGGGAGAGGGGGAGGGGCTAGAGGAAGAATAGAGAGTGCAAGTCGGCCAGCGAGATAACAAGAGCAATACAAATTACAGAAATCCCTTCCCTTTCCGCGTATGTCTGTGATTATCACACGTACACGTGTACATGAGCGGTGGTTACACTCGGAGTTGACCGGGGTCGTGCAACTACTGCTACTCCACTCAAACTGACTTATCTCGAGGTTGTTGATGTAGTTAGGGGAGTGCACGCGTATTCATGTCCGTGCTACCTCTTGGGCGGCTTAATCTTCCTCTATTAATCGGAGCGCGCACCGAAATACAAGCACAGACTATATTACCCAGTTCCTGGTCCACCATTACCGCATCCTGACGCTAAATTTAGGAGCTGACCTTTGTCGCAACTGAGGTGAGACTTCCAACGAAGCTGATCTTGTCACCGGAGTGTGTTGATGACCTGCCGACACTCTCGATATCCTGCTTCACGCACCTTCCCTATATTGTTAATCTGCCTCTACCCAGGTCCAATTTCTACTTGTATCCTGACTTGGCAGAATTCCAGCCACCTTTGTTGTTTTTTTCTTATCTGTCTGTGTTGATGTTTGCTTTCTACTCTTGACCTTCTCGCCTCCACACTATTGGCTCAAGACATTTAACTAAAAACCCCTTCTCATGACCACAGTGCTTGTCTCCCCTTGTACAGTGTAGTAATTACTGGCCCAGTACGGTGTGCAGCTACTGTGCTGGGTGTCGGGGGGCTCCCAGATCCACACTCTAACATCCACGTTACTCACAGTTCCAAAGAGCCAGAGCTCAACCCCCCGCAAGCACAATTAGGTGAGGACATTGGTTTACGTATGCCAAATGACTGAATTATGAGTCAAGAAATGACTGAATTTGTGTCGTTGTTTGTGCGGAGAGTGAAGAACATGTATTGGGAGTGAGGAACATGTATTGCTGCACTCTCTCTCACGATCATTTTCCTATAATTAAGCCTAGAAGACTGGCACTAACAATCATGCGAGTCTGTAATCTTACACAGCACTGTGTCTACTGAACACACACACA
>WNGS01004511.1:25707915-25737141 GCA_020271785.1 Procambarus virginalis | reverse complement strand
TACGCCTTAGAAAATTGACATGGAATTCAAAGGAATGGAAAGTTGAAGAAAACCTATAATTGGAAGCTATCTTGCAGGGTAGAGTAAAAGGTTAATAGCGACGGGGTCAAAGCAAAAATAAATCGCCGATTACACCACCTTTAGAAAACATTTTCAGTGTAATGTGGTGAAGGAAGTTTCATCATCTTCCAGCAGCCTCGGAAGATCGACCCGGGGTCAAGCTCTGGGCACGTAGGCACGACTGGCCAACTTTCCTTCACTATTCTCAAAGATACATCTAGCAGTGAGTTAGAACCTGCTTGTGAAGCCATAATAAAACATTTGTCAGTGAAAAAAGCCAAGCAAGGTGATGCTTGAGGCGAGAGCCGTGAGAGGGAGCTCGCAGCTTGCAAGGACAAAAAAGCCCGTTAACCAGTCGCGGAAACATTAAAAACCAAGCGGGTGCTTGCCACACTCCCCTATAACCTGACCAAGCAAAGGTGAGGAGAAAGCGTTAAGCCCGTACGACTACACAGCACTGGGGCGGAGTGCGAGGAAGTATAGCAGATGCAACAGGAGACCGGAGTAAAGAAACTTTATCCAACCCACCTGGACCAATATGGAGCGAACAGTGGCCTGCAAGAGCCAGCCCCCTCCCCCGTATTGCTCCTTACAGGTTGTAATTAACCTCACACAATCGCTAAAAGTTATTTAGTAAACAGCCTTTTCTGTAATGCTTCGAAAGCGGAGGTGGACAGTTACGTTGTATACTCAGCAAGTTAAACTGGCATGGTAGTAACGGTGATTGGGGGCGGTGTGCCCGTCCTGCTGCCTGCCTCAGCCCCCCTCCCCCAACACCTGCATCCACCCTCCCTCCGTCACCTATAACAGGATCCAGCGTCAACCTATACTAAAAAACAATGACTCGTAATTTATCTTAATTTTGAAACCTATTTAATTGATATCAAAAGTCTTCTCCTAATATCTATTTAATTATGAACTAAAAAAAAACACTTATTCTGACATTTGTGTGTGTTGGTTTCCAGTAGTGTCCCCTAATGACCCGTTTTAAATTTTCTAGCGGGGAAAATCCAGGTAGAATTGTACCGGTAATATTTACCCCCTTTGTTTCTCCCATGCGGCGAGGTCGCTTCTGGTATTATCTGGGTAAGACTTGTGGTATATATCCCCCCCTTGGAGTCTTCCATTCCTCGGTCCTTCCTCTCCCTTCCTCCATCCCTACCCACCTCCGTCTCCCACTCCCCCATCCCTACCACACCTCATCCCCCCACTCCCCCATCCCTAATAACACTCCCATGAATAATGCACCCATCCCCCTAAATGAAAGTATTTATTGGAACGTTCACCCAAACAGTTATAGTCCAAGCACTGATGACCACCAAAAAATTGACTTTTGTAATACTAAATTTGGACAAACCAGAATCTTCAACCTCAAGACCTAATCTCTCCTAGCAATCCTAGGCCTATATCTTCGGCCTAATATAGTACATACACGTGCTATACCAGGCTTAGGAATATGTAAAGTTTTAACGTTTATAACTTTATGTAAATCTTTCTTTCTTGATCATAAAATTAATAATACAAAAAGTGATTTAACGGCGGTCCGTATCACATATTTGCCTCATACCTACTACAAGATTATGATATCAAATCCCCCCGCCCCCCTCCTCCATCGGACAAATAATAAACGTCAACATTTCGGTCTTTCAGGAACGAAGATTGGATCAAGTCGTGTAGTGGCAAGATTGTGGGAGAGATTGAACATTACGAGGGAAGGAGCGGGGCGAAAGGTGAAATGAATTCAGAAACAGAGATAAGAATAAGTGCAAGAAAAATTGCATGAAAAGGTTAGAAGGTAAGGGTTAGATGACAATGTAAGAATAAGAGAGAAAGGTAAGGGGAAAAGGCAAGAATAAAGACAATCAGGTAAAGGACAGGATAGAAGCAAGGGGACGAAAAATGAATAGAAAAAAAAGAATACCAAAAACGAAAAATTGAAAGGTAAAATAAATAAAAGAAAACGGCAAAAAAGCCTAATGACTTAAACAAAATCTAGTAAGAAAACAAAGAGAAACAACAATTCCTAAAAGGGGGCGAAGCCAAGTCCGTATCACGTCTTTAAGATCCCTTGCCTTCTTAAACGTGATCTGACTTAACTCTGGTCCTCTACCCTCTCTTTCCTGGCTGTCTTTTGTTACTAGATTTTTGGTTTTATCTTCGTCAATAGGCTTCTTGCCTTATTACTTTACCTTTAATTTTTTCGAACTTTTTTATTTATATCATTTGTTTTATTCTTTTTTTTACCTTCCCTTACTTAACCTGTTTCTCTTTATTCTAACTTTCTTAATTTTCCTTGCCTTTTTCTCTTGTTCTTACTTTCCTCTTATTCTCATCTTCACTTTTCTCTTTCATTTCACCTTTCATCTTTCTCTCCCTTCATATTATTTAAATATGAAGGACCTATTCTGCTCTCTTTTTCAATCACACGACGTGATAGGTCCACAACGGACCGAAAGTCGTCGTCGTCCTCATCTTCTGATCTGTAGTTTGGTCATCATATATTCAGCCACGTTATTGACCCATCGTCTGCACTATAAGAACAGTGCTATCACTTCAGGCGGCCCACCACTCTGACTAAAGTAAAGCGACGGTCTCGCTCACGAGGTCAGCGTTCAATCCCCCCGACCGTCCACAAGTGATTGGGTACCATGGCTTCCCCCTCCCGTCCCATCGCAAATCCTTATCCTGATCCCTTCCAAGTGCTATATAATCTTAATGGCTTGGCGCTTTCTCGGGACAGCACCGCGCTAGGTAAGTCACTACGGGCTCACCATAGCCCGTGCTACTTGGAATTTGTTCAGAGTAGCTGAATCTATAACAACAACAACGGCGCTTTCTCCTGATAATTTCCTCCCGGGTGCCCGCCGTCTTCTTCGGCAATATGACCCTCATCACCACGCCCTTAAATGGTCGAATGATCCTTGGCACTGAGGCCAGTGCCACCCGTCGGCCAGAGACACCCAGTTTCACTGTCAGTGTCACGGACTCTGCCGACCCTTTCATCGAATTCTAGTTCGTTGAGTTATGCGTTCAACAAAAAAATTAAAAAACATAAGACGGAAAAGTGATTACATTTTATAGTAGTGATAGTTGGTGTCAATGACACAAAAGAGTGGTGGTGTTTTTTGTAAGCACTTGACAGTTGTTTACATGATGCGGTGAGTGGCTCAAATATTTGTTTACAATTCACAGGTAAGCAAGCGGGTTGTTTTATCACACGTACTTTTGTTTATTTCTAACAATTTCCATAATTGGATGGATTAGCACAAGGTCCCGCCTCTTAGAGCTTCCTTGCTAAAGGACAAGGTCTAAACAAAACCCCCCAAAAATGTATTTCTGCAATTAATATCGACCTGTCTCAGGAGGAGATCCCCCTGGAGGTAATAACTTCAAAGTCACCACGTATTGATGCGATTATCTACTTTCTACCCATGGTTACTTCGTTAAGGTTAAGTTATATTAATACGGTATATTAATATAACTCAAACATGTAAAATATACACTTAGAAAAAAATTCGAATATCCCTTAGAATTTCACTTATAGAAACCAAATTCTTCAGAACGTTTCAAAGAAACTAGATCAGCATGAACTTTATATTTTAAACCAACGATTTTATAATATAACAAAGTTATAGCTTTAGGATATTCTTGTTTAGAATAAAGGTTCACTTGCCAGTTTACAATGAGACTATTATAGGACCGTATTTTGCTTTCAGACCATCACAAAGATCTAATCAGATAATTGAAGAAAGGGGGTAGGGGGGGGGGGGGTTGTCTCGTTCTAATGGATTAGTCTGAGAACTGGGTGTGATTACGGACCCTCAAAGGGTTACCATAATCCCCCCCCACCCCCTCTTCGCCAGACTTGAGATCACTACCACCCTCAGTTTTCTTAAGTAGGAACAGAACAACTGAACGGAAATTATAAGTTTTATTATTTAAAAAAAAGGCAAATCACAATTACACAAAATAGTTACAACTATTCACTCACAATCACAATAACGTGATAAATCAACGAACAAATCAAATCCATTTGTCCTTGTGGATTTGTTCACTAGTTACAACTAGTAACACTTATGCATAGTTTTTGTGCAGTCTAGGGAGTTACTGACGGTGATAGTTACTGCTAATGAAACTTTTTTTTTATTCTTCAGAGAGACAATAGTTCCCCTTCCCCCTGAGAGGCTTCCCTCCAGGTATGAACCCCTGCTCCTTCCCCCTTCCTTCCCTCCAGGTATGATTAAGTAAATAATTATCAATAGAACCTCCAGGTATGAACCCCTGCTCTGTAGAATCTTCTTATCTACTTCATTAGGCTATTTGTTTGTAAATAATCAACTGCCCTCCGTCGAGCTGTGCCTATTTAAACATATTTTATATAATTTTGTTTCCTGTGTCTGGGTAGGTAATTAGTCACCATGCGCCTCATCTTTGGAAACGCGTTAATTGCTTTGTTAATACAGCTGTTATAAATTAGAGACCCTGTAGCAATTTACCCAAGAAATTCACTATGCATAATTTTTACCGTGAAGACGCGTCCAGTGGAATAAATGACAACTGAAAATTATGTTTTAAAAACGGAGAATAAGACAATATTCACATTTCTGTGAAATATTGATTGACTTTGAAGACCAGGGAGAGATTGATTCTTGCCGCCTGCGTCTGCTAGTTTATTGAACACCCCATACTTAACCTGTGAGCGGTAGTGTATTGAACACCCAACATTTTATCATTTATAGTAAATGGTTGCCATTCGCACATTTCATTGTGATAAGACACTGGATCTACTGGTTCCTGTTAGACTATGGTGGTTCCCCAGGAGCACAACACCGTGTGTGTACAGCGGCCGCCAGCCTCTCGGGGCATACAATCACACGCCATCAAATACTCTGGTCGTATATCGGGCGATCAGACACTTCAACGGGTCGTATATACAACCCGGGCCATCACACAACCGGGGTTATATATAGGGAAGAAACTTGAATGTTTTAAGAGAGCGTTAGTTTGATACATCTTCACGAATGCTAAACAATGAATGACAAGAAGAGATCAGAAATGCGCAACTATTGCACAAGATAGGTAGCCCGGCAGGTCACATGATCCTCGGGACTAGGTCGACCTTTCAGAGTAAACCAAAACCAGTTACATCACTTACAAATTGGCAGCCTAATGGCCTACTGATGCTATGAAACGTTCCAAAACCAAAATATGGCTACCAGGCTTTATTTACCCCTTAGCGTAGCACTTTGTGTTAATGCACTCAGAAACCCATGTAGCATAGGAACCCATGTAGTATATGAACCCATGTAGTATAGGAACCAACGCCGGTTTTCGCGACATTAGGCTCCTAGCTGTTCTTTGGACGGTTTTGGTCATTCTTGGACGCATTTATATAGGCTGCATCGTAAATTATTATTATATATCTACATGTGAATATGTATATAATTACACGGAAAATATATTTATGGAAACGAACTTAAAAGAGGAAGTACAATTCGGAGACTTTTTTGGGATCACCCAGTACTAATTGGGGCGGGAGACCAGACCTTCCACACTCACCTACCCTCCTCCAAACTAACCTCAAACTCATTTTGGTGCTTTATTAATGCTACCGAATATCTCTTACGTACTCCAGTTGTCAAAAAGAGTGCATGGGGCCAGGGAGGAGGGGGAACTCCTCGCCTCATCACCTAATATATTACAGGCACTCAGTTATGGCTGCCGGATCAAGGAGTTTCCTGTTCCTGGATCTCATGACTAGTCGAGTAACCTTGGGGAACCATCCCGCTCGCCTGCCGTCCTGGTCCACCTCACCTCCCTCCATCACACCAGGGGGTGAATACCTGCTCCATCTTTCCGAGGACCTCCTTACCGTCCTCCCCTCCGCCGTGTTCCTCACCGTGTAGGCGGCAGAATCTTAAAAGCCTCAGCTAGAATTAAATTCTGACGTCATGCTAACGTCACACCTTGTGCATACCGTGTATAAAACACCAAATTTTGTATTATTTTTTGGATAAGTCAGGTCGAGTTTACTTAAAGAGTAGCGAGGACAGTAGCAAGGTGAAGAAATATTCAGGCTGGAAAAGATCATCAAGACAAATGGGGAGGGGAACCTTCGACAAGCCGTCGGCTTCCTGTCCTCGTCGAGGCCACTAGTGTTAGTGGCTCTCAGGTAAACTCAGGTGTTCGACCGTACTGGTGGCAGGCGGTCGACATGCTTCTCGCACACCGCTCAGGGACCTTACCTGCGAGCCCTCAACTTGTCAACACACAACACGTAGCTCATCATATTCACAAGGGCTCACCATTCATTCATTATAATTACCCCACTTTCATGGGGGGAAGGGAGTTATCGTCCGTGGGAGAAAAATTGTGTTAAGGATGAAGAATATTGTGAAGAGCAACACAATATTTAAAAAGAAAACGTGGCTAGTTTGGCTTTCAGCAAGGATACATCTTAAATTCCGAGCCCAATCCCCAGAGCCGTATAACAAGGGAGATAAGGAGGCAGATTGTACCCTATAATAGTGGGCGCTGGGGTAGGCCTATCCACATCCATACGCCTAAATAGAGGTCTTTTTTGTTTTTTTATGAACCACAAACGCTGCCATTCCTTTTGCTAGTCAGCAGCCCTACGGTGGCTCCACGAGGTAGCTTCAGCTCAAGCCCTGGACCAAAGTGTTTTATACAAGATGCCTCACTATATCAAGACTGGCATGGTTAGTGCTTTGTGAAGGATTCCTCTCTCCTTTTTTTTCCTGTTGACGGCCGTTCAGACGCCGGAAAACACAACCAACACTCGAGTCAAGCACATTCTAATAAGGGAAATTATGGCCATCATAATGCCTTGCTAAACATAGGGGAAAAGTGAACGAATATCCTCGAGACGCTCTGCTATAATTATTACAGGTGGAGTATGCATGGTAGCCTAGCAAGACCCGCTGCAGGCTGTCTGGTAACTTGCCAAAACCGGTCCCGGGAACCTGTCTCACTTTTACTCTCCATTGACATGCCACCGCTCAACCTGTGGCCACGCCAGGAAGCCACTCGCTGACAAAACCAGTTTACAGTTAGGCAGCGTTTTGATCTATTTTACTCTCGTCCGTACGAAAAGAAGGCGTGCGGTGTGTTAACACTATAATACTAATAATAATAATAATAATAATATAATAATAATAATGTTTATTCAGGTAAATTATACGTTATCTAGGACTAGCTGCGCCTTCTTGATACAGCACAGCAGTGACAAAATGAGTGAGAGTATGCGAAAGAAGAATGAGTGAGAGTGAGTGAAAGTGAATGAGAGAGAAAGGAAGGGGAGGAAGTGGATTAGGATACACAAGAGGCGAGTGACTAGTCACCATACCACTCCCCCCCTCACCCAAGCTGGGACCCAACCATGGGCCACATCACTTTTACCCACACCTGCCGCCCCTCTCCTTCCTTGGCTGTGCGCCCGTGCTCGCACACGCGCGCGTGTGCACGTACAAACATGGAATGATAAAAAATACATCGAAGTGTTGAGAGATTATTGAGTGGAGTACAGTCCCTGGTGGCCCAGTGGAAGCACACTCGCCCAGCGCCTCGGAAGCTATTTCGGCAGGGTTTGAACCCTGGCCAGGGAGGATTGACTAGGCACAAAATCTTATCTGCTCGCCAGTGTTCACCCAGCAGTAATTGGGGGGCCTGGTTGTAAATCAAATGGTGGGGTCGTGGTTCCAGGGGAAAACTTGTAAGGGTTAGGCTCAAGACGAGCTACGGAAAGGGAGCTACCTTACCTTAAGGTTACCTTGAGGTTACCTTGAGGTGCTTCGGGGCTTAGCGTCCCCGCGGCCCGGTCGTCGACCAGGCCTCCTCCTGGTCGACGACCGAGCTTAGCTAGCTCTAAGCCTGCTAACAGGAGCCAGATGTTCGTTCCTGTGCCCACATGTATAAAAAAGGGGGTTGGTATTTGAGCCATCCTAATATACGTCAATGAACTTAAGGGGCCAAAATATGGGTTCTTAATAGTTCCTCAACTTCTGAATTTGTTTCTGCATAACCTACATGGCAAGGGCTTCAACTTTTTCTAATGGTTCAACATCGTAAATGAGCACAAAAAATGAAAAAAAAATAAATAATTTTAATAAATTGAAAATTGAAAATTTCAGTGTTAAATAATTCCCGTCGTCGGGAAGAAGCAGTCTGCATTCAGGCTTGTATCGAGGTCCTCCTAAGGTCGACCTAGTGACCTTCCCCACGATGCAACCCACAATAGTTGCCCAACTCCTCGTGCGAGTCGAGAACGTTGACTACTGTGCTACTTAAAGAGAAGAATCGGCACAGAGGTCTGTCGAATATTACACAAATTAAACCCTCCAGAAATCTTAAAAATTCCTACTGGATTTTTACAAGACAAAAGCATAGACACGAGGCTATGAACAAAGAGTGATTAGGCCCAAAAAAAGCAGTCGAGAACTAGATTCCTTGTGATAGTAGCCTATAATAACAGGTATCCAAGGCCGTCATGCTTCAGGATACGAACAAAGTGGTGTAATGAATGCAGCGGGATGTAATGATTACAGTGAGTTGTGAAGAGTACAGGGTGGGGTGGTGGTTGTGGCAGTGGTGGTGTTCATTGTAGTGGGAATGGAACGGGGGGGGGGGGCATTGTCGTGGTAATGGAAGGGGTGGCGGTAAAGGTCGTAAACACTGTATAGTGATGAACGTAGTGAGTGTTGGTGGTGACATTGGTAGTAGTGAAACTGGCGGCGACGTTTTGTAGGTTGCGCTCAACACAGTATAATCCAAACAACTACAAACCGTTAAATCCAAACGAAGCTATTTGTTTGTACCTTCAGAAGTGAGAGTTTTAAAAGTACTTATCTAATCCATAGTAAAACATATATACGGCATTAAATTGAATTATACCATTTGCCTAACTCTTCAACAGGCTAATTACTTTATTGCACAAAGCAATTCCTCGTTGTACTGAAGACGTTTGCCTGTATAACCATGGAACGTGTCCGCAAGAAATCACACCACCACGAGACACCAAGCTACGAGGCACTGGGATCATCCTCCCAGCAGTAGGCGCTGGGATCATCCTCCAGCAGTAGGCGCTGGGATCATCCTCCCAGCAGTAGGCGCCGCTCCCACACAAGGGCACAAGGTCATGTAGGGGGTTAAAAGGATGCTACCCCGGACAGGAGTGTGCTACCCGGATTATCAAGGACCATTCGTGACGCGCGCGCGTGTGTGTTTAAGCTTCAGTGGAGAATTAACACATCAACACCTCCATCAATACCACAAAGGATGTCACCAAAATATCGTCAAGATCTTCCGAAGACATCGCCTAGTCTAGGCCTACCCAAAGCTGTCAGGATCAAACAACGGACACGACTTCCACATTACTGATGTTGTTGTTGTTATAGCTTTAGCTACTCATAACGAAGTGTCCATGTAGCACAGCTATAGTGAACCCGTAATTGAGTTCGGTTATTCGCAATGTCTTCACACGTGGTTACATGTGATATTTGGATCAAAGTTTTAAATGGAAGTGGGGTTTCCTCCTTTCTCCCCGTTTCTTTTTTCGCTTCTGTTTTAGCGCACTGGTTTTATTCTTGTTTTAATAACATTTTCTTGCTGGTGGATGACGCAGTACGGTATATTTACAATTAAATCCAACCAATGTAGAAGATTGCGAAGAACAATGAGCAATCGAAGATGAATCGAAGATTGGGGATGGGATAGACTAGGAGGGAGGGAAAGGCCCCGGAGGCTTGGGGGAAAGGGAAGGGAATTATCAGGGAAAGCACAAAGCCATTACAACTTTCATAGCACTTGTGTCAGGATAAGGACCTTACGGGCTATTCATGCCCATGCCACCTCGTGGGTGGCTTAATCTTCTTCAATCAATCAGCATAAGGATTTGCGATGGGACGGGGGAAAGGAATGGTGACCAACCACTTGAACGGTCGGGGATTGAACGACGATCTGCATGAAGCGAGACCGTCACTCTACCGTCCAGCCAATGGTTGGAGGAAATTGGAACAGGCCACGCCCTGGAAAACAAACCGAAACTGTCTCTATTTTCCGCTTGTTACAACTTGTAATAAAGTTGTCACATCTTGGCTTAACGTGTTTACGACGTATTAGAACGTTGTTACAACTTGCTATATTGGTTGNCGCGGGGGAAGAGAGGCGAGGCTGCCTCAGCGAGGATGGTCAAGAGGCACAGGGTGCGCCTCTATCCCACCTTCGACACCAAATGTGACAAAAACAGTTAAACACGGATATAAATAGGTTGGAGGCGGAACCCAAGACCTTCATTTCACTCTCCGTAAACAGTGTCCTGCTAGATTTTCAACTCCCTGGAGTGTATTAGCCAGTAGCAGAGTTTCTTTCACCCTATGCCCCTGTTACCTAGCAGTAAAATAGGTACCTGGGTGTTAGTCAGATGTCACGGGCTGCTTCCAGGGGGTGGAGGCCTGGTCGAGGACCGGGCCGCGGGGACACTAAAAAAGCCCCGAAATCATCTCAAGATAATCTCAAGATAACCCAAGGCGCTAACCACCTGAGCCTCACTTTCAGTTTTACTCCAATTTTTTTTAACGATTTTTTGTTGTTGCTTACAAAACCGCGTGCAAAAAGTTTGTCTTCTGTTGCTACACTTCACAAGAAATGTTGGCATGTGCAGTGTCAGAAAAAACGAGCAACTTTCTCACGGGCGTGCTGCCACCTCGGTAGGCCTACAGTTTCCAGGCTGCCACCTCGGGCAGCTCGGTAGGCCTACAGATTTAGACTGCAAGGCAGGCAACCCCAAGGTCCAATCGGTGGCCAAGAGTGAGTAAGTACCTGCCTCCATACCTCCTCCTCCCAGGAAAACACACCAATTTGAACACCATCGGCAGTGGGCCTGGAGTGGTTGGCTTAAGATGTGTAGACACACACACACACACACACACACACACACACACACACACACACACACACACACACACACACACACACACACACACACACACACACACACACATACAAACACACAAACACACACGCAGGGGTGTTGTGGCCTTGTGATTATACGAGTCCATAACTACATCAAATTACACTGCATAGTCAGGTTTGGATAGACCTTGAGTTTTGTTCTACATTAATTAGTAGTATAATGTGTATTATTAATATGAAGCATAGCATTCAAGTGATACTCTATAGGTATTCAATTTACATCATTTCCATTCTATTGTGCGGCTGGTCGGTCAGTATTGCCAACCGTGGATGTAACTGAGAGAATATTATTTTCGGAACGTTATTGACCAGTTTGGAGAATTTAAGTTGGATTCCTAGACTAAATAATTCACTAAATACATAGGTGGTGATTTTTGTTACCAGTTTTGTATCCGTGAGTATAACTAGTCGTTGCTGATTATGTAATGTTGTTAGTCCTGATGTAAAGGAGACAGCTGCCTTTCACTGTATTGTTCAGTGGACTCGTGGAACAAAGTGGAAGCCTACTCTCGGGACAAAAACAATTGCAAATTAAACGCTCGAGGACCAAAAACCACTTCGACGTTTATAAAATCGTGAGAACAGATTGAATTCTTCAAATATGGTTAAAAGTTATCAAAAACAACCATTTAATGATATGTTTGCGTGCCAGCATGAGCCTAGCCCATGACTCAACACTGACCTGTACTTATAAGTGTGTCCCAACGAATACAATCAAGAGTCTCCGAACAAACTTTCGTTATTCCTCCAGAAGACTATCATGGAGGCGAGGACACGTTGCTGGGCCATGAATATAAATCCCTACCTGTAGACCCAGCATGTATATCCCCTCCTACCTGTAGACCCAGCATGTATCCCCCCCTCCTACCTGTAGACCTGGCATGTATCCCCCCTTACGCGTATCCCCCTGGGAATATGTGTAGGGGGATACATACCGGGTCTACATGTAGGGTAGTAGTATAAGTAGAGACTATGCCCGTGCGTTTTGCTTTTTCCAACGCACGGGCATAGGCATAAGGGGTGTTTAAAAGTTTTTGTATTTCATTTCTCAACTGCAAATATATAATTTTGTGCAGTGGGAATATAAAACTTCCCCTCCTAGGTCCTGTCAGTCAATCTTCAACTTCCCTGTATATGACCGTTTTCTGATATGGTACACTTATTCCCATTTTCAATATTTATATCAAGGGGATTAAAAGGCCGCCTTCTGTCCGGGTCCATTTTCGTTACCCCAGCGAGTAATAAATCTAGGACTGTCCTTCCAGTCCCTGAAAATTTCGCTCAAGGGGATTGAAAGGTCTCCTTCCGTCTGTGGTGTTTTCCCATTACCCCAGCGACCGGCACAGGTGCATTCATCTTCCCACATTAAGCCCGTTTTCCTTAATGACGAGTTTCCATACTGTTTCCCATTTTCTAAGATAATTTTCTAGCTAAGATTACATATTGAACATAAGAAATGCGTTCAACCCTGTTACCAAACCAGTATTTACCCAGGTATTTTTCCTAAATCTAAACTTAGCCAATGTATACCCACTGTTTCGTTTTCTGTCTCGTGATGATACTTTGAATACCCTATTAACATCCCCTTTGTTATGTCCATTCATCCACTTGCACACTATCATGTCACCCCCTAATTCTTCGCCTTTCTATAGAATGTAATTTATGCTTTGTCAATCTTTCTTCAAAGATCGTTTATCGAGCATAGGAAATAAGATGAAAATCCACTATCCTCCATTCGAAACAAGGGGGAGCAACACAGAGCATAAAATAATAAGCATCTCACTGGCGACAGCGATCAAATAACATAAAATCGAGCATAGGAACACTACTGAAGCCCCCGTTGGAGTCTCCAGCTACATGCGAATATTTTGTCATTATATATAATAATAATAATAATAATAATAATAATAATAATAAAAGCTATAACATCACTCATATTTCATTTATTCCTCCCACACTGCTAATCCCGGGTATATCGCATTATCACTCATAAACACCTCACTGTTGCATATACCCATCTATGCCCAATCAAAATACTCATTCAGTGTACATATATATGAACTAGATTCGGTAGATTTATATATATATATATATATATATATATATATATATATATATATATATATATATATATATATATATATAGGAGCTGCCTCGTATGGGTAAAATAGGCCTTCTGCAGTTGCCTTCCTTCTCATGTTCTCATAACCTTAATAATAGAAACGTCATCATCTCCAATGAGGTCTGCTTCACCAATGAGGTACGATGCTTTAGCCGTCCATGACGTCACAAGCAGTTCCAACCTCTCATTAGCATATTGAGTAAAATCTGTTAACAGCTCAACTTTTCCCGGTGACATCACAAGCTATGTCATGATGCTTTGTATCCACTCGTATTTTCGTATTATTCCCCGCTACAAATAGACTCAGCATGTACCTCCCGCTACATGTAGACTATGCAGCTAATGAACTTTTCAGTTTAACAAAAATTGCGCTTCAACTGACGATAATATCCTGTTACACTAGTGTCGTGACGGCGTGGACAGGTGACGGCGGCGTGGACAGGTGACGGAATGTCGCCTTTACTGCTAGAATCCATTCAATAAACCATCTAAAATACTGTGACCGACTAATATGCCTAAATCTGTATTCTCTTGAGCGCAGGCGGGACAGAGACATAACAATTTACACGTGGAAAATATTAGAAGGGCTGGTCCTAAACCTGCACACAGAAATAACACCACATGAGACCAGAAGACATGGCAGGATGTGCAGAATACCCCCGTTGAAGAGCAGAGGTGCAACAGGTACTCTGAGAGAGAACTCTGTCAACATCAGAGGCCCGAGACTGTTCAACCTTAGGAGGATGGACTGCCTATTTACCGATAGGGGAACAGAGGCATCTGGTGCAAAGAAACGTTGCCCAAACGTCTCCTGCACGGCAATCTAACCCAGATCCAGTCGATTGTAGGCCGACTGCGACAATTAGCTTGGGTGAAGCCCGTCCTCATCAACAATCGCCAAACGTTCGATAATCCAGCTGAGAACCCCCCCCCCTTTTTCAATCTGTCCTCAGGCTAGGCTCGTTAAAGCCGCGGCCGTCTACCAAGACTCATTCCTCAGTTTTTACGCATTGTTCATTGAAAATGTTTCTTCTCATTATTGTTATTATAATTAAGTTCTACGTATAGTTAGGCATAAATTAGGTCATGTTAGGTTAGGTGTTTAGGTTCTGTTGTCGATTATTGGTATTTGAAGTACGTGGATGAAGCATTTACAGCGTTAAGATTCGAACCGAGCTCATCAGCGTGGCGCCAGAGGCCCAAACACTACCACCTGTCACAAGAGCACTGCTTGTGTCACGAGCTTAACTCTCCAGATCATCAGTAACAGTTTTAGTGCATCATTATAGACATGATGACTGCTGACAACGCATCATCAACTACGGTCATTAGTCGACATAATCTCAAACATTTTAGAGGTCGCATAGAAGCATTTAAGTAATGTAGAAGTGATATATCTCAAAAGTTGTCGTGCCTGAGAAAACATCCTAAATGACCGCAGCGCGAGTCCTTACTATTTGATACATGTCTAACACACAAACGCGGGGGAAGGGAACTATGAGGAGAAAGCGCCGTTGTTGTTGTTATAAGTTCAGCTACTCGGAACAAGTTCCAAGTAGCACAGGCTATGGTGAGCCCGTAACTTACCTGGCACAGGAGCGGGGCAAGTAGCACGGGCTATGGTCAGCCCGTAGTGGACTTACCTGGCACAGGAGCGGTGCTACCGAGAAAGTGCTTGTTGTTGTTGTTATAGATTCAGCTACTCGGAACAAGTTCCAAGTAGCACGGGCTATGGTGAGCCCATAACTTACCTGGCACAGGAGCTGGGCAAGAAGCACGGGCTATGGTTAGCCTCGTGGACAGGAGATGTCTCCCGTGAGAAAGTGCTATGCCGTTACGACTATATAGCACCGGGAAGGGATCAGGATAAGGATTTGGGAGGGGACGATGGAAAAGGAATGGTGCCCAACAACTTGGATGGTCGAAGATTGAACTCCGCCTGCAACTTGGATGGTCGGGGATTGAACGCCGACCTGCATGAAACGAGACCGTCGCTCTACCGTCCAATCCAAGTGCTGGACGTTATCTGTCACACAGCGGGTTTCCTTCTCTCTCTTCCTCTGACACCGTATAGTGTGCAGCTGGTACATTACTCCCCCGGCCCCTGCCAGTAATTACCTTCCTCTGGGGTGTTAACCTCTTCACAATTTCATCACTGTGGCCTTAAGAATGTGTAGGAATATAACGTGTACGAGTATAAGAAGCTTGGAGAGGGGGTGGAGACGGGCGGCCTTGGGTCACTTATGGTCTGGCGGAGGTAAACACACTCGGGAGATGTTTACCTTGGGAGCCGCGGAAGTACCACACTCAAGTTTTTTTTCTGTTTTATTCCTTTGTTGTGGAGCCCGAGCCACTCCTGCGGGCGGCAGGACGACAGCTACAGTTACCTGGTGCATATGCAGCCTGGGCCTCGCCGTCTTGGTTTAGTTACGCCTTAGAAAATTGACATGGAATTCAAAGGAATGGAAAGTTGAAGAAAACCTATAATTGAAGCTATCTTGCAGGGTAGAGTAAAAGGGTTAATAGCGACGGGGTAAAAGCAAAAATAAATCGCCGATTACACCACCTTTAGAAAACATTTTCAAGTGTAATGTGGTGAAGGAAGTTTCATCATCTTCCAGCAGCCTCGGAAGATCGACCCGGGGTCAAGCTCTGGGCACGTAGGCACGACTGGCCAAACTTTCCTTCACTATTCTCAAAGATACATCTAGCAGTGAGTTAGAACCTGCTTGTGAAGCCATTAATAAAACATTTGTCAGTGAAAAAAGCCAAGCAAGGTGATGCTTGAGGCGAGAGCCGTGAGAGGGAGCTCGCAGCTTGCAAGGACAAAAAAGCCCCGTTAACATGTCGGCGGAAACATTAAAAACCAAGCGGGTGCTTGCCACACTCCCCTATAACCTGACCAAGCAAAGGTGAGGAGAAAGCGTTAAGCCCGTACGACTACACAGCACTGGGGCGGAGTGCGAGGATAGTATAGCAGATGCAACAGGAGACCGGAGTAAAGAAACTTTATCCAACCCACCTGGACCAATATGGAGCGAACAGTGGCCTGCAAGGAGCCAGCCCCCTCCCCCGTATTGCTCCTTACAGGTTGTAATTAACCTCACACACTCGCTAAAAGTTATTTAGTAAACAGCCTTTTCTTGTAATGCTTCTGAAAGCGGAGGTGGACAGTTACGTTGTATACTCAGCAAGTTAAACTGGCATGGTAGTAACGGTGATGGGGGGCGGTGTGCCCTTCCTGCTGCCTGCCTCAGCCCCCCTCCCCCAACACCTGCATCCACCCTCCCTCCGTCACCTATAACAGGATCCAGCGTCAACCTATACTAAAAAACAATGACTCGTTATATTATCTTAAATTTTGAAACCTATTTAAATTGATATCAAAAGTCTTCTCCTAATATCTATTTAATTATGAACTAAAAAAACAACTTATTCTGACATTTGTGTGTGTGTGGTTTCCAGTAGTGTCCCCTAATGACCCGTTTTAAATTTTCTAGCGGGGAAAATCCAGGTAGAATTGTACCGGTAATATTTACCCCCTTTGTTTCTCCCATGCGGCGAGGTCGCTTCTGGGGTATTATCTGGGTAAGACTTGTGGTATATATCCCCCCCTTGGAGTCTTTCCATTCCTCGGTCCTTCCTCCCTTCCTCCATCCCTACCACACCTCCGTCTCCCACTCCCCCATCCCTACCACACCTCCATCCCCCACTCCCCCATCCCTACTAACACTCCCATGAATAATGCAACCCATCCCCCTAAATGAAAGTATTTATTGGAACGTTCACCCAAACAGTTATAGTCCAAGCACTGATGGACCACCAAAAAATTGACTTTTGTAATACTAAATTTGGACAAACCAGAATCTTCAACCTCAAGACCTAATCTCTCCTAGCAATCCTAGGCCTATATCTTCGGCCTAATATAGTACATACACGTGCTATACCAGGCTTAGGAATATGTAAAGTTTTTAACGTTATATAACTTTATGTAAATCTTTCTTTCTTGATCATAAAATTAATAATACAAAAAGTGATTTAACGGCGGTCCGTTATCACATATTTGGCCTCATACCTACTACAAGAATTATGATATCAAATCCCCCCGCCCCCCTCCTCCATCGGACAAATAATAAACGTCAACATTTCGGTCCTTTCAGGAACGAAGATTGGATCAAGTCGTGTAGTGGCAAGATTGTGGGAGAGATGAACATTACGAGGGAAGGGAGCGGGGCGAAAGGTGAAATGAATGGAAAAGAAACAGAGATAAGAATAAGGTGCAAGAAAAATTGCATGAAAAGGTTAGAAGGTAAGGGTTAGATGACAATGTAAGAATAAGAGAGAAAGGTAAGGGGAAAAAGGCAAGAATAAAGACAATCAGGTAAAGGAAAGGATAGAAGCAAGGGGACGAAAAATGAATAGAAAAAAAGATATACCAAAAAACGAAAAATTGAAAGGTAAAATAAATAAAAGAAAACGGCAAAAAAGCCTAATGACTTAAACAAAATCTAGTAAAGAAAACAAAGAGAAACAAACAATTCCTAAAAGGGGGCGAAGCCAAGTCGTATCACGTCTTTAAGATGCCCTTGCCTTCTTAAACGTGATCTGACTTAACTCTGGTCCTCTACCCTCTCTTTCCTGGCTGTCTTTTGTTACTAGATTTTTGGTTTTATCTTCGTCAATAGGCTTCTTGCCTTATTTACTTTACCTTTAATTTTTTCGAACTTTTTTATTTTATATCATTTGTTTTATTCTTTTTTTTACCTTCCCTTACTTAACCTGTTTCTCTTTATTCTAACCATTTCTTAATTTTCCTTGCCTTTTTCTCTTGTTCTTACTTTCCTCTTATTCTCATCTTCACCTTTCTCTTTCATTTCACCTTTCATCTTTCTCTCCCTTCATATTATTTAAATATGAAGGACCTATTCTGCTCTCTTTTTCAATCACACGACGTGATAATGGTCCACAACGGACCGAAACGTCGTCGTCTCCTCATCTTCTGATCTGTAGTTTGGTCATCATATATTCAGCCACGTTATTGACCCATCGTCTGCACTATAAGAACAGTGCTATCACTTCAGGACGGCCCAACCACTCTGACTAAAGTAAAGCGACGGTCTCGCTTCACGCAGGTCAGCGTTCAATCCCCCCGACCGTCCACAAGTGATTGGGTACCATGGCTTCCCCCTCACCGTCCCATCGCAAATCCTTATCCTGATCCCTTCCAAGTGCTATATAATCTTAATGGCTTGGCGCTTTCTCGGGACAGCACCGCGCTAGGTAAGTCCACTACGGGCTCACCATAGCCCGTGCTACTTGGAATTTGTTCAGAGTAGCTGAATCTATAACAACAACGGCGCTTTCTCCTGATAATTTCCTCCCGGGTGCCCGCCGGTCTTCTTCGGCAATATGACCCTCATCACCACGCCCTTAAATGGTCGAATGATCCTTGGCACTGAGGGCCAGTGCCACCCGTCGGCCAGAGGCCACCCAGTTCACTGTCAGTGTCACGGACTCTGCCGTAACCTTTCATCGAATTCTAGTTCGTTGAGTTATGCGTTCAACAAAAAATATTAAAAAAAACATAAGACGGAAAAAGTGGATTACATTTTATAGTAGTGATAGTTGGTGTCAATGACACAAAAGGAGTGGTGGTGTTTTTTTTAAGCACTTGACAGTTGTTACATGATGCGGTGAGTGGCTCAAATATTTGTTTACAAATTCACAGGTAAGCAAGCGGGTTTGTTTTATCACACGTACTTTTGTTTTATTTCTAACAATTTCCATAATTGAGATGGATTAGCACAAGGTCCAGGCCTCTTAGAGCTTCACTTGCTAAAGGACAAGGTCTAAACAAAACCCCCCAAAAATGTATTTCTGCAATTAATATCGACCTGTCCTCAGGGAGGAGATCCCCCTGGAGGTAATAACTTCAAAGTCACCACGTAATTGATGCGATTATCTACTTTCTACCCATGGTTACTTCGTTAAGGTTAAGTTATATTAATACGGTATATTAATATAACTCAAACATGTAAAATATACACTTAGAAAAAAATTCGAATATCCCTTAGAATTTCACTTATAGAAAACCAAATTCTTCAGAACGTTTCAAAGAAAACTAGATCAGCATGAACTTTATGTTTTAAACCAACGATTTATAATATAACAAAAGTTATAGCTTTAGGATATTCTTTGTTTAGAATAAAGGTTCACTTGCCAGTTTACAATGAGACTATTATATGGAACCGTATTTTGCTTTCAGGCCATCACAAAGATCTAAATCCAGATAATTTGAAGAAAGGGGGTAGGGGGGGGGGGGGTTGTCTCGTTCTAATGGATTAGTCTGAGAACGGGGGTGTGATTACGGACCCTCAAAGGGTTACCATATAAGTCCCCCCACACCCTCTTCGCCAGACTTGAGATCACTACCACCCTCAGTTTTCTTAAGTAGGAACAGAACAACTGAACGGAAATTATAAGTTTTATTATTTAAAAAAAAGGCAAATCACAATTACACAAAATAGTTACAACTATTCATACACAAATCACAATAACGTGATAAAGCAAACGAACAAATCAAATCCATTTGTCCTTGTGGATTTGTTCACTAGTTACAACTAGTAACACTTATGCATAGTTTTTGTGCAGTCTTAGGGAGTTACTGACGGTGATAGTTACTGCTAATGAAACTTTTTTTTTATTCTTCAGAGAGACAATAGTTCCCCTTCCCCCTGAGAGGCTTCCCTCCAGGTATGAACCCCTGCTCCTTCCCCTTCCTTCCCTCCAGGTATGATTAAGTAAATAATTATCAATAGAACCTCCAGGTATGAACCCCTGCTCTGTAGAATCTTCTTATCTACTTCATTAGGCTATTTGTTTGTAAATAATCAACTGCCCTCCGTCGAGCTGTGCCTATTTAAACATGTTTTATATAATTTGTTTCCTGTGTCTGGGTAGGTAATTAGTCACCATGCGCCTCATCTTTGGAAACGCGTTAATTGCTTTGTTAAATACAGCTGTTATAAATTAGAGACCCTGTAGCAATTTACCCAAGAAATTCACTATGCATAATTTTTACCGTGAAGACGCGTCCAGTGGAATAAATGACAACTGAAAATTATGTTTTAAAAACGGAGAATAAGACAATATTTCACATTTCTGTGAAATATTGATTGACTTTGAAGACCAGGGAGAGATTGATTCTTGCCGCCTGCGTCTGCTAGTTTATTGAACACCCCATACTTAACCTGTGAGCGGTAGTGTATTGAACACCCAACATTTTATCATTTATAGTAAATGGTTGCCATTCACACATTTCATTGTGATAAGACACTGGATCTACTGGTTCCTGTTAGACTATGGTGGTTCCCCAGGAGCACAACACCATGTGTGTACAGCGGCCGTCAGCCTCTCGGGGCATACAGTCACACGCCATCAGATACTCTGGTCGTATATCGGGCGATCAGACACTTCAACGGGTCGTATATACAACCCGGGCCATCACACAACCGGGGTTGTATATAGGGAAGAAACTTGAATGTTCTAAGAGAGCGTTAGTTTGATACATCTTCACGAATGATAAACAATTAATGACAAGAAGAGATCAGAAATGCATAACTATTGCACAAGATAGGTAGCCCGCCAGGTCACATGATCCTCGGGACTAGGTCGACCTTTCAGAGTAAACCAAAACCCGTTACATCACTTACAAATTGGCAGCCTAATGGCCTACTGATGCTATGAAACGTTCCAAAATCAAAATATGGCTACCAGGCTTTATTTACCCCTCAGCGTAGCACTTTGTGTTAATGCACTCAGAAACCCATGTAGCATAGGAACCCATGTAGCATAGGAACCAACGCCGGTTTTCGCGACATTAGGCTCCTAGCTGTTCTTTGGACGGTTTTGGTCATTCTTGGACGCATTTATATAGGCTGCATCGTAAATTATTATTATATATCTACATGTGAATATGTATATAATTACACGGAAAATATATTTATGGAAACGAACTTAAAAGAGGAAGTACAATTCGGAGACTTTTTTGGGTCACCCAGTACTAATTGGGGCGGGAGACCAGACCTTCCACACTCACCTACCCTCCTCCAAACTAACCTCAAACTCATTTTGGTGCTTTATTAATGCTACCGAATATCTCTTACGTACTCCAGTTGTCAAAAAGAGTGCATGGGGCCAGGGAGGAGGGGGAACTCCTCGCCTCATCACCTAATATATTACAGGCACTCAGTTATGGCTGCCGGATCAAGGAGTTTCCTGTTCCTGGATCTCATGACTAGTCGAGTAACCTTGGGGAACCATCCCGCTCCCCTGCCGTCCTGGTCCACCTCACCTCCCTCCATCACACCAGGGGGTGAATACCTGCTCCATCTTTCCCGAGGACCTCCTTACCGTCCTCCCCTCCGCCGTGTTCCTCACCGTGTAGGCGGCAGAATCTTAAAAGCCTCAGCTAGAATTAAATTCTGACGTCATGCTAACGTCACACCTTGTGCATACCGTGTATAAAACACCAAATTTTGTATTATTTTTTGGATAAGTCAGGTCGAGTTTACTTAAAGAGTAGCGAGGACAGTAGCAAGGTGAAGAAATATTCAGGCTGGAAAAGATCATCAAGACAAATGGGGAGGAGGGGAACCTTCGACAAGCCGTCGGCTTCCTGTCCTCGTCGAGGCCACTAGTGTTAGTGGCTCTCAGGTAAACTCAGGTGTTCGACCGTACTGGTGGCAGGCGGTCGACATGCTTCTCGCACACCGCTCAGGGGACCTTACCTGCGAGCCCTCAACTTGTCAACACACAACACGTAGCTCATCATATTCAACAAGGGCTCACCATTCATTCATTATAATTACCCCACTTTCATGGGGGGAAGGGAGTTATCATCCGTGGGAGAAAAATTGTGTTAAGGATGAAGAATATTGTGAAGAGCAACACAATATTTAAAAAGAAAACGTGGCTAGTTTGGCTTTCAGCAAGGATACATCTTAAATTCCGAGCCCAATCCCCAGAGCCGTATAACAAGGGAGATAAGGAGGCAGATTGTACCCTATAATAGTGGGCGCTGGGGTAGGCCTATCCACATCCATACGCCTAAATAGAGGTCTTTTTTTGTTTTTTTATGAACCACAAACGCTGCCATTCCTTTTGCTAGTCAGCAGCCCTACGGTGGCTCCACGAGGTAGCTTCAGCTCAAGCCCTGGACCAAAGTGTTTTATACAAGATGCCTCACTATATCAAGACTGGCATGGTTAGTGCTTTGTGAAGGATTCCTCTCTCCTTTTTTTTCCTGTTGACGGCCGTTCAGACGCCGGAAAACACAACCAACACTCGAGTCAAGCATATTCTAATAAGGGAAATTATGGCCATCATAATGCCTTGCTAAACATAGGGGAAAAGTGAACGAATATCCTCGAGACGCTCTGCTATAATTATTACAGGTGGAGTATGCATGGTAGCCTAGCAAGACCCGCTGCAGGCTGTCTGGTAACTTGCCAAAACCGGTCCCGGGAACCTGTCTCACTTTTACTCTCCATTGACATGCCACCGCTCAACCTGTGGCCACGCCAGGAAGCCACTCGCTGACAAAACCAGTTTACAGTTAGGCAGCGTTTTGATCTATTTTACTCTCGTCCGTACGAAAAGAAGGCGTGCGGTGTTCTAACACTATAATAATAATAATAATAATAATAATAATAATGTTTATTCAGGTAAATTATACGTTATCTAGGACTAGCTGCGCCTTCTTGATACAGCACAGCAGTGACAAAATGAGTGAGAGTATGCGAAAGAAGAATGAGTGAGAGTGAGTGAAAGTGAATGAGAGAGAAAGGAAGGGGAGGAAGTGGATTAGGATACACAAGAGGCGAGTGACTAGTCACCATACCACTCCCCCCCTCACCCAAGCTGGGACCCAACCATGGGCCACATCACTTTTACCCACACCTGCCGCCCCTCTCCTTCCATGGCTGTGCGCCCGTGCTCGCACACGCGCGCGTGTGCACGTACAAACATGGAATGATAAAAAATACATCGAAGTGTTGAGAGATTATTGAGTGGAGTACAGTCCCTGGTGGCCCAGTGGAAGCACACTCGCCCAGCGCCTCGGAAGCTATTTCGGCAGGGTTTGAACCCTGGCCAGGGAGGATTGACTAGGCACAAAATTTATCTGCTCGCCAGTGTTCACCCAGCAGTAATTGGGGGGCCTGGTTGTAAATCAAATGGTGGGGTCGTGGTTCCAGGGGAAAACTTGTAAGGGTTAGGCTCAAGACGAGCTACGGAAAGGGAGCTACCTTACCTTAAGGTTACCTTGAGGTTACCTTGAGGTGCTTCCGGGGCTTAGCGTCCCCGCGGCCCGGTCGTCGACCAGGCCTCCTCCTGGTCGACGACCGAGCTTAGCTAGCTCTAAGCCTGCTAACAGGAGCCAGATGTTCGTTCCTGTGCCCACATGTATAAAAAAGGGGGTTGGTATTTGAGCCATCCTAATATACGTCAATGAACTTAAGGGGCCAAAATATGGTGTTCTTAATAGTTCCTCAACTTCTGAATTTGTTTCTGCATAACCTACATGGCAAGGGCTTCAACTTTTTCTAATGGTTCAACATCGTAAATGAGCACAAAAAATGAAAAAAAAATAAATAATTTTAATAAATTGAAAATTTCAGTGTTAAATAATTCCCGTCGTCGGGAAGAAGCAGTCTGCATTCAGGCTTGTATCGAGGTCCTCCTAAGGTCGACCTAGTGACCTTCCCCACGATGCAACCCACAATAGTTGCCCAACTCCTCGTGCGAGTCGAGAACGTTGACTACTGTGCTACTTAAAGAGAAGAATCGGCACAGAGGTCTGTCGAATATTACACAAATTAAACCCTCCAGAAATCTTAAAAATTCCTACTGGATTTTTACAAGACAAAAGCATAGACACGAGGCTATGAACAAAGAGTGATTAGGCCCAAAAAAAGCAGTCGAGAACTAGATTCCTTGTGATAGTAGCCTATAATAACAGGTATCCAAGGCCGTCATGCTTCAGGATACGAACAAAGTGGTGTAATGAATGCAGCGGGATGTAATGATTACAGTGAGTTGTGAAGAGTACAGGGTGGGGTTGGTGGTTGTGGCAGTGGTGGTGTTCATTGTAGTGGGAATGGAACGGGGGGGGGGGGGTGGCATTGTTGTGGTAATGGAAGGGGTGGCGGTAAAGGTCGTAAACACTGTATAGTGATGAACGTAGTGAGTGTTGGTGGTGACATTGGTAGTAGTGAAACTGGCGGCGACGTTTTGTAGGTTGCGCTCAACACAGTATAATCCAAACAACTACAAACCGTTAAATCCAAACGAAGCTATTTGTTTGTACCTTCAGAAGTGAGAGTTTTAAAAGTACTTATCTAATCCATAGTAAAACATATATACGGCATTAAATTGAATTATACCATTTGCCTAACTCTTCAACAGGCTAATTACTTTATTGCAGAAAGCAATTCCTCGTTGTACTGAAGACGTTTGCCTGTATAACCATGGAACGTGTCCGCAAGAAATCACACCACCACGAGACACCAAGCTACGAGGCACTGGGATCATCCTCCCAGCAGTAGGCGCTGGGATCATCCTTCCAGCAGTAGGCGCTGGGATCATCCTCCCAGCAGTAGGCGCTGGGATCATCCTTCCAGCAGTAGGCGCTGGGATCATCCTCCCAGCAGTAGGCGCTGGGATCCTCCTCCCAGCAGTAGGTGCTGGGATCATCCTTCCAGCAGTAGGTGCTGGGATCATCTTTCCAGCAGTAGGCGCTGGGATCATCCTCCCAGCAGTAGGTGCTGGGATCATCTTTCCAGCAGTAGGCGCTGGGATCATCCTCCCAGCAGTAGGCGCTGGGATCATCCTGCCAGCAGTAGGCGCTGGGATCATCCTCCCATCAGTAGGCGCTGGGATCATCCTTCCAGCAGTAGGCGCTGGGATCCTCCTCCCAGCAGTAGGCGCCGCTCCCACACAAGGGCACCAAGGTCTTGTAGGGGGTTAAAAGGATGCTACCCGGACAGGAGTGTAGCTACCCGGATTATCAAGGACCATTCGTGACGCGCGCGTGTGTGTGTGTCTAAGCTTCAGTGGAGAATTAACACATCAACACCTCCATCAATACCACAAAGGATGTCACCCAAAATATCGTCAAGATCTTCCGAAGACATCGCCTAGTCTAGGCCTACCCAAAGCTGTCAGGATCAAACAACGGACACAACTTCCACATTACTGATGTTGTTGTTGTTTTAGCTTTAGCTACTCAGAACGAAGTGTCCACGTAGCACAGCTATAGTGAACCCGTAATTGAGTTCGGTTATTCGCAATGTCTTCACATGTTGTTACATGTGATATTTGGATCAAAGTTTTAAATGGAAGTGGGGTTTCCTCCTTTTCTCCCCGTTTCTTTTTTCGCTTCTGTTTTAGCGCACTGGTTTTATTCTTGTTTTAATAACATTTTCTTGCTGGTGGATGACGCAGTACGGTATATTTACAATTAAATCCAACCAATGTAGAAGATTGCGAAGAACAATGAGCAATCGAAGATGAATAGAAGATTGGGGATGGGATAGACTAGGAGGGAGGGAAAGGCCCCGGAGGCTTGGGGGAAAGGGAAGGGAATTATCAGGGAAAGCACAAAGCCATTACAACTTTCATAGCACTTGTGTCAGGATAAGGACCTTACGGGCTATTCATGCCCATGCCACCTCGTGGGTGGCTTAATCTTCTTCAATCAATCAGCATAAGGATTTGCGATGGGACGGGGGAAAGGAATGGTGCCCAACCACTTGAACGGTCGGGGATTGAACGCCGACCTGCATGAAGCGAGACCGTCACTCTACCGTCCAGGCCAAGTGGTTGGAGGAAATTGGAACAGGCCACGCCCTGGAAACACAAACCGAAACTGTCTCTATTTTCCGCTTGTTACAACTTGTAATAAAGTTGTCACATCTTGGCTTAACGTGTTTACGACGTATTAGAACGTTGTTACAACTTGCGATATTGGTTGTTATAACTGGTTAGGTGTTAAAACTTGTTCGAACGTTGGACCAACGTCGTAGTTTCGGTGTGTGTTTGGCGGGCGGAGCCTGGGGGAGGGGGGAGGGAAGAGTCAATGTTTTACCAAAAAAAAATATTTGGTACAGATTACCCCCAAATGGCATTATTGAGGCTGAAACAGCAGCACACAGGACGTAGCCTCGGACTGGTCAGGCTAGGTCCTCTGTGCTGCTGTTCCATCCTTAATAATGCCATTTGGGGGTAATTTACCTGTATGAAATAAATATGGGGTAAAACTGTAACTCTCCCTTTTCCTTCCCCCCCCTTATCTACAATCCTAAGATTAGCAATGTAGATAAGCAATCCTTGGGCAAATATACGCTATCTTAGGCTTAAAGCAAATTAGCTGTGAAATGGAATAATGTCTTGTTTGAAAATTTATCACTAAAAAGTGGGGGTCAAACAAGGTGCTATTCTTAGTCCAATTGTGTGCTATCTATGTTGATCCATTTATATAAAAAAAAGATAAGTACTGCATAGGCAATACTCAGGCCAATATTTTCTGTTATGTTGATGATCTATAGTTCTTGCACCCACCAAAGAGGCTATGGAAAATTTGAAAAATTTGATTGAAATATGTGAAAGAAATAGTGCAGAATACAATCTAATTTTCAATCCTGCAAAATGTGCTGAAGTTGCTTTGAACTCTCAGGACTAGTTTTATCGAGATGCGAATATATATTTACTACGCAGAGAAATTCCAATAAAGTATTTTTGAAAGCATCAGGGACATATTACATCGTCACAAATGGCCTTCTTGGCCATTACCTCCACACACACTCGAGGAGATCATTCACAAACGGATGATATCATCGTGTCTGAAAGGAATTATTATATTCCTCTACCCTTCCAGTAAACCCAAATAAAAAAAAAAATATATTTTTTTTAGTCACTCGCTAATCACTGGCCCACTCCTCCTTTTCCAGAAATATGAAGTTAATTGTCAAGAGAAACATCTTAAGGGTGACCGAAACATCTTAAGGATGATCGTGAGTGATATTGTGAATGTGGCAGCGGGTCTACAGGACAGGCTTGTCAGCAGAGAGCCCACGGGGGATATATTCCAGATCCCCAACTTGATGTTTACAATGATTCAATGATTAAGGAAGTAATATCATAGAGACATGGATTACGGACACCCATTACGAGTCCAAATGGAAAGAAAGAAAGAAAGAGAAAGAGAGAAAGAGAGAGAGAAAAAGAGAGAGAGAGAGGGGGGGATAGCCTCAGAACCTGCTGACATACTGTTCCTTGTATGTACTCTTTCCCAATTACAAATATACTCAAGAGCACACACACACTAACCCTTATCACAGCTCCTCGGGATTTTCTCACAAATGTTCTCCCATTTACGAATAAAGTTTCTGAATGATTAATGTTGAATATATATATATATGGCCATGGCAGTAAGAGTTTGAGTTCTAACTTATTTTATTTTGGTCGTGCCCTGGACGACACTAAGAGTCGGTGTGTGTGTGTGTGTGTGTGTACGGTCGACTAAATAGGTGCTACAAGTACTATCGTTGTAATCTCCAACTATCTATTGTACTATCTCCAATGGCTGGATTATAGGTACTGTGTTAGTGGGTTGACATGTATGATTATCCCTTCCTGTACGCCAGCCGGGCGCTATAAACGTGTCCAACACATGTCAAATTGGACAAGTTTAGATTCAGGAAATACCTTGGTAAAAACTGGTTTGAAAAGTAGTTTCTCGTGTAAATAAATAAAAAATATATATTATATATATAAATATATATATTTATACATTTTTGGGGCGCATAGTTGGAAGCAAGTTTTTTTTTTTTTAATTAAAAGTACGGTTGTGTATTGTAGGATTTTGGTTGTGAATACGTTAGTGTGTTGTATAATCATTTAATTCACAACTCCACCAGCCTAACAACTCGTCCTTTGGAATAATACATAGCATTTTGACGTCAAATTCCACAGCGGACAAAATATGATATGCTATACATCATAGCGGCTCACAAACATTCACATTTTCTATGTGTGGGGGGTCGCTCGGTTAGGTTCGGGTGTTTTAGCACACCATTTTTCTGTCCGTTGTGGCAACTGGAGAGGTTGGGCTGGCCAGGGTTCACGTGTTACAGCTTGATTGATTGATGAAGATTAAGCCACCTAAAAGGTGGTACGGGCATGAATAGCCCGTAACTCACAGCTTGTTACTAATTACCTTAAGTAGTGCCAAGAACCACCACATAACTTGTCTGTGATAATGCACAGGAGCGAAGTTTTCTCAGGCCGCAAGACCTTTGTTTATTAATTAAATCTTTCGCAGAGTATTATTATGCAAAGTTTCCAACTGCGTTCACTAGAACGCACTCCAACTGTGTGTGTGTGTGTGTGTGTGTGTGTGTGTGTGTGTGTGTGTGTGTGTGTGTGTGTGTGTGTGTGTGTGTGTGTGTGTGTGTGTGTGTGTTCACCTAGTTTTCACCTAGTTTGTGTTTGCGGGGGTTGAGCTTGGTCTTTCGGCCCGTCTCTCAACTAAAGATTACATGTATGATGTCTGTTTATCTGTCGAAAGTTGAAGCATACTTGGTGATAGCCTCTCCCAAATTTGTAGGGGGGAATGGTATGTGGTATGGGACGCACATAGGTTGGTTGGGGTTGGCGCATGTTAAATGATTCATGAAAAATTTGCAATTATCCACAACCCCATCTCCCTCCCAGGCCATGTTAATGTTTATCCATTTAGTAAAGTGTGAAATATGGCGTGTACTTTTCTGTAAAGTTGTTACAGAAAAGAAAATAATGGAAAAAAAGAAAGATGGTAAAGCAGAGCATCTGGGAACTATACATTTGTTTCAATGCTTCTAGAGGGGAAGGGGGGGGGGGGAATAGGAGGCACAAAGGGAGGGATTGGAAAGTAGATAGAGTAGATAGATAGCTAGATATAGATAGATAGATTAGAGAGATGGGGAGACGGAGAGACCCGAGCAGACGCCGAGTAA
>WNGS01004511.1:25687859-25698576 GCA_020271785.1 Procambarus virginalis | reverse complement strand
TATTGCGAGTCGAGAACGAACCCAACTGTACTACCAGAACCCTACAGGGAAATAGGACAAGATGGAAGAGGAAAGTGTTGCATCAGACAGGTCTAAGTGATGGCGGGGAGAGGACTCACTCCCACACCCAACAGCCCCGTTAAGCAGGTACACCGTACCGTGTTCCCTCAACCACACCGTACCGTGTTCCCTCAACCACACTGTACCGTGTCCCCTCAACCACACCGTACCGTGTCCCCTCAACCACACCGTACCGTGTCCCCTCAACCACACTGTACCGTGTCCCTCAACCACACCGTACCGTGTCCCCTCAACCACACCGTACCGTGTCCTCTCAACCACACCGTACCGTGTCCCCTCAACCACACCGTCAACCACACTGACACTGGACCCCTTAAACAGGTCAAATTACCTGAACATCAAGACAGAGGCCTGCTTGATGAGCTCAAAATCCAGCGGCATGCGGGACTCGAGCCACAGCGAGTAGATGGTGGTCATGCAGCCGTAGTCGTGCGCATGCGTCATGAACCTCTCAGCGTACCCCAGCCTGCGCACCCAGCGTCCCGTCAGTGTGTAGTCTGCGGTGGTGGGGGCGGCACCCAGCGCCTCGCTCGCTGGTACGGGACCGGGTCTCGTCGTTGACTCTTCCAGCACCACGCTGGCAGACTTGTAGGTCTGGACTTTACACATGGTGTTGGTTATGTAGCTCTGTGATGACGACATGGCGGACGGGTGAAGAGAACTGCTGCCGTTGGCCACCATTAGCATCTTCTGCGAGCCCTCGACCACACCTGCAAAACATAAGCAGTGTTAATTATTTTTAAATAAATGATAAGATGCAGATTTTACGCCAAGAGGATGGTCCTGTAGATCTGACATTAGTCACCAGATACCAAAATCTGGGTCCTATAAAGGTCTATGGCAGTGAATTACCTATTCTGGAAAGCAAGTTACAATATTTCATTTATAATAAATCTTTTTAATTTGCAAACTCGTGTGAAGGACAAACTTTTATGGATCAATGTCTAAAGTGAAGGAAATTCAAAAGGGAGAAATTCTACATATTCAGGCGACATGTCTGATACTTTAACGATGGTTCTTTATGTTGCGTTGGTTCTGGAGTAAAAAAAAGTTAACCAAATGCTGATAATTATTCTTACAGGCTCTCTAGGTCTTTATGTAGCCACTTTTTTCGCTCACACCAGCACTGTGCCCACACCTGGTATTAACCCCCCCCCCCAACACCTGCTCTCACATCAGACACCCAACACCTGCTCTAACATCGGGCACCCAACACCTGCTCTAACATCGGACACCCAACACCTGCTCTAACATCGGACACCCAACACCTGCTCTAACATCAGACACCCAACACCTGCTCTAACATCGGACACCCAACACCTGCTCTAACATCGGACACCCAACACCTGCTCTAACATCGGACACCCAACACCTGCTCTAACATCGGACACCCAACACCTGCTCTAACATCGGACACCCAACACCTGCTCTAACATCGGACACCCAACACCTGCTCTAACATCGGAAAAATGTGTTAAGGTTTCTTTTCAATCCTGAGCCAGAGCTCTGCAGCACTCCACCTGTAGTAATGTAAATATGTTGTCATAACAGCAATATATTGTTGCACGTGTAAATATGACGCGTGTTGACGTTTTGCCGCCAAATCCGGCAAGTGAGCGGTTAGAATGTCATAACCGCGTTGTGGTTTTCTTTGAAATGTTAGGCTAACTTTCCCCAACCTTCAACGGAAGGTACTTCCTAGTGCATAATGAGCAGCGGCCTCAATTACTATATTATACATGAACTTTTTCTTGAGACTTTCACACGTAACTCAGTATAGAACAAATTATTACTTAAAAAAGTAACATTGAGCCAATCCGAGAACAATTGTCCACCATTAAAACGTGTTAAACTCACAGTTCGCACAATGACATCATAAGAAGATAATCTAGCTATAAAACGATATGAAGGTCATAATGATTGAACCCGCGTCCCATGACGTATGCCTAGGGACACCAGGGACGAGGGTTCGATCCCATTTTGTGGCCTTAATATTTCCCTGAAACGTGCGATATCTGGTTCATTGTTCCCAGAGGCGAAAAAAGTTACCAACTTGCGTCCCTCGTAACTTTCTAAATGTGTGTGTGAGCCGCTATTCATCAAGCATTTACACATCTACTTGCGAAACATGTACATCTTTATTCAATCATGGCAATTACGTTTACATTTATTAACAGTTTATGAGCGTCGAAACTTAACAACCCAAGGTTATTATAAATTCTTAAAATTGTTTGAGCTCCAAGGCGCTAAATGACCGAAACGAAACTGTCATAACCGAGGAAAGATGTACAGGTTCCGTAAGTGGACACGTAAATGCTTCATGAATCTTGGCCAAGGTTAAGATACCCGTGTTCCCTATAATGGTCGCAAAATCAGCACGCAAATGGTGCCAACAGCTTGTCAGGTTTCTCTTGAGATTTTTCGAGGTTTAGATCCGAGACCGTCACCAGCCTGCCCCCACGCTGGGGTGCGCCCGCCCCCACGCTGGGGTGCGCCCGCCCCCACGCTGGGGTGCGCCCACCCCCACACGGGTCACCAGCCCGCCCCCACGCTGGGGTGCGCCCGCCCCCACGCTGGGGTGCGCCCGCCCCCACGCTGGGGTGCGCCCGCCCCCACGCTGGGGTGCGCCCGCCCCCACGCTGGGGTGCGCCCGCCCCCACGCTGGGGTCGCCCGCCCCCCACGCTGGGGTGCGCCCGCCCCCACGCTGGGGTGCGCCCGCCCCCACGCTGGGGTGCGCCCCGCCCCCACGCTGGGGTGCGCCCGCCCCCACGCTGGGGTGCGCCCGCCCCCACGCTGGGTGCGCCCGCCCCCACGCTTGGGTTCGCCCGCCCCCACGCTGGGGTGCGCCCGCCCCCACGCTGGGGTGCGCCCGCCCCCACGCTGGGTGCGCCCGCCCCACGCTGGGGTGCGCCCGCCCCCACGCTGGAGTGCGCCCCGCCCACGCTCTGGGTGCGCCCGCCCCCACGCTGGGGTGCGCCCGCCCCCACGCTGGGGTGCGCCCGCCCCCACGCTGGGGTGCGCCCACCCCCACGCTGGGGTGCGCCCACCCCCACGCTGGGGTGCGCCCACCCCCACACGGGTCACCAGCCCGCCCCCACGCTGGGGTGCGCCCACCCCCACACGGGTCACCAGACCGCCCCCACGCTGGGGTGCTACCAAGGGTACTCATCAGTAGAAATAATATTAAATACATGTATTAAATCGCCTCATTATCCTCATTAAGACGTGGAAATATTCACTAGAAACTATACTTTAATGTTTCTGCATCACTCGAATTAATGGAATTAAAACTAATGGCAAACCGTCTTCGTTCCATTACAGTGAAAAACCCTGATACACTTAACCGGACAGCAAATGTATAGAATATCTTGCCCTATTATATCTTTTATACATTCAAAAATAGAATTGACAAGTACTTCTTTTACAAATCCAAATATTACCTTTTACCACCATAAGCTTAGAATGAACATCCTTGTTCGGATCCAATGATCTTCTGTTCTTTGAATTCATTTGTAAACACTTGTCGGACATGCAAATTGCAAAGCTGAAACGTCTTTATGTTGATTATACATGCTGTTTAGCACTCGAGTACTCACACCAGAGTGCGCGAGGAAACTCTATAAAGGCTTCCTGGAAGTCAAGATTGATCAACAACCGGCTCCAGGTCTACGACTTCTTAACGGAACATGTGATGCCAGGAGAAAGACTGACGTTTCTCCAGTTCTCAAGTGACAATCGACTTGAGAATGGTCCAGGACGGACCGAAACGTCGCCGTCCCTTCTCCTTCTAGTGTGTGGTCTGGTCAACATACTTTAGCCACGTTACTGTGACTCATCGCCTGCACTGGCGTTTCTCGAGTTCCTCTGATGGACATAGAAGTGACAATTAAGAAGAGCGGGATGTGAACAAAGCCGCAGGCGCCCGACATCATTTCACCACCGGTCCTAGAAGAGGCAGCTGCAGTACTCGCCTAGTTGTACTTGCCGGGGTTGAGCTCTAGCTCTTTTGGTCCCACCTCGGACGCAGTGTGTGCCTCCTGCTGAAGACTTCAACACCTCACTATTTAAGGGAGTTTGGCAAGTGGTAAATGTGGCGCTTCTATACAAGACAAGAGGGAGGGGGGGGACAGTAGCCACTGATCTATAGACCGATATCACTAACAAGAATCCTTTAAGTTACTAGAGAGTAATCAATAGAAGGCGTGTTGATCATTTAAAACATTTCGTTTCCAAGCTTCAGCATGGGTTCGCCAAAAGACAATTTTGCTTGACCCACTTAAGACTTCTATGGCAAGATCACAATAATTAAGCAGGATAGAGCGCTCTAGGTAGACTGCATTTTCTTGGAATGGCAAAAATGGCTTTCTACACGCTTCCTCACAAGCGACTCTTGTGCAAACTCGAAAAACGAGATTTTGTATTGGAAAATAACTCAAGTGGGTAAAGGAGTAACTTTCAGGAAGCAAAGTGTCAGTAAGATTATACATTTCAGAATGGAGAGCGGGTAACTAGTGGAGTACCTCAAGGATCGGACGGGAGACATCTCCTGTCCACGAGGCTAACCATAGCCCGTGCTTCTTGCCCAGCTCCTGTGCCAGGTAAGTTACGGGCTCACCATAGCCCGTGCTACTTGGAACTTGTTCCGAGTAGCTGAATCTATAACAACAACAACATCAAGGATCGGTGCTAGGAACCCAGCCTGTTCCTAATATATGTAATCTATCTAACTGAGGAAGTAAGCTCATTCTTATCTATGAATCTATTCTTATTTTTATCTTTGAATTCGCTTCATGCAGGTCGACGTTCAATCCCGACCTTCCAAGTGGTTGGGCACCATGCTTTCCTCTCCCCCCCCCCCGTAACAAAATTTATTCTGACCCCTTTCTAAGTGATACATAGTCGTGATGGCCTTGGCGCTTTCTCCTGATAATTCCTTCCCCCTTCTTACCCATGTTCGCTGACGATATAAAACTAATGAGGCGAATCTGAACTAGACAGCCTTCAGAGACTGTCTGAGAAATGGCTACTAGACTTTAACTGACAACTCCTATCATTATGATGATAGGAGTTGGCACAAGAACAACTTAAACACAGTACAGGATGAAGGGAAGGCAACTTTCAACTTCTGGAAAAAAAGAGAGAGAGACTTAGATCTCGAGTTATGTCCGCACCAAAGACCAGACACACACATCAGCAGGATAACAAGGGCAGCATATGTCATACTGGCAAACGTCCGGTTATCCTTCACCAACCTGGACAAAGATCCCGTCCGACTGCTGTGTACATCCTTTATATCAGGGGGTTCCAAGGAGAGAATATGATTACAAACACAAGACGAGTCACAGGAACGTCAAGAAGAACTCGTTCCAGTCTGAGTAGCAAATGAGTTGAACAGACCAGATGACGAAGATGTAGAGGCCAATTTCATACACGACTATAAATGTAAGACAAACAGTAAGAGAGTCAGGTGCATTAAACTATTAATGGTCGAAAGTCGGGGCTTAAGAGCAGATGTTCGACCCTGCAAGCATAGGTCCCTCCTGTGCTAGGCAAGTCCACTTCGGGCTCACCATAGCCAGTGCTACTTGGAACTTGTTCCGAGTAGCTGAATCTTTAACAACAACAACAACCTGCAAACAACTAAGTGATTACAATTAAGCGAGTACAGGCTGTGGAAGCAGACTTGTGACTGCTCCAAGGTGACTGAGGAAACCTCAGAAATGCATGATTTTCTTTGAGGTAAATGTGGCAAGACTCCCAAGCGGGTAAATGCGTGCAGCAAAAGTTGGAAAAAAAAGGACATTACAGGAACGACAATAATGGTTGTATGTAAACCTGCTCAGAAGAGGACTATGCCCAGTAATGTGGGGATGGTCTGGTTGTAACTGGTCTCAAAACTCTCCCGTTTCCAGTCCTTGTCCAGGACACGGAGATGGTGGCCCTCAGGCAAAAATCGGGTGAAACACAAAAACCCCCATTCACCAGCCTACTCACTTTCAATAGTATTCGCTCATCCACGCAGTCACGTGCCCACCCAGTCAAGAATTCATTAGAAAATACATATCACTAATCTATAGTGATAGATCACCATTTGTAATAGTTAGAATTGAAGAAAATATATTAAAACTCGTATCTAGAGATTACTCAAAAGACAAGAACACAAGATAAATGGGGGGGGGGGACCCGACAGCTTAGTGGACAGCGTTCGTAGTCCTAAGGGTCCAGGTTCGATCCCCGGCGGAGGTGGAAATCAATTGGGCAGTTTCTTTCACCCTGATGTCCCTGTATATCTAGCAATAAATAGGCACCTGGGAGTTAAGACGGCTGCTACGGGCTGCTTATTTGCACACACGCATCCTGGGGATGCGTGTGTGCAAATAATAAGGACTTGCCCGAAACGCTATGCGTGCTAATGGCTATACAAGGATGTAAAAACTCCTGTGTGTGTATATATATATATATGTGTGTATATATATATATATATGTCGTACCTAGTAGCCAGAACTCACTTTTTGACCTACTATGCAAGGCCCGATTTGCCTATTAAGCCAAGTTTTCATGAATTAATATATTTTCTCTAACTTTTTTCTTATGAAATGATAAAGCTACCCATTTCATTATGTATGAGGTCAATTTTTTTTTATTGGAGTTAAAATTAACGTAGATATATGACCGAACCTAACCAACCCTACCTAACTTAACCTAACCTATCTTTATAGGTTAGGTTAAGTTAGGTAGCCGAAAATGTTAGGTTAGGTTAGGTTAGGTAGGTTAGGTAGTCGAAAAACAATTAATTCATGAAAACTTGGCCTATTAGGCAAATCGGGCCTTGCATAGTAGGCTGACAAGTGCGTTCTGGCTACTAGGTACGACATATATATATATATATTATATATATATATATATATATATATATATATATATATATATATATATATATATATATATATATATATATATATATATACAAAATAAAAAATACTCAAAGCCAACGTAGATTCGACAAAAATAAGTATTTTTTCACAAATTAATTAGCAAGATAACTTTATGGTAATAAAGAACCAGCGAGTGGAGCACACTGCAATCTCCCTAGATCGTCAGAAAGTATTCCATGCCCTCCAGCACATGGGGGATCCTACACACACACACACACACACACACACACACACACACACACACGAGGCAAACTGAAGTATCTAAACGGGTACAACCTTTGATTAAGCAGTACATCTCTGACTTGAGACGTGTGTCGGTGACAGAGGTAAGAGAACATACACAACAGGGCCCCATCCGCCCTTAATATACATCAACGATTCAGAAAAAACTCATTTACAGCCTATAAATTTTCGAAGATGTGAAACTGAAGACTACATGAAAAAAAACACAAGTTAATCTAGATAAGCTCCAGAAATGGTTGAAAAGTGGTTTCTAGTGTTTAACCTTTATAAATGTAAGGTTATGACGGTACATATACCAGCTGTAAGACAAAACTACCCAGGAAGCTGTGTGTGTGTGTCTTGAACCATCACCACTGACACTAGGCGCCGTGTGGTCGATTCGACTGTTGCTGCCAGGGGCGGCTAGTTAACTATACCAACCAGTCCTCTCGAACTGTACATCGCATTTTGACAAATGCCATAAGGCTAAACGCTGAGAGGACGGGACGATTGTGCACCCCCATAATAGCTCAAAAACTTATTTCACTGGGCAGAAAAGGTCTTAAATCAGACCCCAGCAGAGATTGCGTTATTAACAATGACATCTAATCTGCACTCCATATAATTATATCGGCTAATTATATATACAAGAGTTAATTACAATATCTACGTACAGTATTTACAATAAATTATACAGTGATTGTATGTATTTTGCCAATACACAACTACCTTACATATAGGGACATTACAGGATCGTAGACGAAAGAGCTGCTGCTGCTTATTATTATTAATAATAATAATAATAATAATAATAATAATAATAATAATAATAATAATAATAATAATAATAATAATATAATAATAATAAAAGTTAAATGGAGCTCTGAGGTGACTCAGAACCCATGACCAGACACTCCCAGCCTTGGTCGCGGGTTCGAGGCTCCTCGTAGCTCCAGTCGATTTATTCATTAATATACATCACGTTAGTATGACTTCTTTGCGGTTATTAATATTGTCACACTACACATCTTCCTTAGTCTCACAAGCGTCATTGATCTACTAGAAGCCAAATATGGACACAGTGCTGGGACTCTTAGATATTTCATCATTTGTAATAAGTTGGTTTGCCATTTCATGCAGTTTGAGTTTATATTCGTCTCTGAATGGCTTAGTTTGACAGTTTTAAAGTTGAAATGCTCTAGTGGGCGTGTCCCCGTCTGTACAGAATACCATGTCTGTGTGAGGTCATAACGGTGTATAGAAAAATATATATATATATATATATATATATAATAATAAAAAACCAGTTTCCGTCTTAGACTTCAGGGTTACAGGACAAACTGTACAGGCGGCGACGCCTCAAGGTCGTCCGCCACACCTAGCGCAATATCCTTATTTTCCCATTCAATTCGTTCTTTTTCACATATATAACAAATAATGGAACATTTCATTTATATACATTATTACGAAGATTTATAAGAGTTCAAACCGCAACCGACTAATTAAAGCAAACTTGGCTGGAATGTGAAGAGAACGACTTCCTTCCTCCATTATTGGTTGTTTATACGTTATTACTCGCAATCACATCACATGGTAAACTCTGCCATGTTTATTATGTTATTTTGTAAAGTTGAAAACTATTATCACTAAACATAATTAGACCTGTATTTAGAGCGTAAAGAACGGGCCAGAGGCGGCGCCCGCGGCCAGCACTAGGCTCTCAACTCATTTGCTCACACGCCCGGCTAGCCAGTAGAAAGTCTAAATATTGGTGTAGTATTTTAAAGCCTGGACTTTTCACTCTCTCCCGAGGTCTAAACCACAGACGTGACATTTTGTAAACCCAGCTTGGTATTCGCCGAACGTGCACGTGTACTTTAAAGCCTGTAGAGGTTTTTATTAATGAATCACTGCATGCAAACGTACTCTTAGTTGTATTTGCTAGGGAGGAGCGCTATGTGGGGAGTCTGCCTCCAACAATCAAGTGAAATGGCATCATCATTTATGTCGTTTTATACATATAAATTTTGCTTATCAAACACCGTGGTGATTTCCACCAGCATTTTACCGAGGGGTTTGAAACTCAAATAATCATCCCCTCCCGCAGAACAACTGGTAGACGGCAGCCTTGCCCGTCTCCGCAAGTGACGGGACTGATTTCCTGTCATATCTATATCTGGTCTCCCCCCCCCCCTCATCACAAATACTTAGATAACTATCCAGGTGATCTGACAAGGAGTTTTATGTCTCATATCAAATTACTTTACGCTGAGAGTGGCCTTGGTCCACCGCATGGCGTACACCACCCAAGTTTAACCTTGTAACGCAACCGGTTTGTAATGTGCGTGATGTAATTATATCTCTGTCTTTAACCACGAGCTGTGGTCAAGCGTCCTGTACCTCACTGCGTATTGCAGCAACACTAGCCTTGCGTGCGTGCTGGCCGCCACTGCAAGTTTGTGGTCTGGCGTATATATTATATATATATATATATATTATATATATATGTGGTTATCGAGATCCAGCCTTGGCTGTTTCTTTTTCAGTAAATTTAAGTGGTTGAGTTTTGTTGGGGTTCCCAGCCATATTGGTGTACTCTTTAAATGAGCGTGCAAATGCTGCCGCCAGGGAAGCTGTCGCTCTTGTCCCATCTCTCGGTAAGGTATTCCTTATTCCGACTTTCTCCTGTTATCCATTCCTCCATCCTTACCCGTTGGCAGCTTCTTGGTCGTCTGTTACTGGTAACAAACTACGTACTCTTAAAAGTTGATGTGTCCCTGTGCCGTCCTCCTGCCACCGTAACCGGCGATGGAAACGGCTCTGGCGAGGTTGGGTATTGGCCATACTCCTTAACCATGGTCACTTGATGGAGCCCCGCCCTGCTCCTTATTGTCCTAATTGCATTGTCCCTCTTACGGTCGTGCATATCCTTGTTGAGTACTGACTTCCGGGACGAGCGTGTCTTGTTTTCCGACCGTCCCCCGCGCTCGCTTGTCTCTCGATAGTATTCTTGGTGACTGGGATACTTTTGATATCGTTCGCCTTATGCGTTTCTGTTCTCGTATTGGCATCCTTAGTGTATTTAGCGCCATCTGATTATCCCGCACATTTGATGGTGCTACATAGCCTTCCCGGTTTGGTGCCTTCTTTTGATAATTAATTACTTCTAGCCAGAAACATAAGTCTGACCCCCTTCCCCTCTTTCTCCCCAACGGGTAAGAAGGCCTCGCTCGGCCTTTACTCCAGACCTCGACCTGTGTTTCCCATGTCTGTGGCTGGCTTACCCGCAAACCTCATTAGATGTTGCTGATGTCCACGTTCCTACATCTGATACCTCTCTCGCTCTCGAGCCTACTGCACAATTCTGTTCTTAGTCGGCTCCACTTGTCCAAGTGCTCTCAGCTGCTGCCTTCTCTCTCATTAGAACCTGCTTGTCTGCCTATGCTCTTTCTTGCCTCTTTCTTGCCCCTTTCCCCCA
>WNGS01004511.1:25664458-25679312 GCA_020271785.1 Procambarus virginalis | reverse complement strand
ATATATATATATATATATATATATATATATATATATATATATATATAATGTTTGGAAATTTCAGCTGATAAGTGGTAACTATTGTCTTTCCTGAGCTTAGAACGCTACATGTCTGCATGTAACATTAAAATTGCAAATGTTTATCTGTTACCTAACTTTAGAATTGCCATTGTTTACCAAACACGTTTAACACTAACTTACAAACGAATCTGGTATTCTTCGAATTAATAAATTCCCAGCCGATACCAACTAATTCTCCACAGTGAAATTATACAAGTAAAATACTGGAAAACACAGTGACACGCATCACATTTGAGCAGCTCGAGCAAGAAGTGCCGATATCAGAGCTCCTACCATAGTCGACAAGTCTTTCAAGTACCCGTCGCAAGATATTAAGCTAGCCTAGCCTATGTAGACATGTCAGGGCTGAAGTTCTTCTTCTTCTTTACTAATTTACCTATGCCTCCGAACCCCGATTTCTCTTATAACACTACCTAGAGGTACAAGCCCAATTTAGATTATGTAGTTCAGTTTTGGTCGCCGTACTATAGAATGAATATAAATTCACTAGAACGCATCCAGCGTATGATGACAAAGTTAATCCCCCAAATTAGAAAACGTGTCATATAAAAAAAAAAGATTGACAAGGCTTAAATTACATTTGCTAGAAAGTTGAAGAATTAGGGGTGACATGATAGAGGTGTACAAGTGGATGAATGGGCATAACAAGGGGGATATTGGTAGGGTGTTGAAGATATCAACACTAGACAGAACACGAAACAATGGGTAAATATTGGACAAATTTAGATTTATGAAAAACCTCGGTAAATACTGGTTCAGTAACAGGGTTGTTGATTTGAGGAACCAATTACCGCGTAACGTGGTGGAGGTGGGGTCCCTTGATTGTTTCAAACGTGGGTTGGACATGTAGACTTATGGGATTGCAAGGGTGGTTATAAATAGGAGCTTCCTCGTATGGGCCGATAGACCTTCTGTAATTACCTTTATTCTCATGTTCTTATATTCTTATTTTTTTAGCCAAACTGCATTTTTCTGCCTTTCGTAGCGATCATATTTTTTCTTCAGAGTTTCCTCACTCGCTGCACCTGGACACCTCGCGTTGTGGCTCGGCGCTGCGTCCACTGGTACTCTTGACAGTTGCCCTCCATGCATTATGTGGACAATCGTGTTCATTGTTATTGCAGTGACGATTCCTTCATAAAAGATCAGCTTCAACTTGCAATCGATTGATTGATTGTTGCCACCGAAGGCGGCTAGTTTATTGTGCACCCCATACTCATCCTGTGAGCGGTAGCGCAAAAGCATTACAATCAATCGATAGCGTGTCATCCTGGGACTATTACCTGCCGTGACTTCAAGTTGTATGCTACCAAGAGTAACGCTAAGACTTTTACTCGAAAGCTAATTCCTATCCACCCTTGTCTCAATTTTGATATTCTTTTGTAAACGTATAGATTATGCTAAGCTGTAAGGGTTGAACCTTGATACCTGCTTGTCTTGGGCGGCTTGAATGCACCAAGGCTCATTCCTGACGTAGTTTTGCCCCCCCCGTACTTTTTGGGTGGTAAATAGACACACGATCCTATATTTGCCTTTACGCTTTGTGATGTCTAAAGTTGACTATGGCTGCAAATCCACTTCGCCCTCAACCTTTCGCCGTCATGAGGCTTTACATCAGGCATTCTCACCGGAGGTGATGGCTTATTGTCTTGTACAAATGTTTTTTTTATGTGTGATTTTTTCTATAAACATTATTTGTAAATTAAAATATCAACACAAGTCAATATCAATAAAATATCTATATTAGCATTTTAACCTACTTATTCCAAGTTCATGTCCTTCAGTTTGACATCATTTAAACATGTTTTGTATACGATGCCTACCTATATAGCGTCTGTCTGGCGGGTGTTACTGAAGTCTGGCGATGCGTTCAGGTGTTGCTTAATTCTCGTGGTATAGTCTCAAGTTTAATGGTACTGATGTGATAATGGTGGTGTGATAACTGAATGAACCATGTTAAAAATGAGCAAAATATTACTTGTACATTATATTTTCATACACAGTAGTATGAAAAATACAAGGAGTATTTGTCGTCTTATGGCTTTTTGAAAGTCCATTTGATCCAAAACAGCCTGTGTGTGTGTCTTATGTTGCAGCTCATTTTCACATGATGCTATGGAGCCATCAAGACATGTAGAGCATTGAAGAAAGAAAGCATCTTGATAAAATGGACAATCCCATTGATTATTTAAAAAAAAATCACACATTTTTAGCAACGGAAAACTGTTCCTTCTTTATTTAGAAAGTACACAAGCATAAATGGAATTCCGTCTTATGAAATTGCACAAATAACAAAATCTGGAAGAGCAAATGCTGTTGCTGAAAATATTATACGGCCTGCCTTTGAAATTCGTATGAAACTGCTTTGCATCAAGATTCAAGCGTTTTAAAAACATTACCATTAAGATATTATTAGAGTGGCAGAATAATTTATGAAAGTTCAGCTGATGGAGTAAGTAAGTAATTATCAATAGAAGGCACCAAACCGGGAAGGCTATGTAGCACATCAGCTGATGGAGAAACCCAGTCAGTTGAACAAATAAAATGCTAAAATTTGTTACTTCAACGGTTAGTGATAGTAGACCTACTTTTATGGCACATTTCGTTTTATAGATGAAGACTATACAATGTGTGAAGAAATTAAAATCTTTGAAAACCGACAAAAGGATTATCCATTTAGAGGTTATGAAATCTTAGTTTGAAGAAAAACAAGGTCCCTTTGAAAACAATCCTGCGCTAACTGATGGCGCTTCAGCCATGGTGGATTTATTGCTCACTTAAAAAATGTATGCCCTTCGATTGCATTGTGCCATACATCGCCGTCGTCATTTAGTTGCCAAAAATATTAGTCCAGTTCTTCATGAATCATTGGCAATAGTTATTAAAGCAGTTAATAAAATGAAATCACAACAAATATGACAGACATTTTCGGAAGTTTTGTAGCGATAATGAAGAGCCGCATTGTAAGAACTCTTGTATATATCAAGCCCTCCGTGGTGTAGTGGTCCAGACGCTCGCCTGGCGTTTCCGCGAGTGTCGGAATACGGGCTCGGATCCTGGCCAGGGAGGATTTACTGGGCGCAAATCCTTAACTGTAGCCTCAGTTTAACGCAACAGTAAAATGGGTACCTTGGTTGTTAAACGATTCTTCGCGAGGTCGTATTCCAGGGACCATAGGATTAAGGACTTGCCCGAAACGCTACGCGTTCTAGTGGCTGTACAAGAATGTAAGAACTCTTGTATATATATCAATAAAATAATAATAATAATACAAATAAAAAAATGACATTTTGCATTCAGAAGGTCGATGGCTTTCAAAATTCAATTCCTTTCTTTATTATGCACCCCATACCCATCCCGTAGACGGTGGTGTAAAGGATTTTAGAGGCACATAATCGGTTCAGGAACTGAACCCTCTAGTTCGTTTAGCTAAGCAAATAATCTTTTGACGCTAGTTACACAGTTATTAATGTTACATATACATGTACACATACTCATGCATACATGTACATATACATACGTATACATATATACATACTTAATCACCCACACAAATATCACACATCAATAATCTTTTGTGTCACAAGAGATTCAACAAGAGGCTCACAACAGTCACTATACAAGGCACTTTACATCTATGGTGAGTCACACAGTTACTAGTCTTGCTCCACACCCACCCAACTGGGCGGCAGCTTTACAGTCATGTGCATGCATTACCTACAGTAAGCAAATTTTGGATACTTCGCTAAGATTTCGGGCAGCACATCATTGTGAATGAAGTACTTACACAAGGAAACTGCCTAGTGATGTTTGTAAAGCTATTTAATGCCACAGTTTGTTGGAAAGTAGAGTGGTCTGATTTAGCAGAGAAAATTAGAGCCACAAATATTACATCTACCTTACGGCTTAGAATTTCATTAAACTGAATGAAGTTTCATTTCAGCTTGAAAGCAAATTACGCACGTTGCTAGACTGTAAATGTGTTCTGAAAACTTTTACTGAAAAATAGGTCTTTTTCGAACCAGCTTAGAAAAAAAAAAGAGGCACTTCACCACCATGCCCCAAAGAACTGAAATAATTGGACATCTATCAGATGAAGACCTTAAAAATTATACATATTATTGAAAAAAATGAATAGGCGACTTTGATTTATTTTATGAAGTTAAGCCGTATAGATGATGGATCCTTTTGGCTGTGATACAAAATCTGTCGGTGAAAACATCGATGAGGAATTTTAATTATTTAACTAAATGATGAATGCACATACAACTTTTCAAAAGCTGTAATGACTGAAGTGTGGCTGTCAAATACAACTAAGCAGCTCTATCCAAACATGTGGTCCAAAATGGCTAAGTACTGTCGTGTTCTGCAACTTCATATTTTGTTGAATGTGGTTTTAGTGCAGTCAATAAAACGGTGACAAAGTAGAAGAACCGATATATGCATGCGAAGAGAAATAAGAAACTCACAAATATCAAGCCAAATACAGAGAATCTAGCAGCAAAGCATGGAGCACAAGGCACATGGAGTAAATATTAACAATGTAAAATTTATTTTCATTAACAAAATTGGGGTCGATTGCTTTGCAAAAGTTTACAAAATAACCAAAACGGGTGATGGACAAAAAAAAAAAGATTTAGAAACGGCTTTTTGACCATTTTACCTGCCATTCACTCACCACTGTTCTATTCACGGATGGGTTTAAGTCTGCCGACTGTGTTAGCTTCTTTTTTCTTGCGCCTTTTGATAATTACTTTGTTCCCCCCCCCCTCTCCCCGATTGACCCGCCTGTCCTCAGGCCAGGCTCGTTGAAGCCAGCTCCTCGTCATAAACAAAAGCCAAAGTCCTTTCCATGCACCCGCCTAGCCCCTCTGTTTGTGAATGAAAAAGGCTTATACACGATTCTCACAACCCGTCCTAAGATCAAATCCATTCCATCCAGCGGTCGACCCCAAAGACGCAAATATTTCTGAATTTTAACATGCTTAATGTGCATTAATAATTAATATACATGTATTATTAATATGCAATAACATCATGATACACAGTCTGGGGTGTGTGCCTGGGAATACTCAGCACATAGGTTCGAATCCATCACGGATCCTACATATTTTCTCAATAAACAGCATGTTAAAATTTATGAGTGCGTCTTTGGGGTCGACCGCTGTATGGAATGAACTTTGAAGACGGGTTGCCGATGACTGCCTTCACACAATAGAGAACGGGTACCTGTTGTGAGACAGGAACAACTTGTCCTTGTCACGAGGAAGGACAGTTCTCTTAAGGAGCCTAACAGGTTTCATGAGGAGTAGAAATAGCCTAAGCTACTCTATCCCTTTGAGATGTATTATTTTTTCGTGTCTTAATAAACACCCATTAACTTTTAACAGGTTTCCTGTTCCAGACAGTCTGAAACCAAACCAATAGTTCGTCATGCCAGCTGCTGTACCTGTCACTGGTCAGGTTCAAACCTCACGCATTTTCAATCTTGGCTTGTATAGAGGGATAATTCTAAAGAGAATACTCATGATTAACATTTATTCTAAGCTTATTTAAAACAATCTTAACCGATATTCATTAGTGGCCTTAAAATAATGTAGCAGGAGTCAGTGTTTAAGCATTTTGACTCGTACTTAATACTGGTCTATGTCCAAAATGCATATATGGGATTTGTACATTATCTGCCATACATGGCAGGAGGTATATAGGAGCCCTATCTGTGTCGTGTGGGTGAGCAGCGTGTTTATGTAACTGGGAGTTAATGAAAGAATGTCTTAGTGATGCAAGTTTATGGACGGCTTGGTATTGAAGCTTCTTTGGCAGGTGTTTATGTGCTGCTTTGGGTTGTAGGGCGGAGTTGGTTAGGGTCAGTTGGGCGTGTGGATTGACGAGGTGAGGACGCTGAGGATCTCCTCAGCGTATTGGGAAGCAATTTCTCTCGTCATTTTCTGTGTGTAATAGTCGAGAGAGTAGCAGAGGCGTCCACGGAAGGTTTGGAGTGTGTGTTGGCAGAGTGTGGGCATAAAGTGGCAGGAGACCGAGCGCAGCACCTTGGATACCTCCACCTCTGCTCCAGTCCCAGGGAAGGTGCTGCTTAGGTTACCCATATTGGTCACAGTGTAATGGTTATCATTCGCCGTGGGCAAGCCTAACTTAGCTAAGACTGCATTGTAGCGGATGATTATGCTCAGGTTCTCGCTCATAGGCTGCAGCTTGAGAGGCCGCAGGGACACTGTTAGGTGATGGTGCAAAACGCTGTGGATGCCACGAGTATACTCCCAGAAAGCTGTCAAATCACTTCGCTTTGTAGGAAATTTCAAATCCAACAGAGATATATGACATCCAAAGGCGTTTTCTCGTAATGACTTTGGCCAGTATCTCCTCATGTTTATAGCTTGTTGTGAGCAAATATTTTCTTCCTCTATACTACTGTTCTTGGCTAAAATCATCTTATAAAGAGCAATGTTGGCCGCTGCTGTAAACGCAGAGTTTAACGTCACCCCTTCCATCTTACACCGACTTAGTAGTTTAGAAGTGGTGATTTCATCCAGTTCATTCTGCAGTACATGCGTCGCAGCTTCTCTCTTTATTGGCATTCTATAATAATGTGTAAAGTTCCACAATGGAAGTCCCCACGTGAGGACGACGGTGTAGAAACGCTGTAAAAAGATTCCAGCCACAAACCAGATTGATGAAAGCTTTTTGCCGAGCTCATCATGAACAGGCACTGAAAATGTTCCTTCTTGGCACAGGTTAACATGTTTCCCTTCCACCAGGGCATTGAGCACTTTGAGGAACACCTGGCAGAACTTCATATTCGTGCTTCCGTCACTAATATTGTGATGAAAGCCAAAAATGCACACATACTTGTATTTTAAATTGTGATTGCTATCTCTCACACACTCCTCACTGGGGTCGAGAGTAACAAACCGAGTAAACCAGAGAGGTCCATCATGGACTCTGTAACGGCGCCGCACCAGGTTCTGCACGGTAGCTTCCACGTCGTGTGTGGAGAGCTCCTCCACGTCCACCACCTCCCTCGTCATCTCGCGCCACCACAAGTCGCCATCCAGGTAGTCCAAGTGTAACCGCAGGTTAGGCATTTTTCTGTGGAAAAGAGAATATTCAGATGAAAGCAGCCATTTTGAGCAATTGATCCAGCAACAGAACCACATCGGCTAAATAGCAGCAGCTTAAGGAGCCAATTTTTTATATATACAAGTAGGTACAGAAGTCAACTATTTGTTTAGCTCTTGTTATAAGATTGAATTTTCCCTTTCCAGAGCTCATGGTAAGCCTTACTTGGCTCTTTTTCCCTAGAGTTGAAGTGCATGCCTGTCCACGTGACAACACCTGGATATTAGAAAATTCCATTATCCTTCATGTGAATAATTGCTGTTGAAATCAAATTGGTATGACCTGCCCGTGGTTCATCAAACTGTTTTACTGAACCACGGGCAGGTGGGGAGAGAGAACAAAGCACGTAAGGTATATACTTGCATATCCTAGAGAGCAGGAAAGCGCAAAGGCAATCTAAAAACAATTTAACAATCACAGCTTTAACACAGCCACAATAGACTGACGACACGTGACCAGGTTAGTTAGTTTCATTGAGCGGACACATTTAGGCGTTTTGAGAAGTGAGAAAACATCCGGGTGAGCTTTCATACACCAAAACCAAACGCAACCAGATAGAATAACCAAATGAAATCAAACTGCCGACATTCTTTCCCCTCAAGATAGATATACATTATTAGCCATCTTCCATATTTCGGGTAGGTCTCCCGTCTCCAGTGATCTACTATCACACTATGGAGAGCGGCAAACAAAGTGCTTCTGCGCACTCTTTCAATAGCCATAGTGATATTCCGTCTGGGCCAACAACAACCTCTCTCACGTCCAGATCCAACAGACGCCTCTTCAAAATTACAAGAGATGAGGTCAAGAGGCATCTGTTGGATCTGGACGTGAGAGAGGTTGTTGTTGGCCCAGACGGAATATCACTATGGCTATTGAAAGACCGCCTGGTTCACTGCCACCTCTCCTAGTGCAGTGACCTGACCTCGTTCTATGGTGAAGACCTCCAGGAACCTTTTGTTGAGTTTTTCCACACGCCTCCCAATCATTCTCTGTGTACCTGTCCTCACCAGTTCTAAGTTTCATCACCTGTCCCTTCACCGTTGTTTTCCTCCTGATGTGACTGGAGTAGCTTTGGTTTGGTCTTTGCTTTATTAGCTATACCATGTTCATATTTTTTCTGTTTCTCTTCTCACACTAACATACTCATTCCTGGTTCTCTGGTATCTCTCTCTGCTTTCAGGTGTTTCCGTTATTTCGGAAGTTTCTCCATGCCCTTTTGTTCAGTTCCTTTGTTTCCATACATGCCCTATTAAACCACGGATTCTTCTTTGGCTTTCTTTTTTTTTCCTTTCGGGCCAGGATAAACCTGTTTACTGCATCCTGACACTTTTTGGTAACAGTCCATCATGTCTTGTACGGACTTAGTTGCGAGTTCCGTGTCCCATTGTATATACCTTAGGAATTTTCTAATCTCTTCATAATTTCCATTTAGGTACGCCAGCGCTTTGTTTCCTGGTTCTTTTTTGGGGAGATAAATCCTAGCTCTACCAGGTACTCAAAGATCAATACATTGATCACTCATTCCCAAGGGGGCTTCCAATTTAACTTCCCTTATATCCGACTCATTTAGGGTAAATATCAGATCAAGAATAGCTGGTTCATCCCCTCTCTTCTCATTCTTGTCGATACCTTGATGTATTGGCTTAGAAAGTTTCTTATTGCCACATCCAGCAGCTTTGCTCTCCATGTGGGTCTCTGTTCTCCCAATCTATCTTCCCGGGGTTGAAGTTTTCCATGATTAGTAGTCTGGATCCGTTCCTGCTAGCCACAGAAGCTGCTTTCTCCATTATATTAATGGTGGCCATATTGTTTCTATCATATTCCTGTCTGGGTCTTCTGTCGTTTGGTGGCAGGTTATATATGACTACTATATTTTTTTGTCCAATTGCCTGTTATATTGTCACTGAAATCCTCACATCCCTGAATATCCATCTTTTCAAAACTCCGGCCTTTTCTTATCACCAGAGCTACACCGCTTCCTGAAAAGTTCTTTCTAATATCTCTGTGGCTCATTTGGGCACTCAGATTCCATGTATGTGTGCGTGCGTGCGTGCGTGCGTGCGTGCGTGCGTGCGTGCCCCTCCTCCTTCCCCCATACACTACACTTCGTGGTCTAGATCCCTGTGCGAGAGAGATCGTCCTGGGAACAGCTTAATGAATGTAAGCTGTCACTGTCCGTCCTCACTCTCCAACACCTAAGTAGTTATGCAGTCACTGTAGACCGCTAGTACGTTACAAGGTAGTACGTCTCTTTTTAATTTGCGCATTGGGGGACCATAATATACAAAGAACTGTACTGTGACAAATAGCGGCTCTCAAATATACACGTTTTCTATACGTAGGTGGGGTTGCTTGGGTTACTAACCTTTCTGGTTAGGTTTCCACATTTTATTTTGTCCGTTGTGGCAGATGAAGAGAACGGCGTGCACCGAGGTGCCCTCCTGGCACGCACTGTGCAACCCGTCCTCGCAAATTCGTATAGTCAATATTGACTTATTAAATACGTGCATAGGTGACATACTAAACATAATAGATACCCTTAAAAAGCTTCATAGAAAACACTGACCTTACCTAATCTTGTATGTTAAAATAAGCATCTTATAGCGTCGTAATTACAATTGTTACTTAACCTATTATAGGTATAGGTTAAGTAATAATTATAATTACGAAGCAATAAGATGCTTATCTTAACATACTAACAAGGTTAGGTAAGGTCGGTGTTTTCTATGAAGCTTTTTAATGGTATCTATTATGTTTAGTATATCACCTATGCACGTATTTAATAAGTCAATATTGACTATACGAATTTGCGAGGACGGGTTGCACTGTGAGCTGGTAATCTAGCAAGTAAAAAAAATGTTTTTCCCTTGTATTTTGTGTTGCATATTTATTAATTCTGAAACAATTATAATGAATGTGCATGTAATTGTCTGAGTTACATTAACATTTATTGTGTAATGCATTTTGTTTGTATGTGGAGAGAGTTTTTTCTATTGTGCATATTTCAATTAATGACCTCCCCCTTACCATATATAAGTGGTGGCTCTCACCACTGGATACTACCCCCTCATTATTTAACACTCAATTAGACATACGGCTGATGATGAAGATTAAGCCACCCAAAAGGTGGCACGGGCATGAATAGCTCGTAGGTGGTGGCCCTTTTGAGCCATTACCAGTATCAATAGATGATACTGGAGATCTGTGGAGGTGTAACTGCACCCTGCGTGACGGGAGACGTTTCCTCGTCCTGAGTGACGACATACGGCTAGATACTTTGCCATTTTGAGTTTTGCTTTAGAACAAGGCAGTTAGATGGGAGAACTGGTGGTTCGTAGTAGTGGTCAAGGCAATACAGAAGAACCAATCAAGAGAGCAGCATTTTGTATGCTAGAAAATGTCATTTATTTGCTAGGCATGAGGGCTACCAAGCCTGTGACATCTCGAGGCCACACCTAGTGTGCGTCCTGCTGGCCTCCCTCTATGATCGACCGACGCCCCACACACACACTGTCCTGCCTCCATTGTTTCTCTTCTGTATTCAGAGTTGTGCTTGCAGGGGTTGAGCTTCGGCTCTCTGGTCCCGCCTCTCACCTGTCAACTGGTGTACAGATTCCTGAGCCTACTGGGCTCTTATCATACCTACATTTGATACTGTGTATGGAGTCTGCCTCTACTACAACCCTGCTTAATCTTAGCATTTGTGATTTCACGCAACAAATAGCACTGCCATTTGTTAACTACACCGACACTGAAAATTCTTATTAATATCAGAGTCTGTGGCTCATTTGGGGAACTCTGTTACCACCCGTGTCCCCTTGCTCGTGCACCACCCGTGTTAAATAGTTTGTCTTCGTCCCTCCCTGTCAAGACAGATCATCCAAGGAAAAAACAATGGTCTATCGTAAGTTACATTCCAGGAGGTGCGCTAAACGGGACCCATCCTACCGTCGGGGCCGCCTGTTCTCATCGCTTCCATATCTATACAAGAGAATACCTTTTTGTTCCTGCCCGTCTGTCCTGTCTGCTCCAGGATGAAGGCCAGACACTGGGGGGGGGGGGGGGGCAAAGCCTATCCAAACTTTTACAGAGTGACTTGGGGTTCTTCAAAGTTGGTCATTTCAGGTTCGGGGTCGACCCCCCCACCCCTCCTCAGCCCCTTGCGTGAAATGGCAAGCAATATCAATTTTCAATGTAGCTAAATAGTAGACTCTGATCTTCACCATGATTCATCCTGGCGCAGGCGAGGGAAGGTTATGAGGTGATCGTGTGTAAATCAAGATGGTTGGTGATAAAGATGATGTGGTAAAGATGTCGCCTGATCACCCGAGCAACGCCGGGAGGGCTCTAGGCCGCTCGTCACACTGCCTTATTTCGCCTCAGTTTTCTACTTTCTTCCATTAGTTTAGTAGTTTAAGATTCAGCTACTGGGAACAAAAAGTTCCAGGTAGCACGGGCTATGGTGAGCCCGTAGTAGTAGACTTACCTGGCACAGGAGCGGTGCTGAGGTCGTTTTTCAAACTTTCCGCTGCATTTATATACAGGTGGTCGAGTACTGGGGGGACACTAACCTTCTGTGGACTGATTTTGTTTTGTTAACACACTTCATTACCCGTCCTGCGGGCGGTAGAGAAGTTTTCCCAGCAGCTCCATGAAATTTCTGTATCCATCTCACACCAAGGTCATCCGCCAGTGAATTTTTATCGACTCTTATCTCTGTTTTTATCTTTGAGAAATTGCGTACCGCTGCTGAGGGCAGTAATGAAACTCGCGGGATTGGCGCGTTAGTTTAGCTAGAGGCGGGAAGAGAGTTTACCATCTCCTGTGTACGCAACCGTGCTTCACTACGCTGGGCGCCACAGTGTTTGTATAGACAAGAGAGTAACTCTGAAGCAGTGTGTGTGTGCCAGGAACTGCGCACCCCGCCATGGGTGTGAGAGCGCAGCTTGGTCGCGCGTGCCACCACATGCGGAAGTCTATGCATTGCGTTTGTTGGGTGGGGGGTAAACTGCGCGCTTCACCTGTTTTAGATTTAGCTACTGAGGACGAAATGTCCATGTAGCACGGGCTATGATGAGCCCTTCATGAAGGAGCTTCACAGCCAACCTTCAAATTTACACAAATAAGATACTTTGTAAGACAAGTATGTGGGTGGACTACGTGACCTCTTTGTTTGGGAGGGTTGCACCTCTCAGTGTTAGTCTGACTTGCGTAATGTTCTGAAGCTTGGGCATAAATGCCAGACTTGCAAATGGTCAATTATATGTACTTTACTTATGAATGTGGAGTACTAACAGCCCTTTATGCCGGTCTGTTGCTCCCGCTGAACCTTGTCCTCTCCAGCGTTTACAACGTCACTAAGTTGATGTACTGAATTCCCCGAACCAAACCTAACCTAACCTAGAAGCCACAAACAGAAAACTGGACATCATCTCAATTTTGCGAGCCGCTGTGATTTTTAGTACATCTATTTTGCCCTTAGGGGATATGTATGTATGTAAAAATGCGATGTACTATTTGACCAAAGCAATACAGAGGAACCAATCAAGAGCAGCATTTTGTATTCTGGTAACCGCCACATTTGCTAGGCATGAGGACTACCAAGCCTGAGACATCTCGAGGCCACACCTACTGTGTGTCCTGCTGGCCTCCCTCTGTGATCGACCGACGCCCCCCCCCCCCACACACACAGTCCTGCCTCCATTCTTTTAGTTGACGAGTTGGATCACCACTGAGGATCCCACACGCTACCTTAATCGACGGAGCTGCGACATGGTTAAAAGAATTGCAACCGGGAAATCATCCCGATTTACCGACGGGTCCTGCAATCTCTCCGAGACTCAAATCAGCGTTTTATGCAATTCCCCCATGCACCCCGAGCTATGTCAACACCCAGGCGAGCGTATACAGTCTGGCCAAACAGCCACCGTCTTTCAGTCGTCCCACAGACGGGAAGCCTCACACACAAACGCTGAGGTAACTCTTGTGAACTATTATTTATGATATCACTTTGTCGAATACATCCGCATGCGTTGTGCGGTAAACCTCGCCTACAACATCTCGGTAATTTACAAACGTAACATGTGTAAACTAACTCACACACTATGACGTGAAAATCTCTCTCTAATAAAGAAAGATGCTTTTTTTTTTTTAAACTCGATAGCTCAGTCGATAGAGCTTCGGCCTCACAAGTGTAGGGTCCAGGGTTCGAATCTCCTAAGAGACTATAGGTGAATGGAATGTAATACACTGACATTAGTGGCTTACTGCGACCACTACTAAAATTATGTTTGTTAATATTAATAAAATCACGGCTAAATATAGCTTAATTATTTAACACAGCCTCATACCCAGCGCTCCATAACTGTGGACCAAATCAGAGAGGTTGTGGAGGTATTTACCGTCACTCACGAATAAAAAAAAAATGCACCCAAACTTATCAGAACTGGACACTTGTGGAGAATATTTGTCCCCGGATAATCGAGGGTTCTGACACTAAACAGACATGGCTGAATTGAACCTCACAATTTTAAATAGCAACGAATTAGAAAATCAACAGGAGCCGTGATGAGGGTTCGAACCTATGCGCTGGGTGTTCCCAGACACACACTACGCCACCACATGGTCAACAGATTTTAATGTGGGTTTTCTCATTGATGTATCACGTTACTGTGACTTCTCTATAAGCAACAAATAAACAAAAATCACCTTATATTAACGGGAAATTTTAGTATTTCCCCTCATGCCGGCCTGATAACCCAAGAACCATGGAGATTGCCTGGAGACTGCACAACGAAGCTGTCATTTCGTTGAAGCGATCGAAAACATACATGAAGACCACACACACACACACACACACACACACACACACACACACACACACCACACACACACAAGGAGCCAAAGAAGGAGCCAAGAGTTACGGTAAGGGGCGAGAAGTCGGACTGGCGAACAGTAACAAGTGGAGTACCACAAGGATCGGTGCTGGGACCAATTCTATTTCTTGTATATGTTAACGACATGTTTACGGGGTGTAGAGTCCTACATGTCGATGTTTGCGGATGACGCAAAGTTGATGAGAAGAGTTGTGACAGATGAGGATTGCAGGATCCTCCAAGAGGACCTGAACAGGTTGCAGAGATGGTCAGAGAAATGGCTACTGGAATTCAACACGAGCAAATGTAAAGTTATGGAAATGGGACTAGGAGATAGGAGACCAAGGGACAGAACACAATGAAGGGGAACAGCCTACCTGTGACGACGCGCGAAAGAGACCTGGGTGTGGACGTAACACCTAATCTATCTCCTGAGGCACATATAAATAGGATAACGACAGCAGCGTACTCTACACTGGCAAAAGTTAGAACATCATTCAGAAACCTAAGTAAGGAGGCATTTAGGGCTCTTTACACTGCCTACGTGAGGCCAGTCTTAGAGTATGCCGCCTCATCATGGAGTCCCCATCTAAAGAAGCACATAATGAAACTGGAAAAGGTTCAGAGGTTTGCAACGAGACTCGTCCCAGAGCTACGAGGGATGGGGTATGAGGAGCGCCTGGGGGAAACTAGCCTTACGCCACTAGAAGAAGAAGGTGAGGAGGGGGGCACATGATAGGAACGTATAAAAATACTCA